>JAODUD010000095.1:1580436-1592371 GCA_026784285.1 Stomatorhinus walkeri | reverse complement strand
CACACATGCACGTACACAAACACACCCACACATGCACGTACACAAACACACCCACACATGCACGTACACAAACACACCCACACATGCACGTACACAAACACACCCACACATGCACGTACACAAACACACTCTGTTCCCACCTTTATGCAGGGCCTCGTTGGTCATGCGGTTGATGTATCGGGAACTGCTTTCCGGAACCAGCCACTTCATTACCGTGTTCACACATGACTTCCTGTAGGAGCTCCACACGCTGCCGCTGCAGACACACACACGCACGCACGCACACACACACACACGCACAGTAAGAGAAGGACATTCATAAAGCGAAGGGGTAAAGCCACGATTCACCATGGGGCCAGCAACATGAAGCGGACCCCCACGTCTCATTCTGCACTTACGGCCCAGACCCCGGTGGATCCAGCCAGTTTGCCTTATAGAGGCTGATATCTAGTTCTGTGTGGAACTGACGCTCTGAGGACGGCATACCTGCAAACCCTACGTTGTAGCCTGACCAGAAATGTAACTACACGTTGTGGAGATGCAGACCAACACTGTGATTGGCCTGCTTGGTAGCATTGCAATTTCTGCTTTTGGAATTTTAGTGTGGAACAAAGCGCGTTTAGCTTGCTGTTTCTGCTACGGTTGCAGCCATTCATACCAGGGCTACAGGATATTGTAAAATTTCAGACGTCGCGATGTGAGCGTTTCACCATAAATATCCTGCTATTTATACAACAAAAGGAGTTCAAAATATTTTTTCACGTTTGAACGAGACTTAAACCCACCTAACTCTGCCAACTAGTGTTTTGTCTGTGTAACTGCAGAGCGTCACAGACACACCAGCGCACAGGTATAAAGGCTTGAAGCAGAAATCAGTGTTTAGTGGTGTTGCTGAAGACCCATAAACGAGGAAGGTCTGTCACCAAAAAGGTGGCGGGAGCTGACCTGGTCTGACCCTTGACCTCGGTAAGGTCCCCGATGCCCACCGTGTGACACACACCGGTGCTCAGGTCCCAGCTCACCTGCACGCTGCTGTGGTAGGTGTTGGGCCTGCCGGCAGAGACAGCACGAGGCTATGAGGCCGACTGGGAGGCCACAATCGCACACTGCTTACCATCAGTATGAGAAACACGCACACAGTGACACCAGTTAACCTGGCTGAAATTCTATAGGCAAAACAAACTTACATATTTTACAGGAAATTAAAAAAAATTAATAAATGCCAGCGCTTAGCAGTGTCAGCGCGGTTGGGGTGTCGCGTCATCTCCCTCACTAGAGGGCATCAGAGGGACCATATCCTCCTCTCATATCCCTGCTGGATCTATGTTTCTAGTCTCTGTGCAGAGTATGGGCAGTGCCACCAGGGGGTGCCTCACCTGCAGTGCTCCTCCTCGGGGGTGGAGAAGGCCAGCAGCAGAAGGCCAATATTCATCACCACCACATTGGTCTCCGGACACACCTGTCACAGATGGATAAGAGTGACAACTTGGGGGCACTGCGGTGCTTGCACAAGTCAGAGGACCTCCCTACCGACTGGACGCTTTGTACGGGGGAAAAGGGTCCCGCACACGGAGCCCAGAGCATGGGCGTGACCACTGCATTACACGAGTGAGCCAGCAGAGGGCTCCACACACCACTGGCACGTGTCCAGGATGCTCTGGGTGGGCGGGACTCAGCCTCACCTCCAGGATGACCACGTCGTAGTCGCTGAAGGAGCAGAACTGCGCAGCCCATGCGGCGTCGTTGCGGATCACCTCGTTGATGACATACTCAAAGTCCAGGGTCAGCTGCTCTACACACACACATGGCTGGGGGTTGTGGGGGGGACACACATTAAGCTGGACAGTCTTCACACACAAAAACCTCAGGCTGACTATTCCTCCCAACAGTCCATTTGTATTTTTGGTCTCCATTTTGCTGGCAGAGTGTGACGGCGCTGTACGCACCCGACCGCTCTGCGGCCCAGTCACCAGCTGCAGACCACGGCCTTTCACGTCGCTCACAGTGAAGGGAAGCTGAACCTTGTCGTCCTCATACTCAGATGGAGCTGCAGACAGAGCGGGATCGACTGAGATGAAAAGAGCCTTTACCCACAAGACACCTCTTCAGAGCTTCCCCACTGCTTTCAAAATAAAAGCTTCGTTATGATCAGATTATAGTCTTAGCAACAGCTTGTGATGCGTCCAGATTCTCTCAGTAGGTGGCATCAGATTTGTCTCAAGAACTGAGAGGAAACCCTCTTGAAGACAGAAAACATCTATTACCACACACACACACACACGTTCATGGGGACTCTCCATCCATTTATATCGGTATAATCCTAATCCTGGCAATGACAACTACCAAACAAAATACAAGCCTTTTGGGTATTTTAATTCTTTGATTGCAGTCACAGATTTTTATAAAATTGAGGTTTTCCTTGAGGGGCCAGAAAAATTGTCCCCAAGGTAAGACATTAAAGGTTTTTCCGCACAGCGTTTGGAAATCTGCTCCCCACAAGGTAAGAATTACGAAGAGGCTGCAGTGCTGCCCCCCGAAGCACAGGCCACCTCTGTGTGCCCCCGCGGGGGCCCAGACTCACCGAGCTCCTGCTCTGGGATGCCTGGCAGCTGTAGACAGTATTTGTGACGAGTGTAGTTAATGTAGCCTGGCTCAGAGGAGGAGGGGTCCTGGCTGAAGGGCGGGGATCGCGGCGAGGAGGACGATGCCGACGACGGGGACATCACTGTATCACTGGCTCCCAGCTGGCGCCCCCTGGAAGGGGAGTGGTGCCCAGGACAGGGCTCGGCACCCCCCCGTGACCCTACCCCCAGCCCATCCCGCTCCCTCCCCTGCACCCTCCTAAAAATGTCTGCTGCAAACTCCCGGGCCCGGGCGGCGGCCTGCGATTGGTCAGCCGCAGGAGGGGAGGGGCCTGGCTGGCTGTCAGGAGAAGCCTGGGAGGAAGATGGGGAGGAAGCGGTGAGGACTGTGGGCACAGGGGAATGTGTCCCAGGGCAGGAAGCTCTCTTTCTGTACAGGATCTGGCCTGTCTGATCCGGTTCCCCTTCTGGCAAGACAAAGAAAAACAGAGGAGTTACCTTCCAAAACAGCCAGCGCATGAACGCGGGCGAAGCGCCGGGACGGATGCGCGGCGTCACCTGGGCAGAAGGACACGGCGCAGGCCACCAGCGAGTAGCTGGTGTTCAGTAGGACCACCTGGTCCTTCTTCAGCTGGAAGGCGGGCTGGAAGGTGGGGAAGGGGTACACCACCTGGTAGCGGGAGTTCAGCACGTAACCATGTTCCAGACACTCCAGGCCTCCTGCGGGTGGAGGGGGGGTGTGGGGTGTGAGCCAGGTGGAGGGTGGTGGGCGACGGCAGCTGGGCAGAGAGTAGGTACCTGCGCTAGGGGCGGGGGAGCTGCACTGTGTGCAGGGCCGGGATGGGGGCATGGAAGCCACAGTGATGTAGATGTCCCTGTTGTTCTCATCACTCATCATGAGGTTCATCAGGACGGAACTGGAGCTGCGTGTGCTGAGTCAGAGACAAGCGTTGGGGGGGCAGACAGGGAAAGACACACCTGGAAAAGTCCCTTCTGACCTTGAATTGGGGCACCTGTGCACCCCCCCTCACCAGCACCCCCCACACCCCTGTTGCAGTCAAGGTGGCTGACCCCAAAGCCGCCTGCTCCGGAAAAGGTCTCGCATCTGTTATTTTCCCTCCTAATATTCCTCTGAGGAATCATTTCTGAACCATTTCTGTAGTTTTGCAACAAATTCTTATTTTTTCCATACATCTTTGCTATATAGCAAACAGGTTTAGCAACCTTTAGGAGCGCAGCTGCTTAATCGTAAACTATCTGAAGGGGGAAAAAATGAACAGCAATGCTCCATGTTCCTTAGCCACTGTGCCACCTGCTGGCAGGAATGTGAATGAGCAGCAGCCTGGGCACTCACTTGAAGCCGAAGATGACTATCTTGGAGTGGTCATGGGGCCACTCGCATACAGTGAGGTAGAGCTCGCTGTAGATGTCCTCTCCCGCGAACAGCCGGACGTGCCGCACCTGTTTTTTTTGGGTGGGGGTGTACACAGACATCAGCAGGGCCTGAAGTGGGCTGGAGGCGGAGCCTACCCCCTGGGGGGTCAGGGCCACACAGCCTACCTGTTTGAGCCGGCTGTGCAGGTTGAACTCCCACCAGTAGAGGTGGTAGATGTAGAAAGAGAAGTCGTCATCCTCCCCGCAGTCGCTGGTGTAAGACAGCACGTAGCGGCCACACTTGGTGAAGCCCAGGAAGATGTGACTGTGTGGCAAACACACGCATGTTTCTGCAGGGCTCAGAGAGGAGGGAGGTTCGCCTCCCCCAGAGAGCCAAAGGGACAAGGAGCAGCTACGAGGGACTCACCCTGCCCTGAGAAACTCCTCACTCACTATGGTCTTGAGGGGCACACACACCCGAGGAGGAAGCTTCCGGAAGAGCCGCTGGGACACCTGACCGGACAGCTGCTTCCCAAAAAGGACACAGAGTGAGATCCCACCGCAGTGGGAGTGGGGGGGGGAGGGAGAACTGCCTGCTGAGTGGAGTGGAGTGGGGGCACAGGACCGTCAGGTGATGCTTAAATGTTTCTGCTAATACAAATGAGGGATGGAGCAGCTCACGGCTATGAAACACGTGCCCAGAGAGTGATGCCGGTCCCATGGCGGCGGTTGGTGAAAGGACCCCTTTAACTAACCCCCACCACTAACCAGCCAGAGATGCCGGTTCACTGGAGAATGGACACTGGTTCACCACGGGTCGGGCTGTAACCGATCCGACGTATTATAGCGGAACAAGGAAACGTGAAAATGATAAAGCTGACTGACGGACGCCCCACTTTCACTCCAGTTTCACACACTAATCCTGACTGCAAAACGGACAAACCGCATAAGTGGCTCTGTCACTGGTTTGAGAGCCTCGTCAGCTGGGTGGCCTTCAACTAACCCGCCACCATTACGGCGCTACATTAAAGCCACCGAGCAGTAATTCGTCGAATTCGTGCTTTTTTAGGAAACGGCCGTCCCGTGCTGGTTAGCTTAGCAGCGCAGAGCCGAGCGCCAAGCGGAGCCATAGCGGGCTAGCTAACCTGAAAGTAGCCGCGCCGACCGCCCCTAACTTCACATTATCGTAAGCAACTCACGGCAGCTCGTAGAACAGAGGAAATGGCTCGCTCGCCGTTTACCTTGCTGCGATTGAGGAGTTTGACGATATGTTCCTTGTGTTTTCTCTGTGATTTCTGTTTGTTTTCGTCCTTTTCTGATTTCGAGCTGGGCGCCATTTTCCGCCGCTGAGGACTCTTTCGGTTGCACCCGCCCCTCCCTTCCAAGCGGTTTCTCCCATTGGCTGAAGCCGCCATGTAGATTTCACCAATTCGCTGGAACAGCCGTCAATTAAAGCAAAGCACGGTGGCCCATGCGACGCGACCCGCGCCTATGATTGGCTGTGGCGTGTAGGGCGCATCCTAGGACCGCCCCCGTTTCCTAGCAGGACCCTGCCGGTCCCATGCGCGTGGCTTCTTAGGGAGACCTTGTGATGAACTTCCCGTACAGGCAACAGAGCGAGGAACTAGAAACGAATAAGTCGGTGCAATCCTGAACGGCGTGCATTTGCCCCTCTTAAATTTCTTTCGCCACCATCTTACAAACAACGCACCCATAGCTTAATCCTGGCTCCTAGTCCCCGTTAGTGGCGCTTGTCTAAATCAAGAAAAGACGGCTTCCCAAAACCACATTTACACCCAACGTGACCATGAATTTTTTTTGATTTAGCCTCAAAATATTTCCCTCAGTGACCCAAGCAAGCGACATGCTGCATCCCTCACTCTTCGTACGTGGAGGTGGATCAGGACGAGGTACACCTCAGCAAGCGGGCACACAGAGACAAGGGACAAGGGTGCATTTAGGGCAAGGGGGAGAGTGTGTGAGATGGTGGGTATCATCTTTTATTGTGAAGTTTTTAAAAACAAGCAGTAAAAACCAGGTGTACAACATAACATGACTCCTTGAGACAGGGAAGGTTAGGGCGTCCAAAACAAAACATTCAGGCCGGACATTACAACGATCAAAGCAGAAGGCAGCGTACTCACGTCAACCGGGCCAAGGCGAGGCAGCGCCGGAGACACGCACGCGCGCACACACACACACACATACACACTGGGACAGAGGAAAACCAACACCAGCCACAGAGATGTGGGAGGTGGGACAAACTGAAAATCATGTCAAAAGGGCTTGAGCAGGTGCTAAGTCAGTACTGGGAATGTTCCATCTTAAAACAAAACCGTCTACAGCAGACAGACAACCCCCCCCCCCAATGAGCGACAAAACCAGGCGGGTCTCAGTGCCTCACAGACCGGGTCTCACGAAAACAAGAGTGCGAGTCCATCGGGGGCGGGTCTACTTCAGCCAGTGGGTAGGGACATTTATTTCAGGTGATTTGGGGGAGGAGGGGAAAGAAAATGGAAAAAAGAAAAAGTGAGTGGGGTTCAGAGCGCTGATTTCACTGTTCATTGGGAAGGACGGCAGCGTGGGGGGGGAGGGAGCCTTTCCGCTTGGCGTCCGTCAGGATCCAACAAAAACAAACTTAAAAAATGAATGAATGTCCAAACAGCTCGCTGGGTTCACAGGGCGAGTCTCCGACTTCGAGGCCGGCTCAGGGGGCGTCACTGCGTCTGCAAGGAAAGCGGCGGTCAGAGCCAAGAGACACCGCAGCACCCCCCCCCCCCTCCATGCTGGTTTGCGGGCTCCGTACCTGCTGTCCTTGCTGGGGGGCGGCCGGTTGGGGGGCACTCTGGCCTGGCTGTCCGTAATAAGCAGCCTGCTGCCTGTAGTACTCAGCCCAGGCGGCGCTGTAGTCTGGCTGGGCACCAGCCGACGCAGGGGAGGCTGGTGTGCCTCCGGTCTGAGCTGTGTGGGGGGGGGGGGGACAGTTAGGCTGGTGAGATCCAGGGGGTGGCAGCAAGACAGACCCTCAGCGGCCCTTGAGGGCACGCCCCCCCCTTACCCATTTTCTTGTAGTATTCCTCCCAGGCTTTGGTGTAGTCGGGTTGGCCTCCCGGTCCCGCGGCACCCTGGGATTGGTCGGCGGGGGCCGGCGCCCCGGCGGGGGCAGAGGGGACCGGACTGGGCATGGCACCACCGCCAGGCTGCTGGTAGTACTGCGCGTAGTAGGCAGCCCAGGCGGCGTTGGGGTCAGCCACCTTGCCTGCAACAGGGGAGTGGGGGGTGCTGGTGAGGGGGGGTGCACAGGTGCCCCTATTTAAGGTCAAAGCATGTTGGTTTGGGCACTCACTGGGGTCGTGGGGTGCAGGCGGCTGCCACTGTTGGTACGCGTTTCCCCAGCCCTGGGGGGGGTACTGATGGCCTCCGGGGGGGCCGCCACTGAAGAAAATGAGAAAGAGCGGGGATTTACCAAACTGAACACACCACATACAGAAAACACATGGCACACACTAAGGGAGACTGGGTGCTCACTGTGGGGGGCCGCCTGGAGGGCCCGGGCTGTAGGGATTGGGGGTGTAGGGGCCCATGGGGGCAGCTGGGCCGGGGCCTCCGGGGCCCGGGCCCATCGGACACAAAGGACCCTGTAAAAAGCAGGAGGACATGTCAGAGAGCTGGGAGGGAGGGGGCTTGGGGGGCGTCACACACAGACACCCAGGCAGACCTCGATCTTCTCCTCGATCAGCTGCTTGGCGTGGTCGATCTGCTGCGGGGAGCCGCGGATGACGAACAGCTTGTAGCCGGGGTCGCCGTTGGGGTGCGGCTGGCGTGAGATCTCCACAAAGGCCCCCGTCTGCTGGTTGATGGCCTTCACGTTCTCGCCCCCCCGTCCGATGACCAGGCCGCACTTGTGGCTGGGGATCGAGAAGGTGACCTCCCCGCCGGGGGGCCCCCAGTTGCCTTGGCCACGTCCCCAACCCCTACCCCCTGGGGGCATTCCTGCACCTGGAGGCCCGGGTGGGCCCTGCGGAGCACAGGAGGACACGATGAGATCCAACATAATCAGGAGCACTGAACACTGCTGTGCACCGACTCATCTATCCCATAATGCAATGGGGCAAACACACCCAGCAAGGCATTCAGGGACACCACTGTCTCTGCTAACCCCTGCTGGCTATATAGCGTCTTACCCAACAATTGCCCCTAAAGTGCTGAATAATTAAAAGTGAAAGGGGACAGCTTGCTGGCCCCACCTCCACAAAGACCCACCCCCTGGCCCTCCTCTCGAACCCGGATGCTCTGCACGAGGTCGTTGATGATGCTGGCAGCGTGCTCGCACCGCTCCGGGGGGCCCATGATGTGCGCCACCTTGTCTGGCCCCTGGCCGTCATCTGCAACGGCAATAGGAGGGTGAGAGAGGGCTAACGACGCAGTTAAAGGGGGGGGGACAAAGGGCCCGTCCCGGCCGGTCGGTTATGAATCACCGGCAGTGCATAGAGCGCAGTGCCTTATGAAGACGCTTCATTCTCATCACGCTCCGCATCACTGCTCTATACGGGCTACTCCACCAGCTGCGGCGGGTACCTGGTTTGAACTGTATCCTGACTCCAGCATCGTTCTGGATCTTCTTGATCATCTCGCCGTTACGACCGATCACAACTCCCACCGAGTGCCGAGGGACAGGAATCTGGGCAGAGCAGAAGGCTGGGTTGAGGAGTGTGGTCAGCGGGAGGAAGACAGGGAGGCAGAAAGAGAGGGGGGGTGGACAGGAGAAAGGGAGGGAGAAGGAGGGAGAGCAGGTGGAAGAGGGAAAGGTAGGGAAGGAAAAAGACAGATGGAGGGAGAGACGGATAGGAAAGAGGGAGGAGAGAGGGCATGTTGGCCAGTGGGGAAGGGCAATGGAACAGAGGTGGTGGAACCACACACACACACACGCGCTACCCCTCTAACCTCACCGAGCTATAACACACACACACACACAGAATAGCGGCACACTCACGTCCATGCCGCCGCCGCCGCCCCCGCCACCCATGCGTGAGCCGTACTCGTTCCTGTCCCCAAAGCCAGGGTGGTCCCTCTCCCGCAGAATCTCCTGGACCAGCTCCCGGGCTTGCTGTGCACATGGGAGGAGGAGGGGTCATGTGGGGGCAGTCTGTCATCCGGCATGTAAACATACTGGTGAGGCACTGCCAGCAGCAGATGGGGGAGCGCGGGCGGGCAGGCAGGCGGGCGGGCGGGACTCCGTGCAGTCAGTCACCCGTCTCTGAAGCGGTACCTGGATCTTGTACGGCTCGCCGATGATGCGCAGCGGCTTGTCCACATTGGGCCCCTGAGACCCGTCCTGGATGAGAATCATTTTCACACCAGCACGCTCCTGAAAAGCGGGAAGAAGTCAGAATGCAGGCTGAGGGCCCACAAGCCAAAGCGCAGTGGGATTTAGAATAGAAACCCCTGATCAGTGTCACGTTAAAACAGCGTTTCCCAACAGTGCCCAGGACCCCCAGTTTAGGAAAATGAGAGAACCAAAAATCAGAAGCTCTAATCTACGTAATCTTGCCCATATCAGTCACAGATTATTATTATTATTTAAATTCTGTTAATACTTTCCCCAGTGTGTATTCCTGTACTGTCCCCTTAAAAACATGACATGACATATGATTGGTCCAGGTGTGCTGAAAGCGGGGAGGGAGCAAAATGTGGACTGCTTGTGGCTTCCAGAGGACCGGATAAGAAAGTGGATTAAATGAACGGGCTTCCCTTCCCTTATTCAGGTCCATAGACAGCAGAATACAGAGGCAGGCACCACAGAACCTATGAGGAGTCACAGAGGCTCACGATGCGCACCTGTAACTGCTTGATGGTCTCCCCGCCCTTGCCGATGATCAACCCAGCCTTGCCGGCTGGGATCATCATCTCCTGCATGGAGCCACTCTGGCCATTGGTCGATTCGTAGAAGGCAGAGGGGGGCGTGCCCCTCCCCCGTGACACGATCTCGTCCAGGAGCATCTTGGCCTTCCTGCGGGTCGAGCCGAGACCGTTGGAAAAGGCACCGAGGCTCGGGAAAGGGAACGGGGGCACGGAGCGCAGTGCGCGACTTACTCTATGGCGTCGGGCGGCCCCGTGAGCGCGACGCTTCTTTCCGGAAGACCTCCGCTTTCTGGGAACAGGGGCGAGAGGTTAACATGCCACAGCCCAGCAGAGTGCGGCGTTGTCACATAAAAGCACGGCACCCTGAAGGCCGGGCAGACCGCAGGCGTACCCACCTGGGGCGATCTGCACCTTGCAGCCGGAATCCTGCTGAATCTTGTTAATCTGCTCGCCTCCCCGGCCGATGACTGAGGAAAGAACAAACGATAGGGGGTGATCACGTTATGAGCCCCCCCCAGGCAACTTACAGAGCAAATCAACTACTCCTACAGCAGTGCCTGGGGCCACAAAGCATGGCTCTCCACCCAGCAAGGGGGGGCTGGCGATTACACTGCCGTCTGCTTAAAGACGAGCCGCTGGACAAAAATTACTAATAAAATTATGCTTCTTAAGCAAGAAATTGGGCAAATTATAAAAATCAACTTTGGATTTAATGAAACCAGAGAAAAACAACCAGCAGTCAGACAGAACAGGATGACTTGGCAAGCAAGTGTGAGTACTGTACTCATCGGGTACTCCTGCTTTACTTACTCAGGCCAACCATGCTGTCGGGCACTTTGTGCTCTTCTGTCAGGGTGGCCGGCCTGAAATGAAGCAAAACAAATTGGAAACATGGCTGACAGCGGCCACGGCAGGCGTCACACTCACAGCGAGCTGGGGGACACAGGAATGTCAGCTAAAGCACCAGTGACAATGTTCACCACCACCCCTATAATGAAGCGGCCCCTATAATGACCTTGAATTAATCTGCACCTTAATCATTAAGTGTGACACAAATGAGCAGATTGATGAGGAGTGCTGAAGTCAGCAAAGGCCTCTGATGACCTCCAATGACCTGTCAGGTAGGAAGGTGAAAGTGTGGGGAAAGGAGGGGGGGCTGGGATCCTACCTGTGAGACATGGCGGCCAACTGGGCTCCGATGGCTAAAAGGGGACAGAGGGGGACACGGGACCAGTTACTGACAGGAGGGCCAAACACATGAAAAAGCTGCGGAAAGCGGTCAGTCTGTACATGGGTACAGGGCACGGTGAAGATATTTACACAGGGGGGAGGAGTCCCGGTCAATCTGGGGAGCCATTTTCTTGCTGTCTGGCTGCTCTGAAGGAAGCAGACATAAGTTCCAGTTAGTAAAGAAGGTCATTATGAGACCACAGAGATACTGCAGGCAGACTGGAAAATGACAGAGCGCACACAGCACCTACGACAGAATCTGAGAATTTTAGAGCCGCCTGTTTGGTCCAGCTGCCTTCATTACAGATGGTTCTCCGTTAGAAAGTGCTGCGATACATCCCCCGGGGCTGCGGGCTCTTAAACTCCTAAAGCTGCCGACCGTCTCAGCGCCGCGGGCATGGTGCGCTTACCTGCATCCTCCAGCTGGCGTTTCTGCGGTGCGAACGGGAAGCTCTCGGTAGCGCCGCCGCCTCCACTGCTGCTGTTCAGCGGCGCTCCGGCAGTATCCCCGCCGATCTTCGCTGCGATCTGGGGGCACAGAAGCGAAGCCGGGAGTCACAACGAGGCGTGGGGGTGGGGGCGACTGAGCTCCCGGAAGCCGGTCCAGAACCGCCGAGCCCCATTCCAGCGGATCAGAAACCATTCTAAGCAACCGGTTCATTCAACATAAATAGAAGTAGCGAACAGACAACGCTTGTGAGGTTAACGAAGCAGACAGGAGCTTTGGACCGGCAAAAGAGCAGAGCAGCCCAGCCTCCCGAAGCGCTAAACGCCGCACAAGCGCCATACATACACATCACACCACACCAAACACAACCCAGGCCCGAACCCACGTGACACCGGGACTTGCCAGCGCACCCAGCGTGGACCCGCAAGCGGGATGCGAT
>JAODUD010000095.1:1482153-1501574 GCA_026784285.1 Stomatorhinus walkeri | reverse complement strand
AAATCTGCAAGTCTTTGGCTGACGCCTTACAGTTTCATATGGATGAATTCCTCTGCAGTGCAGGGGACACGAGCAGCCAGGTCTGCGCTTACTCACTTGACAGTGTTAAACGTTCGCTCCTCCGTGTGGAACTTGGGCAGAGGGCAGCTCTTCTCATAGGCCTTTTTCAGCACCTCAATGTTCTTCATGCACTCCTCAGCCAGCTTCTCAAACCTAGACAGCGGAACCAGCGTTAGCACACCGTAGCTGGTTACCGCGGGCAGTGGCTTAATGGTTAGGGATGCGCGCTTGTAATTGAGAGATTGCATATTCGAATCCCCGACCAGCAAGGCACCACTGAGGCACCCTGAGCAAGGTGCCACCCCCAAGCACTGCTCCCCGGGTGCTGAATTAGCTGCTCCCTGCTATGTCACATTGTCACATATGGGTTAAATGCAGAGGACACATTTAGCTGTTGTGCACTGCGTGCTGTGGTGTGTCAACCCCTGTAGTGTGTTCGCATCAGGGATGATGATCTAACAAACTCACCTGGTAGTCTCAGCGATGTTGCCCATGTTTGTGAACTGCTGGGAGTAGCCCATGCATTTCTGTAGAGACGGCAGCAGTGTTAGTGGCTGCAGAACATCAACATGGAATGTATTTCAACGATATATTTCGGTTAGTGCCTGAGATGTGTTCGCACTGTCTGGCAACTAATGCTATCATTAGCACCATCATTAATTTAACTTTATCATTTCACTGGTGCTGTCTTCTAAAAATGATCTTCCCCAAAGCTGTTCTTTACCCTTCTAACTAAAACGTTTTACATTTAATAGGAGCAATTAAGCACTCAAGGGCACAACAGCCATGCTCTCCTAGGAGCAGAAGCTGCGATCCTGTCCAGTCTGGCAGCCGCCCACGATCTGGGAGTCGGGGGGGCGGTGACCTCGTGCTGCTGCCGCAGGAGCTCCATGAGATGGCCGTACTTCTCCGAGGAGCGAGGCGACAGCTGGGAGCGCGTCTGACCCAGGGAGTAGTCCTCCTCACTGACAGGGACACTGGGCACCTGACAGCACAGGCAGATAAGGACTGGAAACCAGCTGCGCAGGAAGCGGCAATAAGGAGCCACACTGGTCTCAAGGTGATTCGGAACGGGGGCAGGGGAGCTGGGCCGCATTTAGGGGGGTAAAGATGGGACAGGAAGCAGGAACTGCAAACAGCACTGAGGAGAGGAGGGTACCTTGGTGATGTCGACGGGCAGCCCGCCCTTGGCGGCAGTGATCATGTGATCCAGGCCCTTGGCGTTTCGCAGGTGCAACGCTGCCCCCTGCAGGTCCTTCATCTGCTTGGAGCGCACGGCGGCACGCACAAACTGCTGGCGGCGCATCTGCAGGAAGTCCAGCTGCTGCTGGGCTGCAGGAAGCGGCAATGCAGGGTCACGCGCCCGGCTCAGCTAAGCACCGAGCCTGGCACAGCGCCCTCCTGTGGCCAGGGAGAGCGCGACGCACCCTGTAGCGTCGGCAGCGCAGGCAGACATAGCACAATTAGCACCGCGTAAAGGTGGACTGGAAGGGAAGTCATGTACAAAATAAGTGTGAAGACTGACAGGAGGGCAACAGAGGGGGGGGGGGGGATTAGGAGCCGGCCAACTGGCTGCCCTCCCCCTGCACATGGGAAAGCAGTACGGAAGTAGCTACAGTGGGTGGGGATACATGTCGATGTCAATCACAGCTTTAAACCAATGAGAGCGCAGAGATGACCGATGGGAAGATGGTTATGTCAGAGTGATTGACGACGTAAGCCAGTTCCACCCAGAGTGGATTCTGAAGCCTTGCTGCACATAATGAGAAAGACGTTCTGTGGCTGTGAGGGTCCGCAGGCTCCGGGGCAGAGGGCGTGGCCCCTCAGAGGAAATGCCTGAGCTCTAACTGTCGTAAAGCCTGCACTCTGTTAGCAGCAAGGGCCCTCACCTTTGGCA
The DNA here is from genome assembly GCA_026784285.1 of Stomatorhinus walkeri. Classification (NCBI taxonomy): domain Eukaryota; kingdom Metazoa; phylum Chordata; class Actinopteri; order Osteoglossiformes; family Mormyridae; genus Stomatorhinus; species Stomatorhinus walkeri. The sequence goes on along the minus strand of JAODUD010000095.1, from coordinate 1,499,617 downwards.
CCCAGCTTGGGAGCCTGAACCGGCGTGGGGGCGGAGCCTGGGGAGCCGGACTCAGGAGCAGGCGGCACCGGCGCTTTGGCTCGCTGGACCGTCGCTTTCTGGGTCGGCTTTAGGGCGAGAGACAGATAGCACTGTCACAGCAAAATCTGAGTCAACCGTGGATTTGAGTCACACATGCGCCAGTGCTGAAAATCTAAAAACTAACCAAATAAAAAAATCCACATTTTAATAGCTTAACACAGTTGATTCAGATCCTGTGGTGACAAGCACCTGGATTATGGCAGTAACTTGGGCCGCCCACCATGTGATACCACAGCCAGGACGAGGACGCAGGCCCTCCCCCCCGGCCCGGACGCCAACGCGCGGGCCCTCCCCTGCAGTGGTGACCTCACCTTAGCGGTCTGCTCCCCTGTGCCGCTCTCGTCGTCATCCTCGACATCTGCATCCTGATTGGCCAGCTTCAGGGCCGTCTCAAGCACTCCCACGAGGTTCTGCTCACTGCCTTCTGACCCCTGAAGCGGGGGGCACCCTGGGAGGGGGGTTTTACAAAGCCAGATGCATGTTTAGAAGATGCGTGTAGGGATGACAAACTGTGGTGCTATCGGGCGATCAAACGAGAGGAGAGGCAGTCACCGGGAGGGATGGGCAGCTCGGACAGATTGACGGGCCGCCCCGCTTTGTTGGCCCTGATGGCGTCCTGGTATTGCTGCAGGGGACAGAGACAGGGGTGAATCCCAGCGACCTCACGCAGGCTTAGAGAACGGACTGGCAATCTCACACTGCCTGGACCTGCTTCTATGTGCTCTGACACCGATAGCTTTGATCGCTCTCGAAAACTTCATTTGATTTCACTGTATTTAATGTCCTGCATGGTCAATTACGGCCATAGCAAAAGTCACTAACAGTGGCATTTAAATGCTTGTATACAAGCCAACCTGGCTTCTGGTATTTAAGTAGGGTACTGGCAGTGAGACAACCACACCAGCAGGGGGCGCTACCTTAACGATTCGCTGGTGCATCCTGGCTTTCCGGTCGTCGCCTTTGGTCTTTGCGCCCTCTGCTGCCGCCTTGTAGCGCTCCATGCGCTGCTGCAGTGCCTCTGCCACGGTGCGGGGTGCTGGGAGAGCTATGGGCATGACAGGTGGGGGTCGGGGGTGGGGGGGTCACGTGTTCAGAGGATTCAGCCCTGCGAGAGACGCACGCACACACGCACGCACGCACGCACGCACACAACTTGTTTACCACTGATACATCTAAACCCTGACTCACTGGTTGGCATTTATCAGGTCAACATTCCTGCTGTTAGATGCACTTATTTTGCCAAGAGATCCAAGCAACAGTCATGCCATTAAAAAGGACAACCTTACCAGTATCAGTAACGGGGGGTGCCACTGGAGACGTAGTGGTTGGCTGGGGGGAAGGCTGGGAGGACGACTGGGAGGGTGGGGCTGGGGAGCGAGCATTTCCTGCAAGAAGAGCAAGGCGAAACTGGACCGTCAAGAGGGAAGATGAGACCATTTGCAAGTGGTGGCGCTCAGAGGCTAATCTGTCGGTTAGCTCATTAGCCCAGGAGGCTAACAAAGAAGCAGTCACACTGTCCGGAGGACTGCCAAAGCCCCAGAAGGGGGGGTCTTGTCATATGGCTGATTATCAGAATCGTTCCACTTCAGGTGAGGTTCTTATAATCGAGGGTCCCAAGAATGCATGTTAAATTATAACTCAGTCTTGGGTACTTCAGTGGATGTGACTTTAAAATAACGCAACCCCAAAGTTTCTGATTATTCACTTGCTTTAGAAGTCAGAGGCGAAGTTGGTGTAATGCTGCCTACTGACCAGGAGGGGGTGGAAGAGAGGCCACGTCCACCGTCTCTCCTCTGTCCAGTGCCTCAATCAGCGGGTCCATTTTCTGCAAGGGATAGGACCAGAGCAAATGATGAAGAGAGGGAAAGAAAACGACAGAGTGGTCACGTCTTTCTTATCTTGGACCTGGGCTGTGCGTCTCGATACATGAGCACCATTAAGGGACGTCGCCATGGCGCTGCTGGTCCACGGGGTGGTACCTTTGCTGCCAGGTAGTGCCGCTTGGCCAGCTCAGTGTCCCCGCTCTGCTTGGCTTGGATGGCGGCCAGCTTGTACTCTCTCTGCCTACTGGACACCAAGCTCTTTACCTCTGAAAGCAGATGGGAGATCATACAGACCATCAAATATCTCATACATATATACATAAAGGTGCACAGAGACACACAGCCCTATATAAATAAAGGTGCACAGAGACACACAGCCATATATACATAAAGGTGCACAGAGACACACAGCCCTATATACATAAAGGTGCACAGAGACACACAGCCCTATATACATAAAGGTGTACAGACACACACAGCCCTATATACATAAAGGTGTACAGAGACAGACAGCCCTATAAACATAAAGGTGTACAGACACACACAGCCCTATAAACATAAAGGTGCACAGAGACAGACAGCCCTATATACATAAAGGTGTACAGAGACAGACAGCCCTATATACATAAAGGTGTACAGAGACACACAGCCCTATATACATAAAGGTGCACAGAGACAGACAGTTCTATATACATAAAGGTGCACAGAGACACACAGCCCTATATACATAAAGGTGCACAGAGACAGACAGTCCTATATAGATAAAGGTGCACAGAGACACACAGCCCTATATACATAAAGGTGCACAGAGACAGACAGTCCTATATACATAAAGGTGCAAAGAGACAGACAGCCCTATATAAATAAATGTAGACACACAGTACTGTGCAATATTCTTGGACAGTTAAAAGAAATGTTATTATTCTGGGTAGTAAGTGTGCTTTTGCCCTGAATTAAAAAAAATGGCTTTAGGACATGCACAAATTAAGTAACAAAAAAAATAGTAAGAATTTCTTCTGTTCTCCAAAAAATGACTATCTAGTTGGACGGCTAGATGAACACAGCTTTGGTTCCCAAACCTCTCCTCAGGGGCACCTCAGCCATTCCATGTATTAATTTCACCACCAGCTCACTTAGTTAATGAACTTTCTTTCTTTTTCTAAAGTCAGTGAGATATTGATTAGCTGTATGAGGCGTGCTAGTGGTCAAGGTAAAAAATATGTGGCTGTATGGGATAGTTGCTGAAATAATTGTGGTGATTTTAGCAGAAGTTTTGAAATGGCTAAGCTGACACACTTTAGCAGGTATGATAGCATAGTTAAGATCATTTAAAATTAATTTTCTTTGGCTGCCTAAGACTTGCACAGTACTGTAGACGCAGCCGCACATTCGCAAAGGTGCACGCAGACGCAGCTGCACATTCGCAGAGGTGCACGCAGACGCAGCCGCACATTCGCAAAGGTGCACGCAGACGCAGCCGCACATTCGCAAAGGTGCACGCAGACGCACATTCGCAAAGGTGCACGCAGACGCAGCCGCACATTCGCAAAGGTGCACGCAGACGCAGCCACATACAGGCAGCCCCCGGGTTAAGAACATCCGACTTACGCACAGCTCATACTCACAAACAGACCACCATAAAGCCCACTATACTAAAAACAGGAGTTAAATGCAATGGTTCGTAATGGTGAATGCACTCAATACTTTGACGCCCATGAAAGCGGCTCGTCAGCTCGAGGTACGGCACAGTACCATATGTAGTACTATCATTACTCTATTATCATTACTCTATTATCATTATCATGTACTGTATTAATATTTTTCTAACACCTAACAATTCGACTTAAAGACAGAGTTTAAGAATGAATCTCGGCCGTAACCTGGGGACTGCCTGTATGCATACAGCCACACACTTTATACATATACTGGAATAAAAAAACGATGATGATGATGATGATGATGAATACCTGAGACGTGTGGGTCTGGCTGGCTTGGAGTAAGAGGAGAGATGAGCGGGGTATCTGGGGTCACGGCCAACGTCTTCGCTGGGGGTGGGAGGAGCTGGGGCTTGGGTGGGGGTTTGGGTGGGGTTTCCCGTACAGGCTTTTGATTGGTGGGCGGTGCAGGGGTAGGCTCTAGAACCCGTGGCCGCTGCTCTGCATTTGGCTGGCTCAGAGGGGCTGGGGCAGACTTGCCGCCGGTGGCCACAGCGGGGGGGATCTCAGCTTCATCTATGGGTTTGCCCTTTTTGACTGAAGCCAGCATGGACTGTAGGGTCTAAAGAGTGAGAGAGAAGAGAGTGCGTGTGTATGTGTGTGAGAGAGAGAGAGACAGAAAGAGGGAAAGAGAGAGGGGGTCAGAGGGAGCGAGAGGGGGAGAGGAAAAGAGAGTGTGTGTGTGTGTGAGAGAGAGACAGAAAGAGGGAAAGAGAGAGAGCGGGACAGAGGGAGTGAGAGGGGGAGAGGAAAAGAGAGTGTGTGTGTGTGTGTGAGAGAGACAGAAAGAGGGAAAGAGAGAGAGCGGGACAGAGGGAGCGAGAGGGGGAGAGGAAAAGAGTGTGTGTGTGAGAGAGAGACAAAGAAGAAAAGAGAGAGGGGGACAGAGGGAGAGAGTATGTGTGTGTGTGAGAGAGAGAGAGAGGGAGAGAGAGAGAGGGAGGACAGAGGGAGAGGGGGACAGAGGGAGAGAGTATGTGTGTGTGTGAGAGAGAGAGAGAGAGAGAAGGAGAAAGAGACAGTGAGACAAGAGAGGGGGAGAGAGGAAGAGAGTGCATGTGTGTGTGAGAGAGACAGGGAGAGAGAGAGGTAAGGAGAAAGGAAGAGAGTGTGTGTGTGAAAGAGAGACAGAGAGAGAGAGGGGGAGAGAGAGACAGAAAGAGGGAGAGAGAGAGAGAGACAGAAAGAGAGAGAGAGAGAGAGAGAGAGACCACACGGTGGATCTACATCACAATCTACAGGCATCCAAACTGAACAGGAGCTGCGACCTTTGACATATTTTGCGGAAAATGGGAAATTTTAACTGCTTTAAAATAGCCTCTTCATCTGTCTGATAATCACGGCCACGCCGGTCTGTTACTTAGTCCTAGAGAGCCTTGGCGTCGCAGATAAATGAGCAGAGCAGGCTGTTGCGAGGCTCTATGGGAAGTCTGTGAGCCCAGGCGGCCCTGCGGCTGGCTGGGACCCCCTACCTTGAGGCCCCGGTCGTAGCGGCGCACTTTGCTGCCTTCTCCTGCCTCCTTGGCATTGCTGATGGCTTCCTGGTACATGCCAATGCGCTCCATGAGGAGGGCCTCCAAGCTCTGCGGCCCAGGCGAGGCCACAGGGGTGTGGTGAGGGGCCGCCTTCTGTTGGGGAAGTGGGGCGGCCTCCTCCTTCTCGTCTCCCTCCAAGACCTCGTTGAGCTCCGCCTGCCAAAGTCAGCGCCTGTCAGCCCCACGTCAAGTCGGCTCCGGTGAAGGACAGGTGGACGAGCACAGCTGAAGGCCGGGAGTTTACCAGAAGGTCAGCGTCGCTCTCCAAGTCTCCATCCTCATCCCCATCCTCTTCATCCAGGTCCTTCATGCAAAGGGCCGCCATGTGCTCGATGTGCGCCATGGGCACAGGGGCTGGGGCATTCACACACACGACAGTCTCTCTACATCGCTGTAGACGTCACTTCCAGTCTAAGCATCTACCACTCAGTCAAATGACTTAGTGTTCACCAAACTTCCAAAAGGAGCTATAATTTAAGAAATTTGGAATTTTTAACCAAATTTAAGCAATTTGTAATATGCAATAAATAAAATTAGTCTGATCAGCAAGTGATAACAAAGAACCTACCTGACCAAAAGATGTCAACTTCTAAAAATGACTAGAAATTTACGAAGAAAGTGCAAATCTTGTACATAAATTATGTTTTGTTGCAAGACCTCTAGCTGGTAGAAAAGCTCACCTCTCCCACCCCCATTTTTGCCAGCTGACCGGGACCCGCCCATCAGCGAGAGAAGCTCCGCCTCCAGTTCCGCATCATTTCCCTCTGCATCCATACCCCCGTCAGGGTTCAGGTCCAGCAGCAAGCCCATCTGAGATTAATTGAAAGGACACAGCGCAAAATAAATGCACACAATTTAAAATGTTAAAGCGTGCTATTTACAAACCACCTCTATGCTAGTGAGGGGAGAAATGAGGCTCACTGTGGATTGGTTTATTACGTGCTGTCAATCAGTTACCTTCCTCACTTCCTATTGGTCACTTAAACAGTTAATTAATTGAAGACTGTAATCCTACCCATTATGGGTTTGGAAACATTTATGAGGTTTAAATTTCATAGGGCTTTATTTTGTACTTTAATTTGTATCACAGTAACAGCATTAATTCAGTGGAAATCTAACGTCATTCCTTCAATAATGAATTTCTGTGCCGGCATTTATGAGGAATGAGGTGGTCATTATGGGAATTTGGCATCCTTCAGGAATAATCACCCTTCTCAGCCCTCATTGGCTGAAAGCTCCATTTCCTTTGAGATTCATCAGAGCAGTGATTCATTACTAATCCCCATTAGGAAGCTCTCTCTTTGCCAACTCCATCTTCCTCTCCTAGACACACAGACACATATACAGGTGAGTGCTAGCTTGGGGGGTCACAGCACAGGGTCAGTCAGCATGTGGGGCCCCTGGAGCAGGGGGTTAGGGGCCTCGCTCAGGGGCCCATGGACATGTGACTGTTCCGTCAAGGCCGGGGCTCCAACCAGCGAGCTTCTAATCACGGGGACTGAGGCCTAACCTGCTGAACTACACACCACCCCTCTGGATAAAGTGTATGGTGAGAAACATCAGCCCCCCACCCTTATGCAACGATGTTGGTGACCATAGGCTGGAGGCTAACAAGTCAGTCCATAAACGGCATGTAACAAAAAATAAAACCTTTAAGAACAAGATGCAGTTTCCATATTACCGTTTCATACTTATAATATTGGCTATATTCCTATTTAGAGTCCAAATGAGTATGAACCTGTAAAGATGAAGTAATGTAACTGCTGATGTTTTCGTAAGGGGTCCGGGTAAATAGGCCTAAAGGGAATCTGGGTAGAGAAAGGCAAACGCAGAGAGCGCTCCAGGCGTCAAAAAAGAGACAGGGACGGGTGAAAGGTGCATAAATGAGGCAGGGAGGAGGCGGGCGAGCCGTGGCCGGCGGGGGGAAATCAAGCGCACTTACGGCTTACCTGCTTGGCTCGGGCTGCCCCCTGGCCCCGAACGGGGGGGTTCCGACTGCGGCTCATGGAGGCGCCAGACACAATGCACGGCTCAGGACTGCGAGCAGAAGGCAGAACCGGCGTCAGATGGCGGAAATGAGGACGCCCACGGTGTCACCTGCAGAGTCTAAGCAAAGCTGTAAGGTGGCCGAAGCGACTCCAGTTTCACAGAATATACACGGTGAAGGGACTGGCCGGCCATCTCTCCTGCACCCCTGTGGGTAATGGTGACCGGTTTGACACTGATTCTGGTCTAAGCCCTAGGCACCATCGTCACTACAAAACGTTAGTGGGTGTAACCGGTATGGTCACACGACACACCTTCTTGATGTAGTCTCGCTGTTGATTTTTTAAACAGTTCCCTTGAATTTTACTTCACGCCGCCTCAGAAGTTCACCATTATATAAGAGCGCGCCGAAGAGCTGCCGATCACTCACACGGGCTTTCTGCAACAGGCTACGCCTTCAAATCGCTGTCACTCTTCGGCGAAGTTTGGGCTACACATCGCATCCGAAATTACAACGCGTGGCATGTATGCAGTTTAACACGTTTGCGTAGTAACGTCTTATATTAATGTTTCCGTATCATGTAGTTGAGTCTAGCAGGTGCGCCGCCGCGCAGACGGACCCATCTAAGCTGAAGTTAGCGAACCGGCTAGCTACATGGCTAGCAACTGCGCGTCGGTGTTCTGCGAACACTTAAGCTTTTTCTTTTACCTGTATCATGCGCTTTCCACTCAGTGTCTGATATGGTTTGACACACGTCTGTAAAATCGCTACGAATTATCGCAGATTCAATACAATGTCCGAAAACATCACGCTTTAAAGTAACCAGTGAGCTAGACTCACTAGCCAAGGACTCCACTATTTACTTCCTGCTCGGCGAAGTGTTTCCTTGGCAACGGAGCTCCTGCGTTTACGGCGAATGACACCTGGCCCGAGCTATAATATTCCATCAGTGTCGTAAAAGGGACTGCCACGAAAACACCTTAAATGCAAATCGTTCAGATAAGTTTCTACATGGAATACATTAAATCCAATACCTTTTGCTAGAAGTTTAAATCCCCGCTTCGTTATTTTTAATATTTCTTTCCGCGAAACGCATTTAATTGATATGTGTATTATGATCCAGGCTATTGTACAATTTTTGTTTATTTCTTCATCAAAGAGCAAAATAATTCCAATTTTGCGATCTATTATGAAAGAATTGTTCTCGGTAGCGTTTCTGTCGCCGGCTACTAAAACTACACTTCCCACAATTCTCCCGGCACTCAGACAGACGCCATGTTTCCCCGCCAACTGCGAAGCTTCGGTGACGGAAGGTGTCTTCTTAGTGCTGAATCCTGTGTCTGTTCTACGTGCTGGTAATAAACTACATGTGGTGAAGTGGTGACCTTTCCCTGTAACTGCGAAGAGACACCATATGCGATGTAAAAATGTTTACAATGTGCTACGAGATAGTGCGCTGGCTTATATGAGACAACTGCCGCCAGCTAACGGTCTCCTCTTAGGCTGTTGACTCGACGGCGAGCTCTTATGAAAGTAAAGAGCTATAGTATATATATATCATTGTATAGTAAATACCAAGTAATACCTAAAGAAACATTAATCTCTGTGCAAATTTTAGTAGATGCATTTTAGAAAAATGGCTAGGTTGGTTGTTTCTTGCAGATCATAGGAAGACCAAGCAGTAAGACCTGAAATCGCCAGGTAGGAGACACGGCAGACACCGCAAAAGGGGCCATGTGTGATCTTGGTCAAAGTTAACTAGTGGGGCCTGTTATTGCCAGATCAGTACTGTGGGTCATTAATTCCTGGGGACGCTTCATTAGTGGGTTATGAAGCGATACACACCCAACACCTTTCCAGTCTTGGCTGATTCCTGAAACCGACAATGTTGGCTGCACACAGGACACTTCAGTAAGAGCTCTCAGTTTTAGTAAAGGGCAGCATGTTGAAAATTATTGATTCATTCTGTAAGTGGCTGATTTTATTTCTGGCAGTCCTAAAACCATTACTTTACATTATACCACTGCAATATGCTATCGTGTGACTGTCTGTCTCAGACATTAGGAGGTGCCGGCATGCATAGCTATCTTAGGGATCCAGAGAATAACTCTTATGCTGACTGTGAAGCCTCTTGTGATGTCAGGGAAGGAGCGATGAGGAGCAGTAATGCCAAGCAAGCAGGTCACTGTGACAGTCCTGTCACACCAAGTCCCACAGAGTCAGGCAATGAGATGGAGGCCCCACAGGCAATTGAACCTGATCAGACCCCTGTGCCGTCGTCATATGCCAAAAGCACACATTCTGGGGTGGCTGCGGTGAGAGCACACAGCAGGCGCCCTGAGCTGCAGTCCCAGCAGGATCAGAGGGCTAGCCGCTCAGCCACTGGGCAGTCTCACTCTATGGTGGTTAGCGACAACACAGAAAGAAGGGTCCGGAAGAGGACGGCCGTGTGGGGCATAGGGGAATGTGGGAGCAGGAGACGCTACGATCTGAGGACAGGAAGAAGGGAGGGCACAGGAATGAGGGGGGAGAGATTTCCAAAGGAATTTGATGCTGAGATGGGGACAGAACAACATGGGACGTCATCCAGTGAGATCCTCAGCAGCACTGACGGTCCAGGGGGCCATGAAAGGCACCCACCTGCAGAAGGTGGCATGACTGCATCATTCATAGCAGGACAGCAGGCAAGACCGACTGAGGAGACCACTGTCCAGGGGACTGCAAGCAGGCTTCAGAGCCTAGCTGCTGGAGGGACTGGGAGTGGAAGGGACGCTGACGTCAGGGGGCAGGTGGATGACGGAGCTGGAGTTCTGGGCCGTGCTGAGCTCAATGGCACCAGCCATCAGTCACACGAGACGGGAGTGGGCAATAAGGGCAGCCCCTGTGACGTGCGGAAGGATGAATGTGGCCTGGAAATGAGCGTACCCGGAGAAGACCCAGAACATGGCAGCGAGGAGGAGATGCGGAAAGCCGTGCAACACGCCATACTGGCTGGAACTACGGTGCACTCCAGCCTAGCAAAGACTGCCATTGGGGACTCTCCCCCCAAAGGTGCAGCCCCGCCAGTGACCTTTCCATCCCACACGGAGCCTGAGGTAGCTGCTGATGACAATGCCACCTCGCAGGCACCTCCCAGACCAGAGCAATCGCCGGCAGAGCTCCTGCACTGTGAGCCTGAACCCTCTGTGGCTGATATGCACAACGGTAAATACAACTTTTTGTGCGAGATTGATTGTGGTTATTACATTTTGCTGGTGTTTAGTATTCTGCTTAAATGCAAGTTAAAATGATACAATTGAGTAAATCACATAATAATGTTTCCTTCCTATTCTACGTCTTTCTTTGCTCTTGTTCATTCATTGATTTTTCAATCCCCACCTGCCACTGTAGATATCTGGGTCCTCAGGATTCCGGAAACAGCAGATGAGGCAGGTAGCCCTGGCTGTTCCTTTGCCTCAGTGTTGCCCCCTACTGGTGAGAACCAGTCACTGCCTTGGAACCACCAGCTGATCCAGAATCTCAGCACTGAGGTATGGCAATAACTGACAGCCCAGGTATAGCCCAGTAGGGGTGTCAATCTTTACGGCGAGGCTACATGTTGGTAAAAGTGAGCATATCCCAGCTACATCCAGTCCACATTGAAACAGGCAGTCAGGTCTTACTTTAAATAAATATATTACGTTCTCATTGGTAAGGAGTGGCATGGAAGGTGGGAAGCTGATTTGTCATTTGGTGGTATTGTTGATGGACTGGCTGGTTGTAGACCACAACAGGGTCTAGATCAATCCCAGTCTTCCCGGTCCCTCGCAGCCATCAAGACCACAGACCCACCCAGCCAGTGCTGTTCCTGACCCCTGTGATGTGGACGTCCCACCTTCTGTCTTCCTGTCTGACTCTCAGCTGAACAGCGTTGCGCTCGGGTGAGACGGGGGTGTGTGTGCGTGTTCATTAGCAGAGGGTCTCCTGCGTGGTTAGCGCTGACGTGCATGTGTGTGTGGCCTCAGCGAGCTGGGATGTGACCAGGCTACCGGCAAGCAGGAGGACAGCACACTCCTTCTCTGCGGGCTGGTGACGGAGCTCTCCACGCTCAAGTGAGTGCAACTCCTCCATCCTTTGTGTCAACCTTCTCGTTAATCAGTCTTGGTGAATTAAGCAATCAGCACTTTCGAGTCTGATCTAGCAGGCAGCTGTGCTTTCTTGAAAAGGAAGGTATGTGCGTCATCACTGGCAAGTAGGACCTCATAGCTGCAGTAGCTAACTTTTGAATATAGTAACTCTTTCACATTTGTGTAAGTTGACTGTGAACAATTAATGGGAATATTTTTGGAGCTTGATGAACGATCACAAAAAGTCGCAGATGAGATACAAGGCAAAAACAATACTAAAATCAGACTTGGGCATCATACTTTTTAGACATTTTACCCCGACATTAGGTACATGATGGTATTTTAAAAAAATGTATATCATGTAGGCTGCTGTAAACTCCAAAATCAGAGAGAATTCAAATGGACTCATCAGTGTGGAAGCTGAGCACTAGGGAAATGAGGAGACACAGAGGAGTCGGGGGGACACAGAGGAGTCGGGGGACACAGAGGAGTCGGGGAGACGCAGAGGAGTCTGGGAGATCACCATTCAGTCACATATTAGCTGTCTCTGACCCAAATTTCTCAAAGTAACTTGTAAACTTTTAAGCGTTGTTAATTTTTCATGTTTAAAAATGTGTGAAAAACATAGTACTCACAGTGGGAACTTCATACATAATAGGCCATAATTTACATGGTTTGTATATTATATAATAAGGTCTAGATAGGTAATGACACTACTATTTATTTATAAATTGGTAATAAAATTATTTTTTTATCGTTCTGGCTAACAGATTGTTATAGGGATTGGGGGGGGGCAAGAATTTTTTGTGAGTTTTCACATTTGTGGGTATCACCTGGTACAGACCTCGCAAATGTGAAGGGGTGACTGCGGTTAACGTGCCTGAATGATTTGTTTGCGGACTTTGTGAATTTTAGGGGTACAAATCAGCTCAGACTGGTGCAGGTTAACCTTGGTCACAGGTGGATTAAGCACGCACAGCTCAGGCCTGTGAGAGATGCAGCGTGTAGCTCAGTGTAGCTCACAGTGATCAGTAACAAGTGCCAGATACTTCTGGAGCCATTTTTAAAATGCTTTAATTGCTCATTTTCTGACATGCAAAACATGTGACTGTATTCCTGTGTTACTCTGATGACTTTGTAAGTGTCCGTGTACCTGGTCACATCCATCTGACCAGGAGGGATCCCAGGGAACCTCACGTGCACAGCCTGCAGGGCCACTGCTGGATAAGCAGCCTGGGATTAGATGGCTGGCTGCATTTAATGACCGCAGCTGTTCATGTACGTAGCTGCTCGCGGCCTGACGAGATCCATTCATTACTCAGCATTTGTTGTGCTTCTCCTCACACCTCATCCCCAGTCGGATGGTCATGGCCGCCCATCGGGAGCTGGAGAGTCTGCGTCGAGGCAGGACCCTGAAACCGCCTCTGCGCCGGCCCTACTGCCCCAGACGCCCTGAGCCGTAGACGTCTGTCCCCCAACCCCTAACCAGGCACTTACTGCAGATCCAGAGAGCCGAGAGGAGGGGTCCATCCCTGCATCAGCCCAGACAAGCCGTCCTGGACCAGGACCTCCTCAATTCCTCCTGGTTCTTCTGAATAGATCAGTCATTTTCCACTTGCCTCTTGACATAATTGAATAAAATATTTGCCTAATTGAGTTAATCCAGCTCTTACTTTGGACTGAAGCTACTGTTTTGCTGTAGTAGAGACAGACGGCCTCCACTCACTATTCCACTGGCCACATTAACTCCAGCATTTCATTCAAAAGGTATTTACACTCACTCTGCATGCTTGTGTTTTCTCTAGCATCTACTCTGAGCCCCATCATTTTTTGGAGGGGGGGGGGGGGCATTATATTGTTTTACTGCCCAAACGTAGATGGCACCCCCCTCACAGTTGCCCCTCATCAGCCTCCGTGAAATTAACATGCCTAAGGTGGGGAGTCTGTAACCTAGTCACAGTAATGCTTATTTCTAATATATTTTACAAAACATTCCCTAAACATTACCTAAACCAAAATTGTGGTGGATTTCTGGGTATATAGTTTTATTGTTATATTAATATTTCTTGTTTATTAATTAATTGTGCGAAAAACTGGAATTATGTTGGTACATAAGAAATTATATCGTGTGCACTAGGGATGCACCGAAATGAAAATTCTTATCCAAAACCGAAAAAGAGGAAACCAAGGCGGAAAACCGAAACACCGAAAGAAATTATGGCAATAATTAGTACCATTGCATTTATGGCTATGACTGTTTACTAACCGTACTAAAATCAAGGCATTGCAATTGCATAAATTAATATTAAAGTTTCAAAGAATAAATCAGTTACAAATTATGAAAATATTTTTTTATGAAAACCTCTCATCTTCTGCGTCTCATCTAGCGAGGAAAAGGAGTCAGGATGGATGGCAGATACCCCCAACAAGCGCTGTGACTCAAACATCCAGCCAATTTTACTGCCATAGTGCCCTTATCAAAAATGCCACATTTTCTCATTACACAGATTTCCATAATATGAGTTTAAATAATACAATTTCTGGCTGCACATGCACTCTTAGGAGTGTGAGGAGCACATTTTGATAGTATATTGCACATTAAGGGGAAGATGGTGGCGCAGGAGGTAGTGCTATCGTTCGGCAACTGTAGGGTTGCAGGTTCGAGCCCTGGTTCCTCCTGACCCCATCAAAGTGTCCTTGAGCAAGACGCTGAACCCCAGATTGCTCCCAGTGTGCAGGTAGGTGCCTTGCATGGCAGCCTCCAGTGTGTGAGTGTGAATGGGTGAATGCGAGGCGTATACATAAAAGATAGGAAACCTTGGAAGGGGCGTTTTCATATGTACGCTGTTCTGTGGATTCATTGATGCAAAGCACGTCAATATTACACTTCACATTTTACTTGATTACCATTTTACAGCAAACAGCAGTGCAGTAATCGGATTTCCCCATACACAAACGCATTCGTCAGGTTTAAGCGGGACATAGCAGTCTCTCACTCGGAATGAATACATCATGGTATATTACAAATATATTTTTGAGTAAGCAAGCATTCACAATCTACCAAGCATTCATGTGTGAAGTGTGATATTAATGTATGAGGATATATTTTGATGCTAGAGCTTTACAATTCATGAGTGAATAATGAAAAATTTGACACCTACGGTGGGCATGACTGAGACTAATTTAAAACTCACAGGCTTAGATATGAAGGACTTCAGTATGTCAGACGTGTGCGATAGCAAACAAACTTCAGGCTACTTTCTTTAGTGCTTTTCTAACTAACACTTTAGCTTGTCTAAATTTCTACCAGCGTGAGAGGTTAAGAGACAAGTGTTCAGCCAAATATCTTTTAAAAAGTGAAAAAACAGATATATTTATGTCACCCAGTAATATAACACTTTCATGCTGGACGCTCCTTAAATATATTAAAATAAAGAAGATTCAGAAATATGTGGCACTGCCCCAGGTATGGACACCTCCCACCGCCGCCTGGTCCCCCACCGCCTGTCCCACCACCGCCTGGTCCCGCATCCAGTGCCACTGCATGACGGCCTCTGACTCTCCTGTCTGCAGCATGGTTGTGGCGGCTCCTGGGTCTTCTTTTCTCCGGACTTCTGGGGTTCAGCTCCGGGCTGATGGAAGCACTTCTCCCCCTGTTGTCAGTACGCCGTCACTCGTCTGAAAGCAGCAGCTGTCGGCAGATTCTGGCTGGTTCCTGACTCAACCCAGTTTGTATGGCACAGACCGTGTCTTCCAGATGCACGTAGTCTCTGTAGGGCGGGAAATCACCGCTCCTGAACTCCATCCGCCCACAAACCGGAAATACCTTCACGGCGCAGCGGACCATGTCTCCCCTCTAACTTTGGGAAGTGGCTGTAACTGGACACCCGTATGCGCAAACCGACCTGCAAACACGGCTGTTGAAGAGGATCCACGAAGAAACGGCTTTCCATTGCATATTCTGTGACATTTGCTGTGCGATTTTTAAAGTTTTATTTTATTTTTGAAGATTTAGGCCTACAAGCAAGTCTTTAGTTTTATTTTGTTATTTAATTCATATTCACCTCCGGACTGTATTCACCATCACCCACCTCTCCCATCATACTGCACACTGTGGTTTCTGCACTGTGCCACATCTAAGCCCGCATCTCCCTCACCAGGCCATGCGACATCACCAACATACCAAAACACAATGCAGACCACCCCTATGGGAGGGTCCTGGGCCTGGCCTGCACCTCCCCTCTAAAACCCTAAGCTTTTATTATTTAGAAATTTTATGTTTAGATTGATTTCCCCTCTCTAATCTGTTTCTCAAGCACAAGCTCTCATCTCCAGTTCTCCACTGCTGCCAATGGCCAGTTCACTACAGTCTCTCTGCCAAATCCTGCATGAATTGGAGGCATGTCTGTCAATGCATCACAATAGGGGTAAATTCTATCCTATGCCAGTAGTATAGTTGCTTCATATGTATCTGTAGGCTACGTCCACAATAATGTGTTAAACAAATTTGTGTGTGTGTGGGGGGGGGGGGGAGAGGTGGAGATCTGCAAAGGAAAATATCTGCATCCACACTAGTACTGAAAGTTTTGGATTTTACTCTCTGATGTGAGTGACCTGAATTACCCAGCTGTGATGGTAGCCCAGCCTCACCCATGGGAGAGGAGGCCGCCCTGTCCGCGTCACCACCCGGAGGGACTCCAGTTAGGGGTCTTTCACCTGTGATGGCAGCTATAGGCATTACGTCCAGCAAAACTTCCACCTCATTCTCGGTGAAGTTCCATCACGTTTTTTTCTTTTGACTTTCTTCATAGCAAAATGCAGTTACAAAATAACAATTTCAGTGTACAGTGCAAAATAAATTGCAAGAATAAGGATATAGGGGTATATGTCTCTTCATGGTTTTCATTTTTGGCTCTCCTCCTGTTGTGCAGTTTGACGTGTTATACAGCTATATAACCATGTTCGGGTGTGGGGGGGTGTCATTGAGGGCAGTATACCTGTTGTACTAAACACGGCTGAGGGAGGGGCTGAAGATCCGTAAGTCTGACCTCCTGACATCAGACCTGCTGAGATCTTTTTGTAATGTGTAGAAAAACAAAGTACAGGCTCGAAGTGCAGTTTGGAGTCAATCAAGTTTATCTCCTTTACAGCTTACTCCAACCAGGTTTGATACATGCAAGTGCCGCAGAACCTGCAAGATTATATATTTTAAGGTTTTGCCTTGAAAAGTGTGATTTGGTGATATAATGCAAAAAGAAGCGGGCAGCATTGCTTCAGGTGACAGCTGAGCGTCTCCACGATCCGACGCCCCAAAAATGGCGTGTGGCCATGGTTCCCGTCCACTTTCCAGGGGGTTTAACATCTCAGACCCGCCGACAGCAGGGACTGTGAACCATTATCTTGCTGACCTGTATGTACTCACAGTAAGTGTTGAACACCTGGACTCCCCAACGCCGTGCAAATTATTCTTTGGTGTTAAAAATGGTCAATCACGTTTCAGTCTTATGTTAATGAGTCCCCTTGCTGACGGTTTGCATGTGGAGGATCGCAGGAATGACAGTGGCTGCCTGTCGCCGGACGCCTGGCTGGGGGCAGGGTACACTCAGCGCTCGATGGTTTCCCAATGTCACAAACTCACCGACAGCGTTGAATGTTCCCCGAGGCTCAGCCCGAAAGGACGGGACCTGACAGCAATCTGCATCCACTCCTATATCACAGACTCCCGTATCACAGACTCCTGTGTCACACAGTCCTGCATTACACACCCCCATATCACAGACTCCTGTGTCACACAGTCCCGCATTACACACCCCCATATCACAGACTCCCATATCACAGTCTCCCATATTACAGACTCCCGTATCACAGACTCCTGTGTCACACAGTCCCGCATTACACACCCCCATATCACAGACTCCCATATCACAGTCTCCCATATTACAGACTCCCGTATCACAGACTCCTGTGTCACACAGTCCTGCATTACACACCCCCATATCACAGACTCCTGTATCACAGACTCCTGTGTCACAGACTCCTGTGTCACATAGTCCCGCATTACACACCCCCATATCACAGACTCCTGTGTCACAGTCCCGCATTACACACCTCCATATCACAGACTCCTGTGTCACAGTCCCGCATTACACACCCCCATATCACAGACTCCTGTATCACAGACTCCTGTGTCACAGACTCCTGTGTCACATAGTCCCGC
>JAODUD010000095.1:1444561-1456852 GCA_026784285.1 Stomatorhinus walkeri | reverse complement strand
CTGATATTCTGCAGAAGGTACAAGGACTGGACTGCTGGGGACTGGGGTAAAGTCATTTTCTCTGATGAATCCCCTTTATGATTGTCTGGAGAGGGAAAGGTGAGCGCTGCCTTCAATCCTGTGTCACGCCAACAGTAAAGACTCCTGAGACCATTCATGTGTGGGGTTGCTTCTCAGGCAAAAACACAGCCATGAATAAAGAATAGTATTAAAACATACTCTGAAAACAAGTTCTCCCAACCATCCAAGCACAGTTTGGTGATGAATGCCTTTTCCAGCATGATGGAGCACCGTGCCAGAAGCCAGAAGTGATAAATAAGTGTCTCAGGGAACCAAACATGGACATTTTGGGTCCATGGCCAGGAAACTCCCCAGACCTTAATCCCACTGAGAACTTGTTGTCAATCCGGAAGAGGTGGGTGGACAAACAAAAACCCACAAATTCTGACAAACTTCAAGCATTGATTATGCAAGAATAGGCTGCTGTCAGTCAGGCGTTGGCCCAGAAGGTGATTGACACCATGCCAGGGCGAATTGCAGAAGTCTTGAAAAAGAGGGACCAGCACTGCAAATATTGACTCTTGGCATAAACTTAATGTAATTGTCAATAAAAGCCTTTGACACTTATGACGTGCTTGTTATTATACTTCAGTATCCCATAGAAACATCTGACAAAGATCTACAAACACTGAAACAGCAAATTTCGTGAAAACCAATACTTGTGTCATTCTCAAAATTTTTGGCCAAGGCTGTACAACCTTCATTTTTGTCAGTGCCATTTATATGGTCATCATTGACACAAACAATTAGACTGGACATGAATACAGAGGCAGTGGGACGTGTGATATTTACACAAAGACGTCTATTACATCACTCCTTATTGTTGTATACAGAAGTGGTATCAGATTATACGACTCGCTCCCCCCCCCCCCTTTTTGGCAGCAATTTTTGAAAAAAAAGCCAAATCGTATCTCCATAAAGAAAATTGTATTTAACAAGAACATATATATCCACAAGAGTGTTAAAAAGCAACCACTAGTTATCGGAAAATTACAATATTACAAACTCCGCAGCAGACCCACGTCTAAACCGCAAAAATGTGTTGTGGTGAGTGGTTGAGTCATTTTAATAACGGATTTGACAGTTCATTTAAATGAAACTTTTGGTCCCCGCACTTCCATGGCACACATTACACAGTCACGACATTTACAATGAACATAAATACATGAGCACAGGACCCACAGTAATTTACAGTAACCCGCTAGTCAAGCCCGCGGTATCATATTATGTCAGCCAATCGTGGACAGCGGGTGGGATCACGGCAACACAGCGTTAAATAGAAGTCATAGACAAAAGCAGGGGGGCAGGAGAGAAAAAGAAAGGCGCAATATAGACACAAGCTCAAGATCTATAATAAATTATTTAGATGGATGCAATTTTTGAACAGCCTTAATATTTTCTGAAAATACAATATTCTACTTTCTAAACATTTTGAAAGGTCATTTTGTCATATTTGTCGTGTCCCTTCTTCCTGGAATTAAAAATCCCAGAGAAAATGTCTTTAAAGAATATTAAAAAAATAATTAAAGAGCATCTGACCAGAAATGTTCAGTACGGATACACATCCAGAACAAATGCACAGCAATTTGGCAGATCTCAACATTTTGGACTTTTTGGACTGTGGGGGGTGGGGGGTGGGGAACCAGAGCACTAAGAGGAAACTCCACAATGACACATGGAAATCATGCAAACTCCACACACAGGGAACCCTGGCAGAGACTCGAACCGAGGTCCTAGTGGGGAGGCGACAGGACTAACCAATGCACCACCATGCCACCCACAGCTGCTATCAATTTACTTTTTTAATATAGAAGAAAGAAAAAGTTTGACGGTAGTATTTAGGTAGCAGTTTAATAATACTCCTCTCACCTTGTTAGCTGAAAGATATTTATTTGTATTTTTGTCCAAAAACACTATCAATAGCACTATTCCAATATGAGATCACACGAGGTACAGTGATAGTATCTTGATGAAGAAGCATTCTAGCTCATTTATTGTTGTAATTCGCTGGAAAAAAATCCCACATCTGCTTCACAGGAATCAAAGCTGGAACAACAATAGTTGCGAAATTCATGTCAAGAGCATCATTAGGAGCACCTGAAGGAGTGACATCACGCACAAGATAGAAGCTACAGGAGTGATATACAATGAGAGAAATCCCCAATAGTTATATGACTGACCATCTGATTTAAATAACTGACCAACCTGAATGATGTTACTTTTAAACCGCTTTTCAATGAAAACAGATTTGTAAGTAATATTTCAGTGGTTCCAGATAAAGTATGTGTGGGAGAGAAACTGGTGTTGTATAGGTGAGAGACCAGTGGCCTGTTTCACTAAGCAGGATATCTTGTTTGTTTTAAGGTGGCCTTTGCTAAATGTAAGTGGATGAAGATGAAGTCCATTTAAACAGGGGCACCGTACATCCGACAAGTTATCTGGGTGAGCAGGAGATTCTGCTTTCTGAACCCCCAGGAAAGGAGCATCTGTCTGTGAAGGATAGTCTGATGGGGATCTTTGAGATGTCATGGTTGCAGATTTATTTATATTCAGACACAGCCCTGAAACACGAGAAAAAGATCCAAGCAAATCTAAAGCAATAGAAAGTTGAGATGCATCTTTCAGAAATAATATGGTATCATCTACCAGCTGCCTGATGGAAATATGTCTGCCTGCCACCCTGATCGGACTCAGATTATGAGATGAGATACAGAGGCGGTCAGAAAAAGGTTATGGGATATTGGGCATCCTTGTCTAATACCACGGGATAAATAAAACCATGGGGAAGTGCCATATTTTTTTTTTATTAAATTGTAAAGCTGTTGTTATTGCTGTATTAAGTTTTAATTGTTTGACAATAAAAGGCTCCAAAAGCCTAATTTTTCCAATGATTTAAAATAAAATTGTGCCCAAGTGTCTAATGCTTCATAAAAATCCTGAAAGAAAATAAACTTGTCTGAACCAGTCACAATACTCCAATAAATCTAAAACAAGTGTAATATTATTCAATATTATGATTCGCTATAAGTTGATTTTTCATAAATCCAGACTATGATTCGTCATCTTTGACTCCTTTAGCTAAGGACAGGAAGGTGACGTCATATTGCTAAAAAGACGTCAATTCCGTTTTCTCCAGATCCAAAGGCTCATGATTTGGCTGGTATACATTTCTTTTACCAGTAGATGTCGCAAGTGAATGGTGTGTTGAATGAGGTTTCAAGTAATGACCCTTCTGGAAATCAGTGGACTGGAAAGCCTCTGTACTTGAAGAAGCCTCATTTGGCATCAAAAACCATAATGGGGCAGAACAATTCTTATTACGTAGAGACGTCGTGACGTTTGTCCTGCCCGAAACGGTTTTTGACCATTTTTAAAAATGTAATACGATACATAAGTACATAAAACATATTTTAAAACACATTTGCTAAAAAGTTAATCAGAAGTTTCTGTGCCTTTTGTAAACATCCTTCCATGCTATGTGTACCCAAAATCTCACAATTTACCTCGGCGCTTAAACGAACACACGTGGCCCTCAGCTTTATGGCAATGCGAAACGCGAATTACTAACTTCAGTCAGCGAATAAGACGCCAGGCGAATCGGAAGCTGCGAATCAGGAAACTTAAGGGTCATCAAACAAGTAAGCAAGCGTGTTAATATTTGAACCAAACGAATATAAATAACCATGAACACTAAACAAAACCTGAAAACAATATATCCGCATATAATAATACTGCATGAAATTCATATATTGTATTAGATCATCATTATATGGAGTAAAATAATACTGTATTTTTCACACGTTAATTTTTGTTGGTGCATTTAATGCAGGCGGTATTATTTATAGAGGAAATGCAAGCGGATGCCGGCCTCTGGTTTTGCAGGTGCCAGTTTCCGTGTGATGCAAGCCGACGGCCGCACTGGGCAAAGCGAAATCGCTGCACCCCGCATTTAGAACCACGCCGCCGTCCTCTGTACAGTTTGAGGAAATTTCAGAGCTGCTGTTTAATGACTCCAGTGTCAGCACAAACAGTACAGTGTGCCAAAGGTCAGTACTGGTACCAATAGAGGGATCTGTCAGGTTGGACATATCGGAGGATGAAGAGGAGGAAGGCCAAGAGGAGAAATCAGAGGTGCCTAGATGGGACGTCACGGGGTCAGCGAAGTGCTGATGACCCCCAGCTTGAATGTTGGAATAGACTTGGTTGTTGATAAATCCACTGGTGTTCCTAACTTGTTTTTATTTTGTCTCCAGCTATTAGGAGGAGAGAGAGAATTCAGTAGCTTCTGGACATTTGAGTACTATCAATCCTTCTTCAATGTTGACACATTACAGGTGTGTACCTGCATAAACAGGTGCCTGGTCATATTACACAGTCCAAAGTTTCACCTCTGCGTTTGTAGATGTGATCTGCTGGGTTCTGATTGGACATGTCTACGGTACGCTGCAGGATTCTGATTGGACATGTCTACGGCACGCTGCTGGATTCTGATTGGACATGTTTACAGCATGTGGTCTGTCCTGCAGGTACTTGACAGGGTCAGAGGGTCGCTCTGGCCTTTACGTGGACGAAACATCGTTAAGCATCATCTCCGTAACAACCCTGATTTGTATGGTAAGCAACTGTGATTAGTAAAGGTCTAACAGGAGAAAAACTCACAGTTCATTATGACCTTTGCTTTGGGTTCATGGTTCATGCAATTTTAGGATACAGCAGGGAAATCAGGATTTGTTTTGAAAATATTTATTATCAAAACCGAAAACAAGGACATTTAGGGACAATTAAAAACTAGTGGCAGCTAGTGAGAAATATTCCAGGTGGTGCTGTTTGAGGCATATTCAGTCAGTTTCAGTAAGCATCCCAAGACAATTTAACACAAACTGCAGGATATCAGTGTTCTGTGAGAGCCCAGTCTCAATATCCAGGTGACAGTAGCTTGTAGAGTTTGTTTCTGCCTGACTTCAGTTGTACATTCACTCGGATGACGTTGCCTCACACGAGTTAGCTCATGTTTCCCACAACAGTTAATTGTTGCTGATTATGACTCCAATAGACTATAGCTATTATGACCATAGCCAGCATTAGCCTTAACCAACTCACAGGCCTAATTAGCATAAAGTTGAATTTAGGTTTCACCCATGTCAAAAATATTCATTCCGAACCGAGAATTATATATGAAATGGTACACGACAGATAGGTGTAACATTACAGCCCATGGGATTAGCTTCAGTTACAGCGTTGGCTAACACCCTGGTGCTGTGAAGCCAATTCAAACACAATCACAACGGCAAAGCATGGCTAATCCAGGAAGGCCCCCCCCTGGATACCAACATTCACAATGTGACACTCTTCCTCACCATCCAGGACCATTCTGGATATGCGTCACTCTGGTCTTCTCCATGACCATCAGTGGGAACATCTCCTCGTTCCTCAGCCAGATGGGTGACCCTAAGTACCAGTACAGGCCGCAGTTCCACCGGGGTGAGATGGGGGGGCTACCAGTGACCCGACGTTCGTGACTGACCTTTTTTACATGCCTGAGGTCTGGGCTGCTTGCAGTTCTTGTGTACAATTGCCTGTATCAGTATCTGTAAGAATATTCATCCATCCCCATCTCAGAGTGGGAATCTGCCTAATAAAAAACTTCACCCCCCTTTTTTTCTTACAGTATTAGCATCTGTCACTGTTGTAATAGTTCTCTGTCTCAGTATCTGTAGCGGCTGTGACAATCTTCTCGTACACATGGCTGGTGCCTTTGGGGTTATGGGGCTTCCTGACTCTGAGGCAGGGGGCGGAGAGGCAAACTGGTGGCTACTCTTTCCTGGAGACGGTGTGCGTCTATGGTTACTCTCTCTTTCTGTACATCCCAACCACGGTAAGCCAGCCAAACGCCACTACCTTCCACTAGGGACCATCTCTTCTCAGGGGCTTGCAGGTTTCTCACCCCATTCATTCTCTCTCAGATGTTGTGGGCCATCCCCTCGGAATGACTTTCATGGCTGTTAATCCTGGTCACCATGACGATCTCTGGATCTGTGCTGCTCACCACCTTTTGGCCTATGGTCCATGAAGACACCAAGACTGTTGCCATCACTACCTTAGTGACAGTTGTACTGCTGCATGCTTTGTTCACCATTGGATGTAAGGTAAAGCTCAGTCTGGAATTTGGTTGTTTTTTTTAAAGACTGGTGTGGGTTGAGTTGGGGACTCTCAGGCTAGGGATCTGTGCCGGTATTTGGAAGGTTGCCGGTCTGAATCCCATGAATGCCTGGGGTGATCCTACTCCATTGGGCCCTTAACCTGCAATTACTTCACCTTGCGTATGATGTTAATTTACATCCATCCCTGCAAGCAAGCCGTGTGGTGTTGGGGTTTCACCTGCTGCACGGCTAGGGTGATTCGCTGTGTGCTGGGTGCAGCACCGCACTGCAAACAGCCCACGCAACCTCTTTTTAGAGTGAAGCAAAGAGTAAGACCAAAGTCTTGCTCTTATTCTCATAACTAATCTCTCTCCTTCCAGCTTTACCTCTTTCAGACAGCAGTACGCATTGGAAGGCCCACCTCCCTGCTGCTCCAGTCTTCCTCTAACGTAACGTTGGCACTGACTAGTGCTGCCAAGGAAAGCTGACCAGGAGTTAGTCTGAGTGGTCGGAGCAGGCAAGGATCATTTACAACTTCATGCTACAGTAATTCTACGCATCTGCGATGTATTTCAGATATGTGATGCTCTTGTTGAATGGCGTTAAATAAAGGTAGCCTGTTGAATAAGAATGTGGCAGTAGATGTAATGAGATTGGGAACTGAACCCATATCCATAGCTATACCAGTTATTCTTTTGTTGTTCCCTTAACTTTAATGCAACATGCATTAAAATGAGTCTGTGAATGATGTATTTCCTGGGTTTTATTTGCCATTGGTTGCGCTGACCTTCCATTCTACCTACTTCTATTTTAAGTACTTAAGCGGTGTCTGAGCCCCTGCTCACCAGCAGGCTCTAACAGAGTGTCGTGCTCATTATAGAACTGACCACACTGAAATTCTCCCCATCCGTCACTGTCCCTGAATATCTCTTCAAAGAGAAACACAGGACTGAAATGGCACACGACCGCTTCACAATTCTGCCTGTGTATTAGATTTGGAGATTAGGGTTGTTGAGTGACCTACTTGCTGCCATTTTAATCCATTTCAAAATGCAAGGCAACGTCCGCACGCCAGCGGCGGCCCCGACGCAGGGCAACGTCCGCACGCCAGCGCCGGCCCTGTGAAGGTCACGGCCCCGACGCAGAGAAGCTGGCTTCCCACTGCCCTCCTGGGCTGTAGTTAGCTGATGAACACTGACAAACTTAAGGGGTGCCCTCACAAGCTGAACTGCACTTGTCTGTCACAGGGCAGATAGAGCTGCTCACTAAACAGAATATCTGTTGCACTTTTGAAGATTAAGAGGGCCAAACTATACTCAGCAAAAAAAGAAACGTCCCTTTTTCAGGACTGTGTATTTCAACAATAATGTTGTAAAAATCCAATGTCTTAGGCGTCTCACAGTGCAGACATGGCAATTTATTGCCCTAACCACATCAGCAGTCCTCATGCCTCCCTGCAGCATGCCTGATGCACGTTCACGCAGATGAGCAGGGACCCTGGGCATCTTTCTTTGGGTGTTTTTCACAGTCTGTAGACAAGTCTCTTTAGCGTCCTGCGTTTTTAGAACTGTGACCTTAAATGCCTACTTTCTGTAAGTTGTTAAGGTCTTAACGACCATTCCACAGGTGCATGTTAATTAATTGATTATGGTTAATTGAACACGCAAGGAAAACTGTTTAAACCCTTTACAATGAAGATCTGTAAAGTTATTTGGATTTTTACAACATTATTGTTGAAATGCAGTCCTGAAAAAGGGACGTTTCTTTTTTTGCTGAGTATATTTTCTCAGAAAAAAGGCCAAAGGTTCTGTTCCGTACAATTACTAGACATTCAAACCTCCATCTAGCTTTTATCTTGAAGCTTCCTTTGAATTATGTGATAATTTCCTGATTTGTTTAAGATCTGGAATATCGGATGCCAGATTACCCATCTGGTCCTCATCCATCTCCCCATACCACCTGCATTGTTTTTAATACTTTTCAATAAATTTCATTAGCATCCTTAATTAACGTGGTGTCTAATCAAGCCTGTGGCACTGTGCCTGCTTCTCTGAAACAAGTGGTGATTCAGCCACTTACTAAGAAGCAGAATCTGGACCTTAAGGTCACTAATTACAGACCCATCTCAAGGTTGCCATTTGCTCCATAGTATTCGAGAAAATAGTCTCAATACAACTGTCACATTTTGTGAAGAAGAATGAAGTGCTGGAGTAGGTCCAAACTGGGTTCTGGGCAATTCACAGCATGGAATCTGCATTATCGAAGGTGGCAAATGACCTTCTGCTTGCACTTGATTCAGGGAATTGTACTATTTTAGTACTTTTATACCTTAGTGCTGCCTTTGATACCATTGATAATGCCAATACAGCATTCAGAGCACATGGTTGGCATCCAAAGCAGTTTTAAACTGGTTCAAATCTTATTTAGCCACAGAACAGACGTAATATTGGACATTGATTCTCATTGTCTGTGTTAGTTGAGTGTGGGGTTCCTCAGGTATCAATATTAGAGCCATTTCTCATCATGTTACATATGCTTCCTTTAGATATGCTTACCAGTCACTGCCGTCAGTCCCACGGTCTCGGTTATAGTCCAAGGATGACTGTGCCTTTGCGGTCACTGCCGTCAGTCCCACGGTCTCAGTTATAGTCCAAGGATGTCTGTGTCTTTGTGGTCACTGCTGTCAGTCCCACTGTCTCAGTTAGAGTCCAAGGATGACTGTGTCTTTGTGGTCACTGCCGTCAGTCCCACCGTCTCAGTTAGAGTCCAAGGATGACTGTGCCTTTGTGGTCACTGCTGTCAGTCCCACCGTCTCAGTTATAGTCCAAGGATGACTGTGCCTTTGCGGTCACTGCCATCAGTTCCACGGTCTTGGTTACAGTTCAAGGATGACTGCCTTTGCGGTCACTGCCGTCAGTCCCACGGTCTCAGTCATAGTTCAAAGATGACTGACTTCACGGTCACTGCTGTCAGTCCCACGGTCTTGGTTATAGTTCAAGGATGACTGCCTTTGTAGACACTGTTCCGACCCTTAGAAATAACCTTCCATTTCACATTAGATCAGCTCCATCCATCAGTCTTAAAATCCAGATTAAAGAGTATTTACTCATTGGCATCTTGAATGTTAATGTTGGACGAACGTTACTGTTAGATTTCTATGCACAGTGATGGCCATTTGATTTGTTTTTATATATTTTAGGGCAGGATTTTTTTTGAATAGTGTCCATTGACTAAGTTGCACAAGGCTTTGGTGAGCGCTTGCTGATTTTAAATGTGCTTTATAAATAAATGACTTAGCCGCCTGTTGTCTAGTCTAGCTGGCTGACCTTGCCAACTCCACAACCGACGCACTGACAGCTACGGCCCTGCTGTTGGAGCCTCTCACCACGCTCTTGCACGTTCTCACTTCTCCTGGGCTTCTATCCAAACACTGGCACTCAAGTCTCAGATGTTCACAACGTTATTGTATGGAGATGAAATATCTCTGCACTAACAGTAACAGACCCCAAAACACTGGCAAGGGTAAGAGGCTGGATGCTAGATGGTGAAGTGTTTTAAGCAGAATGCGATTTCATTAAATCTATGGTCCTACACATCTACTTGTGCTGTAGAAGTTATCCCTAACCCTAACCCTGCATCTAAGACACCACTTTCTTTGGATTTAAGCCAGGAATTTTCTATATCCTCACACTAGCAGAAAAGTCTGGGATGGATCTCCTCCAACATCTCGCTTTGACTTCTGTAAACTTGGATGCATGTGGGGAGAGACCTTGCTAGTACAACTCACTTACCTGCCAGTCAACTGTTGAAGACTGATGACCACCCTGAGAGGACTGTGTCCTCTGGTACCGATAGCTGTAGACCACCAGAGTCAAACATGGAGGACAGTTAATAAAAAAAAATACAAGCACGCTCTGGCAGCATACCAGCTTTGGGGGGGAGGGGGGCTGAGGATTATGGGTACACAGATGACTGCAGCCCCCTCCTAAGTGGGCACAGCTGGTGTCGTTTCTGATGAGGTGATAAACTGGCAGGGAGAGGTTTGCAGCCTTAAGCTAGAGCTGTGAAGTGTGATATTTCACAGTGACTCTCTAAAATCAGATAAAAAAAAAAACAGCACATAAAACTGTTTAAGGAAGAAAATGATGAAGAAATGATATAACTAAGGAATAAGGAATCTCATGCTCCCAAGATTTGTAGCCAGAAGCCCTCTGGATAAAGGCCCCTGAGGGCCACTGACACTTCTTTGTTTGAACTGCAAATGAAACAAGGTGATGGCAGGCCTGGCGATGGCAGGCCAATTGATGGCAGGCCGACGATGGCTAGCGGTGGTTAGGCTACGTTCAGGAAGGTCCCCGCAGCCACAGAAACACCAGGAAATCGCCAGCAATACAGATTAAATGAAAGGCCCTCCACAGTTTAATCTGCTCTTCTTCTTGTTTTTGTTTGTCTTTTGTGTGAAAGGGGGTGGGCGGAAAGGTAAAACTCTACAAACTAGACAAGACACTAAGTTCCTCCTTAAAAGTTTCAAAATCAAAATTAACAGAGTCCATGACCTATAACTGAAAGCAAACAAGAGACCTGCTTGTTTCTCTGTTCACAGCTGAGGCAACAAATACTGCCTTTGGGGGAGGGGGGGGGGAACGAAAGGTATACACAGCGGCCTGTTGGTCTCAGAACGTAGGATGGGGAGGATGGCACAGCTGAGCCACCCAGCATCGCTCCAAAGTCTGAGGTTCAGGTCCTGCTCTACACACCCTGCCCCCAACAGACCTCTTTGGGGTTCATTCCTCAAATGCACAGAAAGGGGGAGGGGGCCCAGAGCTCGTCTCACAACCTGCCCACATCATCCACCTAAGCAGTATGGGGGGGTGGGTTCATTTAAAAAAATGCTGGAAGTCTACAGGTGGAGAGGTGCATGTTTAGATGAGCACCACCTGTTAGACTACCGGGAAGCTCAGCGTAGCAAAAAACACACACAAAAAAATGGATCATCGTGCGGCAGAACCCCAGTCTCCCGGTCCTCCGAGTCGACTAAGCCACAAATCTCCGTGCAGAAACACTTTGCTTACGCAAAGTTCTGAGGCGAGCAGAAGGATTCGTTCCCGGCAGAGGCCATGACCAAAGTGGGGGAAGCCTCACCAAACACCATAGGCAGAGTAACACTCCAGAGAGACGGACAGCTAGACGTGACCAGCGTGAAGGTCACTGATGGCTTCGGGGCTGAAAGCAAGCTCACCGAATGGGGCGGCACAGTCAAGTCTGGGAGTCACACGTACGAGTATCCTGGGAATAATGAGTATCGCATCCAGTGTAACAGTCTCTCTGTCCTTCAGCATATGGGCTGCCAATGGGTGACTGAATCATGCCAAGTCAGGTGGGCCTTGTGGGGGGGTGGGGGAGCACTGTTGAAACTGATGGGAAGGTGTGGAGAAAGGAGCCTGGAGTGGGGGTGCAAAGGTGCAGAATACCGCTGAGATGACCCAAAAAAAGGGCTCTTTTTGAAAGTTGCCAGTTTTGGTTTTCCTCTGGTTGGGAGAAGGAGGGGTGGGGGTATGCACCTTGTGTAGGCAGGGGGGCGGGGGCCCTAACTGCCATAGTGCATGGTGCTGCTGGGGATGGCCATGGGAGAGGCCATGGAGAGGGGGGGTCCGCCCATGGTCAGCTGGCCGTTCACGGGGTAGTGGGAGCTGCTGCTGCTGCTGCCGCCTGGTCCCGATTGGCCAGCTGAGCTTCCTGGGAAGGTAACACACACAGCGGCAGGTCGTCTCACGCTCGGAACAGGACACCCAGGATTCAAAGCACCCTGCATGCTGGCGACCCACAGCCCAAAGGGGGCGTCATACCCTGGACGATGCCCGTGCTCATGATGGAGCCCATTCTGGAGTGGGTGTGGTTCACAATCCCCGCATTGACTGGATAGAGAGAGGGTGAGCGGAGAGAGAGTCAACAGGGTCAGAATACGGCGACAGGAAGACCAGGCCCCGCCCGCCCCGTCTGTAAATTCCACCCCTTCAGCATCCAGCCTGAGAGAGCAGCACTGGTGACGTGGGCATGCGAGCCTCACCCCCTACACCCACCCACCCACCCT
>JAODUD010000095.1:1399910-1415143 GCA_026784285.1 Stomatorhinus walkeri | reverse complement strand
TTTAGATCTTTAAGTCCATCTCATGAAAAATGGGAGCAAAAACAAGAGTGTTGCGTTTATATTTTTGTTCAGTGTAAGAAGGATGTGACCAGGTTACGGCTCCACGCTGCTCTGCCTGACTCCCAAACCCAGTGGCGCTGCAGAGAAAAGCGTTGAAGCCAAACCAGCCCTGGTGGTAATACCAAAAGTGAAAATGACGTTTTTGATTATTCCTATGTTTCTGTCTCTCTGGGCAAGTCTGAGGAAGCAGGCAAGATGTGGAAGTTGGAGGTGAAGTCGGTCTCCATCTTCCTGTAGACCTCAGGGAGTCCCTTGCCGTGCTGAGCTCTGACGTTGTACTTCTTGGAATGCAGACCAATAGAGACGGTCGGGGAGGGCATGGAGCGTAGTGCAGTGTTGATCCTTCCCCAGTCTGGGATCAGGAGGAAAATCTGAATGCCCTGAGGAACAAGGAAAGCAACAGGGTGCTTTGCATCTCAGGTAGCTGAAAAAATGGCCCCTAATGCGTGACCACTCGCCCAGTAACTAAAAAAGGGCCCCTAATGCGTGACCACTCGCTCAGTAACTAAAAAAGGGCCCCTAATGCGTGACCACTTGCTCAGTAACTAAAAAAGGGCGCTTAACGCGTGACCACTCGCTCAGTAACTAAAAAAGGGCCCCTAATGCGTGACCACTCGCTCAGTAACTAAAAAAGGTCCCCTAACGCGTGACCACTCACTCAGTAACTAAAAAAGGGCGCCTAATGCATGACCACTCGCTCAGTAACTAAAAAAGGACCCCTAATGCATGACTACTCATTCAGTAACTAAAAAAGGTCCCCTAACGCGTGACCACTTGCTCAGTAACTAAAAAAGGGCGACTAAAAATGCCCACTCGCTCAAAACAGGGAAAGTTTTTTTAAACATTTTACAGGACAATTTCTGTTTCATTCTGCAGACTGTTTGGTGAGCATATTATCTCTCATCCAAAGGACTTGATAAAGATATTCAGCATACTTGAGCATTTTGGGGCCCCCAGGGTAATTGAAGGAGCCTTGGGGACATAAAACCACAGCGAGCTAAAACCTATGTAGTGTATAAGCCCTGGCCTTATTAAATAAGGAGTACTGCCATGGCTGTGGGATCTATGGGATGACATAATCCCAAAGCTGTCCATGGATTGGGGACATTGTTTGTGGCCACACTGTGACCTGGGCCTCTGGGCCCCAGCTGTGACCCACCCATGATTAAGGTAACATCTCCTATATGCAAAGGCCTGTTTTCATAAACACCAAAGATGTGCATCAGACATTTTTAGTGCTCTCGTTCATTCAAGACTAAGGAAGATTCACCAAAGAACAGTGTGGCATCCGGCACAAACCTGGGTGGTGTTGAAAACACAGAAGATGATGCTGAGGACTGTGTGAACATCTGGATCATGGGTCACCAGCAGCAAGTATCCTATTAACCAGGTGAGGCCAAGCAGCACAGCCAGAGAGATGCTACTGACGACCTCCTTCAGCAGGGTGCTGGTTTTTGAGGAGAACATCACAGACGTGAAACAGCTACTAGGCCTCGATACAGAGGCTGGGCCAGTTTTTTTAGCATGCTCTATAGAGTGCATATGTCTGATATGTTGGCTGCCTATTGAAGTCCCTTCTAATTATGAGAGAAATGGGGCTTTGATGGGCAGAGCTGGTGTTTGCCACCAGTCATGGATTTAGGCCACTTTAATTTTCCAAGGCTATTTCTATTGACATTGCAGCTGGGACTTCAGGCAGCATTAGTCATCTCATGTCCTCCACGTGTGGTGGCCCGGAAAAGACATTAGCAGTTCATTCTGTGGGGTTATGACTCACCAGCTATTGTTGGTTTTGCTCTTGCTACGTCTCCTTGCCCTCCTTTCCTGCTTCACTGCTGTGATGGTGAAGTAAACCAATTCCAGGGTGTTGAAGAAGAGCACTACAGCCACAGGAAGCAGGAAGCTCCAGAGCAGGGTGCGATGCGGGTCAAACTTCCCATTTTCATCCATGGTAGCCAACCAGCAGCTGGAACAAGCAGTGGGTGTGAGTGAGCTTGGCAGACGAGCCCCACGTGTTTTAGCTGTGTTGAAGAGCACTGGATCGGCTAAACTGCATGTGTAGTCAGAAGGATGCAGATTTTGATAACCTGAAGGGAAACAGGTTCCTATGCTTTTGATTAGCCTGATCGGGTTTCTTGTCCTGCTGTCTAACACACTTCAAGGGGAGGCGCTTGGAGTTTTAAGTCCACTTCTGAAACACCTAGTGCCAGTCGAAGCCTATGTGGAGCCCTGGGCAAGCTTCATCACAGGCACCCCCCTCCACATCCCCACTGAAGCCGTTCTGCGCTGGCAAGCAGGTGTGGTGCACACAGTTTGACAGAAAGGGACACCAGCTGGCTAAGTCAGCGCCCCCTCAGGTCACGGCGCCCTAGGCGGCTGCTTATGTCACCTGACGAGTCGGCTGCTGCAGCCTATTAGACAGCAGGTCACATGGGTCACGGACGCGGTTAGACAGGGGGACACAGTCCACTACAGCCATGTCCTTTCATGCTTGCTACTTCATGTCCGCTGATAGGAATCTATGCCAAACAATAATATATTTACAGCTGTGATTATAATTTCAGCTGCATTGGAAAATATTTAACTACAAGGATGAGGTATCTATAAAGGACATGGCAGAAAGCTAAAAGCCTTGTTGATGTCTGGGCAAAGGTCATCTCCCCACGTAAATGTGTTTATACATCCACATACACTGGAGCCAATGCACTCACAACTCTTGCTGGCGATAGTTCAGTGGATTATCCACACTGTACGAAACTGCAAGTGTACAGGACGTCAACACCAGTGGAAAACCTGAATACAAAACAAAGATGCGTGAATATGTGACAATGTCTGAGTTCTGACCATTTTTTCCTGTGCAATTGGTTTTTATTTAAGATTTGGATGTGGATTTGGAGGAAGTTCATGGTGGTCCAGTACCATCTTCATGAGTACCAGTACCGTCTTTACAAGACTATGCTGCCCCACAAAGACAAAATGTTGTAATTGCATACCAAATTAATGATAAGTCCTTTATTAGCCATTTGCACAAGTACAGGTACACTGGAATTCATCCTTTTGCCTGCCCAGTCTTGCTCTCCATAGCTTGGGGGGGTGGGGGTCACAGCACAGAGCCAGCTAACGTGCCACACCCCAGGGGCCTTGCTCGTCTATGCTCAAGAGCCCATGGTCATGTCACCCTGCTGAAGCTGGTGCTCCAACATGGATCTACTGATCACAGGCACAGACATTTATTCCACTGAGCTACACACGCCCCCAAAAGTTGAGTTAGGGCTGAAATTGAGTCTCTTAGGCTTTGTTTTATCCATCCTTCCATCCATCCATTAACTTCTGCTTATCCGAGGTCAAGTTGCGGGGGCACCAGTATCAGCAGGGAAACCCGGACTTCCCTCTCCCCGTCAACTTCCTCCAGCTCCTCTGGGAGAATCCCGAGGTTTTCCTAGGTCAGCCGAGATATACAGTTCCTCCAGCATGTCCCGGGTTGCCTCCTCCAAGTGGGACATGCCCGGAACACCTCACAAGGGAGGCGTCCAGAAGGCATCCTCAGCAGATGCCTGAGCCACCTCATCTGGCTCCTCTCAATGCGGAGGAGCAGCGGCTCTACTCTGAGTCCCTCCCAAATGACAGAGCTCCTCAACCTATCTCTAAGGGAGAGCCCAGCCACCCTGCAGAGAAAACTCATTTCGGCCGCTTGCACTTGTGATCTCGTTCTTTTGGTCACTACCCACAGCTCATGACCATGGGTGATCGTTGGAATGTAGATCGACTGGTAAATCGAGAGCTTTGCCTTTTGGCTCAGCTCCTTCTTCACCATGACAGACCGATGCAGCACCCACATCATGGCTGACACCACACCGATCCGCCTGTCGACCTCCCGCTCCATCCTTCCCTCACTGGTGAACAAGACCCTGAGATACTTATACTCCTCTACTTGGGGAAGGACCTCCTCCCCAACCTGGAGAGAGCACTCCACCCTTTTCTGGCTGAGGACCATGGTCTCCAATTTGGAGGTGTTGATTTTCATTCCAGCCGCTTCACACTCGGCTGTGAACTGTTCTAGTGAGAGCTGAAGGTCACGGTCTGATGAGGCCAACAGAACCACATCATCTGCAAAAAGCAGAGAACTAATCCTGAGGTCAGCAAACTGGACACCCTCAACGCCCTGGCTGCACCTAGAAATTCTGTGCAAAAAGATTATGAACCCAATCGGTAATAAAGGGCACCCCTTCCGGAATCCAACCCTCACTGGGAATGAGTCTGACTTACTGCTGGCAATATGGACCAAGCTCTGACACCGGTCATACAGGGACCGAACAGCTCTTATGAGGAAGCCTGGCACCCCATACTCCCGGAGCACTCCCCACAGGACTCCCCGAGGGACGCAGTTGAATGCCTTCTCCAAATCCACAAAGCACATGTAGACTGGATGGGCAAACTCCCACGCACCCTCCAGGACCCTGCCGAGAGTATAGATCTGGTCCACTGTTCCACGGCCAGGGCGAAAACCACACTGAATCTGAGGTTCAACTATCCGACGGACCCTCCTCTCCAGCACTCCCGAATAGACCTTACCAGAGAGTCTGAGGAGTATGATCCCCCTATAGTATGAACACACCCTCCGGTCCCCCTTCTTGAAGATGGGAACCACCACTGTGGTCTTCCAATCCAGAGGCACCGCCCCAGATGACCACGTGATGCCACAGACGAGTGTCAACTAAGACAGCCCTGCAACATCCAGAGCCTTCCATCCACCCCTGGGGCCCGGCCACCGAGGAGCTTTTTAACCACCTCAGCGACCTCTGCCGCAGAGATAAGTGAGTCCTCCCCCAAGTCCCCAGACTCTGCTTCCTCACTGGAAGGCGTGTCGGTGGGATTGAGGAGGTCTTCAAAATATTCCTTCCACTGACCCACAACGTCCCGAGCTGAGGTCAGCAGCGCACCATCCCCACCATAAACAGTGTTGATACTGCACCGCTTTCCCACCCTGAGATGCCGGATGGTCAACCAGAATCTCCTCTCATTATGGACAATCCGTTACAAGCACAGAAGTCCAACAACAAAACACCACTCAGGTTCAGATCAGGGGGCCGTTCCTCCCAATCACGCCCTCCAGGTTCTCCAGGAGCGCTCTCCAACACCCCTTCCAAAGACCCCAAAAAGGGTGGGTATTCTGAACTGCCGTTTTTTGCATAACTGCAAACAACAGTCAGGACCTGTCCCCCCACTCGAAGGTGAAGGGAGGCTACCCTCTCGTCCACTGCGGTAAACCCCAACGTACAGGCGCCCAGCCAGGGGGCACTAAGTATGCCCACCCCTGCTCATGGCCTCTCCCCGTGAGCAACTCCAGAGTGAAAGAGGGTCCAACCCCTTCAAGGAGACTGGTTCCAGAGCCCAAGCCTTGCATCGAGGTGAGCCCGACTACATCTAGGCGGAACCTCACAGCCTTGCGCACCAGCTCAGGCTCCTTCCCCACCAGAGAGGTGACATTCCATGTCCCTAGAGCTAGCTTCTGTAGCCGAGGATCGGACCGCCAAGGTTCCTGCCTTTGGCTACTGCCCAACCCGCACTGCACCCGACCCCTATGGCCCCTCCTCAGGTGGTGAGCTTATTGTAGGGGGGACCCATGTGTCTTTTTTGACTAGGCCCCATAGGTGCAAGCCTGGCCACCAGGCGCTCGCCATCGAGCCCCAATCCCAGGCCTGACCCACGTCTGGGCAAGGGAAATCGTGGATTCAATATTTTGTTCATCGTTAGGGGTCTTGTGAGCCGCACTTCGTCTGGTTCGATCCTCACCCCGGACCTGTTTGCCTTGAGTGACCCTACCAGTGGCATAAAACCCCAGGCAACTTAGCTCCTGGGATCTTTGGAACACACAAACCCCTCCACCATGACAAGTTCTCGGCTCTAGGAGAGGTTTTGTTTTACCTTGTAACAAAATATTTTTGAAGAAGTACACTATCATTTACCTATCCATTACATATGGGTAGCAGGTCAAAAAAACTATTTCTCAGTTTCAGTATCAACTTAGTGACTGTGTTTTGTCTTTGCAGGACAGTATGGAGATCTGTGCATTCATACCATCCCATAATTTGATGACAAGTAAGACACTGCTGGGGATTAGCTTTGGGTGAGGACTCTTGTTGGATTTAATATGTGTGTATCTTGGAAATGACCACTGGGTTGATTATAGCTACCAAATTTAACAACATTTCTTTACACAGTGTGTTGTTAGAGTATGGAATAGTGTTCCTATTCATGTAGTGCAAGCTAAAACCCTGGGTTCCTTTAAATCAGGGCTAGATAAGATTTTAACAATAGCTATTAGTGAAACGAGCTTGATGGGCCAAATGGCCTCCTCTCGTTTGTAAATGTCTTATGTTCTTATGTTCTCAGGAGCCCTTTGTCTCTGTATATAAGCTACTGTATGTGAAACTGAGCATTGCCGAGTCATTAAATAGATATGACAGGCTGTGCCTCGCTCACCCCAGCCAACTACCAAGGAAATCACGGTGAACTGCGACTGAGACGGATGGAGGGAGCTCAACTGCGTCCTTCTCAGGTTAGTCAGAAGCATCTGCATGGCATACAGTGCATTCCACGTGAAGGTAGCCAGCAGAAAAAAGTGCATCAGAGCCGTCACCGCCGTGCACGGGCCACTGTCGCGGTCCACGTGGAGGTCTGACTCCAGCATGTGATTTCCGCTGCGGTCGGCCATCACAGTGCCCCCCACTGGGGGCTTGTTGGCTCCGAAGATGAAAAGCAGGTTGAACAGCAACAGGGAGCTATATATGCTGACTAGGATCATCGTGGTGTTGCTCTTCCGTGACTTGCTGTGAACAGAAGGTAAATTAAAAGTTATAAGAAGTGGTAGAACTATAAACAAGAAGATGTGGACTAACCAGAGGTAAAATAAGACTAATTAGGAATGAAGCAGAACACAGTCAAGCCCAGTTTTTTTGAATTCCTGTGTCATTTTGATGTTTTGAGTTTCCATTCCTTTTGTTGCCTATATCTGTGTAACTAACCTTCTTCATTCCAGGCTAAGCCAAACATATTAAAACTGCAAGACCATAATTTTTGCATATAGGCATAATGTATACAACCTATAATTCAGTAATAATACAGAAGTATTTAAACCCAGGGTAGCTAAAAATGAGAACACCAAGTTCAGAACCTCTGTTACTTCTCCTGAACTTTGTCTGAATCTTCATTTGCAAAAATATGCTGACTAGTGCCCCCCATGATTATTTACAGGTAAGAAACAGTCAGTAGACAGTGCAAAGTCATTTAATTAGCTGCGAAGGTGAAGGGTTTTACCTGACGATGAGCTCGAGCAGTATTGTAAAACTCAGGGCGATTACTGAGAGAAAGCATCCAACAAAGGTGATTATGTCCATTGCTTTTGAATATTTAACATCTTTCCTGAAAGACTGCAGATAAACAAAATCAATGATATGCAGGGACAAACCGTGAAGATGCTGATGCAGACCAGACCCTGATGCAGTTATCTGCATGTTCCACATAGTCCCAGGCAAACACAGCCATCGCAGAGAACTTGGTCATCCCATGGATTATCCAGGATGAAACTGTCTACCCGTATGCCTCTATGCCCATGACGACCATAATGGAGTGCTGTCTGTTGGCAAGACCTGTACCAAAGTCTCCCATGTTAAAGGGGCAACCCAGGTCGTAGCACCAATGGGGCAAAACCTGGAATCTGAGTGAGGAGATGTGCGTGGTGGTAAATATAATATGGGGGGGGGGGGAGTTTAGACTGGGGTAGACTCTCTGGGCTTTGACACCCAACTAACTCCCTTTAGGACCTTGGGTAGAAAGCACCTTTAGGGGCTGATGGACTTGGGGGAGACATGGGAGAACGCTCACCAGCAGCATAGAGAAGCTGGTGGTGTGGTTGCAGACACAGCCCACCACGCCTCTGGCCAGATCGGTCTCACTGAGCCTGTTGCTCTTGAAGCACCCCTCTGTGCTCCAGTCCCGGAGGGAGTAGTCCCAAAACACACAGGCAAAGTCATAGAGGGTTGCATTGCGGATGGGCTGGCAGAAAAAAAGACACAACATGCATACAGGGTGATAAGCATGGTACAGTGTGTAGTGATTACTCACCAGAAGCCCGTGAGAAGCACGGTGCAGTGTGTAGTGATTACTCACCAGAAGCCCGTGAGAAGCACGGTGCAGTGTGTAGTGATTACTCACCAGAAGCTCATGATGCTTTATACAGCCTCATAAAGTTTTGTTTTGACTTTTACTTTAATCAGATTCAATACTGATAAACACCAGAGGTGCTCAAAAACAACAATCAGGATGTAATGTAAATTGGTAGTCTCAGAGCAAAGGTGCAAGTTCATGCAGACATGTAAAAACTGGTGGTAAAGCTATTAACCATGTTGCTGTATGTAGAAAGTTCAAGAGAGCAAATTAAGGTGATGACTACACCTACGGGTGGTTGATAGAGCAGTTCCACGAATTCGGGCACTGTCTTCCGAAGTCCAGCACTGTCACTGCTGATACTCCCAGTGATCACATTCCTTGTGGTCCCTAAGGGTGTTGCAAATCGCCTTGACTGGAAAAACTTATCATTCTGGTAGAGGACGAAGCCAACTTTCATTGCCTCTTGAGTTCTTTCTATCCAAGGTGACAGAGAAACATTAGAAATTTTTGAGTTAGCATTTTACAATTTGAGGACATGATCTGCAGGTAGATTGACACAAAATGTTGACCTAGGGGAAAACTCATATGTCTTACAGAATTAAGCATGCTTAGCCTAAACTAAGATGATCCTGACCGGTTAGCTAAGAATCTGGGTTTACTCTATACTGGGTCTATGCTACCTTGGACACCTACAACTGGAATTCCACTTCTAAGAGTACCTTGTGGAAATTTGATAAAAATGTTTACTCCTGTTGGTGTTGTCTTGTTGATGGTCAGCTCTGGTACGCTGGTGGTGTATATTCTGTCAGACACAAAGGACTGAGTTGTACCTGGGAAATAAGCCAAAGTGCAAAAAGAAATCTACATCATTTCATCGTTTTCCAATCCAGTGCTAGGTGACATATGTCATGTACTATGTGAAAAGAAACTTTTAAAAACACAGCAACTGCTACACCAAGTGCACACTCAAGCTATCTATTTCCTATGAGCCTTTAAGTCCTGTCTGGTCCTGGTGTTCCACACCAGACACACACATCCTGTGGTAGCTGAAAGCCAAGGACCACACATACTGGGTATGGCGGAGAACTGGATCCCCTGTGTGGCCCCATGTGACACATTAACTTTTAAGGACTTCATTGCTAAGTTGGGCTGGACCACTGCTTCAGAGTGACTGGCTCCTCCAGTGAGGGTGAAGTTCTCCAGTGCTGAAGTCAGGCTAAAGTGAACACAAGGACACACACACAAGAAACAAAATTTGTAAGGTAAGTTATTCAGCAACACATAGAAATCCCATTCCGCTTCCATTTACTTTGTGGGGATGTACTTGCGACCTGAGTCTCCTAGATTGTATTTCTTTGTGACAACATTTTTTTCAACATGTATCCTCACAAAGTAAGTGTAACATGTACGAATACAGAAAAGACTGGGAAACAAAACATTCCTCATGCATAAGGGGAAAGGAAAGGAGATTATATCTTCTGCATTATAAGTTGGCTAACAAAGCTGTCTTCACTGATGTCAGTGAATGTCATGGGTAAGCAATTTTAAGGCTTGGACCACAAGATTCTGTGGAAGGGCTCAGGGTCCTGCTGTCTGGCTCATAGCCCGCCTTGTGTTCTGGTTATGTGTACTAATGTCCTTTGTGGTCAGGAGAGTGGAGAGGACCTGGAGTACCTCTCTGTGACATTGCTGGTTTGAGAAGAGAACTTAGATCTGCTGGCTTTCAGGAGTTGGCTGATGGTCATCACTGTGAAGTTAATGGCTTCCTACCAAATGAGAACGAGAGAGAGAGAGCAAAAGCAGTTTCAGTTCAGGCTGATGTCCTTCATAGCGTAGAATCTCTCAATGTCTTGAAATGACCCTGTAGTGCGCTTTTCATTGGCTACCATCTGTGTGGGCTTTTGATTAAGCAGCCAATAGAAGAGCCCAGCTCTGTGACTTTGCTGTGCAAAGAAAATTATTTTTAAATGATCTTAACTATGCTATCATACCTGCCAAAGTGTGTCAGCCATTTCAAAACTTATGCTAAAATCACCCCAGCATTCGCAGCAACCATCCAATACAGCCACGTATTTGCTTGACTCAGCCACTGGCATAACCTCGTATAGCTAATCAATGTCTCATTGGTTTTTATTAACTAATTAAATTAATTAATTGATTTGGTGGTGGAACTACATGTAATAGTTGGGCTTCCCTTTGAAGAGGTTTTGGAACTGAAGCCATGTTCTTCTATTCATCCAGTTTTTCAGTTTTTGGAGAACTGAAGAAAGTCTTGTTAATTTTTACTGTTACTGTTAATTTGCATATGTTCTGTTAAATTTTATTTTTTATTTCTGTGCATACTACCCAGATAAACAGCTTTAAATATTTACTTTAACTGTTTAAGACTTTGGCTGTGTACTGTTTGTGCGACTGACCGTTTCATCTTGGCTTCAGCCGTTTATGAGGAGTTAAGAATCTGCATCATTCACTGCATGTTGCATTCTATTTGCCAGCAAGCTCTTCTGCACTAAACGAAGCAGTCATCTCTGTTTCCATGGCAATGGAGATAGCGCTGAAGCAGAACTCTGGTATCCTAGCAGCGTGAGAATGCCACATGGTGTTACCTTTACGGAGCTGCTAAGCAGCAGTGATGTGGTGATTTTGGCTGCCATGGTGATGTTCTCAGTGGTGAGGGTCTCAGGCTTGGATGTCAGGATTTGAGTGCTTATAGCGATAGTACTTGCATTGGTGGAGTTAATCTGTAATCAGAGATTACCCCAAAAAGCAGCACATTTCATTGTGAAGGCAAAAAACAACGGGCAAATAAATCACTAGGTATTATTTTCTAATTACGTGCAAATCTGCATGCAAGCCAGCCTCTTTGTTCCTAGCTAAAGTTAACATACTTCATGACATCTGACTAACAACCTGTGCCCTGGTTTACTATTCCTATGCTGTTCCCTCTTTTTCTTCCAGGAAGTTGTGTGGTTGGTGTCAGGGAGGGGCTGCAGGAGCAAGCTGACGGAGCAGACTCACCATCTGCTGGAGGTCATCCAGGCTCGTGCCGCATCTGAATGTCTGCGCTCTCTGGAAGGTGGGCTGCCCATTGGCACTGGTGCATTGCGTGGTGGCCTTGGGTAAACCCGCTAGCACAAAGAGGAGATCAAACTCAGCAGGCAAGCAGGAAAGCCCCACCCCGATCCGTGAGGGAATATAGACCACATAGACCAAATGATATCTCAAAGGCACCAGTTAATTTTTAACCTTCTTTTACATTCCAGTCACAAGTTATGCTTCTGAATCAATGCATAATGCATAAAGTAACATCTCAGAACAATGAGTGGCCCCTGCAGCTACTTGAAGGGCGTCAGACGGCATGTGAGCGTAGACCTACTGCTCCCTTCGCTGGAGGTGCACAGCTCATTGGAGTAACTGAACCATCCAACGGCAGTTTTGTTAAATGTAAAACCTTCCATTTTGGTGGCATTGCAAAAGTTTGCTGTGGGAAAAAGGAACATAGTATTAGAAACAAATCCGGTACATTAAACAAAAAGTGTATCAGCATTATTAATGAATTCAGTGATAAAGAATCTGTGTTTGGACATGCATGTCTGGTCAGGTGTTTGTGAGTGTATGTGAGTCAGTGTGTGTGAGTTGTGCATATGTTGTGTGTGGAGATGGCACCGATCTGATACCCACTATCAATATCGGGCTTATAACCGTAAAATACGCTGGATTGGATATTGGGGAGGGTTAAGGCCCTGACCCGATTTTTCATCAGACAGGGGTATAACTATAGAGAAAGAGGGAATTAAAAATGATGCCGCATCCATAATATGCTAATCAGACCATGTGGTGCCAATGGTATCGCTTACAGATAAGGGTGGGGGGGAAGTTCTGTCAGAAAAATTCACCGATCGGGGCAGGGGGGTACGGCGCCGGCAGATCGGTCAGCCAAATTTAAGATATATCATTATAGATTGTAAAATTTTGATCACATCATGTCCCATATTTTGGAACACATTTAATCTACAATGTGGGGCCCGGCGCTGTTTGCTTTGACTAAGAATACTTGGTTGGGCCATACAGTGATCTTTTTATGATTGGTTTCTTTGTTATATTTTATTTGGCAACAGATTGCACACTTTTCCCTTTAAGAAATATTTTTGTGATCATTGTTACTGAATAAAACGAAGAACAGACTTATGTAAACCAGGTTGGCCGTGAATTTCTCCCTGTACTGTAGTGACAGAGCGTTTGTTTGAGAAACATGACCATTATATTTATATACTTATTCTTAGCAAACTCAAACAATGCTGCAACAACTCAAACAATGCAGTTTACAGTTATTGGAAATGAATGGATACAAATATCTCTTTTAATGCTTAGTAGAAACAGATAAAGGGGAAAAATATTGGATTGGTATCAGTAGTGGCAGATACATGTTATTGGGATGGGACCAGAAAAAATGTTACTGTGCTATCTCTGATTGGGTGAATTTCTGTCTGCATATATGCGGAAACCTTATTACTTACGAATCTCGCAGTTTCTCCCAGTAAACTCATCAGGACAAATACAGCTGGCCCCGAGTACCTCACCACCGTTTTCACAATTGAGGGGAGGGGTTGTAATGTTAGTAGTGGGCAGTTGAGTAGTACCAATGGTAGTATGAGAATGTTGAGTGGTTGTGAAGTTAGTAGAAGGGATATGAGTGGTAGTAATGGTAGTATGGGAATGTTGAGTGGTAGTGAAGGTAGTAAAGGGCAGACGAGTGGTAGTAGACTGAGTGTAATTGGATGGAGTAGAGTCAGTAGATTGAGTGTAAATGGTTCGAGTGGTACTATCATTAGTAAAGGGTAGATGAGTGGTAGTAGAGTCAGTGTCAATGGATAGAGTGGTAGTAAAGTTAGTAAAGGGCATATTAGTGGTAGTAGAGTCAGTGGACTGAGTGGGAGTAGAGTTAGTCAAGAGTAGACGAGTAGTAGTAGAGTCAGCGTTACTGGATAAAGTGGTAGTAAAATTAGTCAAGGGTAGATTAGTGGTAGTAGAGTCAGTATCACTGGATAGAG
This sequence comes from Stomatorhinus walkeri, assembly GCA_026784285.1. NCBI lineage: Eukaryota > Metazoa > Chordata > Actinopteri > Osteoglossiformes > Mormyridae > Stomatorhinus > Stomatorhinus walkeri. The sequence continues at coordinate 1,401,863 of JAODUD010000095.1, read as the reverse complement.
TTGTAGTAAAGTTAGTAAAGGGCATATTAGTGGTAGTAGAGTCAGTAGATTGAGTGGGAGTAGAGTTAGTCAAGAGTAGATGAGTAGTAGTAGAGTCAGCGTTACTGGATAAAGTGGTAATAAAATTAGTCAAGGGTAGATGAGTGGTAGTAGAGTCAGTTTCAATGGATAGAGTGGTAGTAAAGTTAGGAAAGGGCATATTAGTGGTAGTAGAGTCAGTGGACTGAGTGGGAGTAGAGTTAGTCAAGAGTAGACGAGTAGTAGTAGAGTCAGCGTTACTGGATAAAGTGGTAGTAAAATTAGTCAAGGGTAGATTAGTGGTAGTAGAGTCAGTATCACTGGATAGAGTTGTAGTAAAGTTAGTAAAGGGCATATTAGTGGTAGTAGAGTCAGTAGATTGAGTGGGAGTAGAGTTAGTCAAGAGTAGATGAGTAGTAGTAGAGTCAGCGTTACTGGATAAAGTGGTAATAAAATTAGTCAAGGGTAGATGAGTGGTAGTAGAGTCAGTTTCAATGGATAGAGTGGTAGTAAAGTTAGGAAAGGGCATATTAGTGGTAGTAGAGTCAGTGGACTGAGTGGGAGTAGAGTTAGTCAAGAGTAGATGAGTAGTAGTAGAGTCAGCGTTACTGGATAAAGTGGTAGTAAAATTAGTCAAGGGTAGATGAGTGGTAGTAGAGTCAGTGTCAATGGATAGAGTGGTAGTAAAGTTAGTAAAGGGCATATTAGTGGTAGTAGAGTCAGTGGACTGAGTGGGAGTAGAGTTAGTCAAGGGTAGATGAGTAGTAGTAGAGTCAGCGTTACTGGATAAAGTGGTAGTAAAATTAGTCAAGGGTAGATGAGTGGTAGTAGAGTCAGTGTCAATGGATAGAGTGGTAGTAAAGTTAGTAAAGGGCATATTAGTGGTAGTAGAGTCAGTGGACTGAGTGGGAGTAGAGTTAGTCAAGAGTTGATGAGTAGCAGTAGAGTCAGTGTTGCTGGATAAAGTGGTAGTAAAATTAGTCAAGGGCAGATTATTGGTAGTAGAGTCAGTGTTACTGGATAGAGTCGTAGTAAAGGTAAGAAAGGGCAGATGAGTGGTAATAGAATCAATGTCACTGGATAGAGTTGTTGTAAAGTCAGTAAAGGGCAGATAAGGGGTAGTAGAGTCAGTGATACTGGATAGATTGGTAGTAAAGTTAGTTAAGGGCAGATAAGGGGTAGTAGAGTCAGTATCACTGGATAGAGTTGTAGTAAAGTTAGTAAAGGGCAGATGAGTGGTGGTAGAGGCAGTGTAATTGTTTCGAGTGGTACTATCGTTAGTAAATGGCAGATTAGTGGTAGTAAAGTCAGTGTCAATGGATAGAGTGTTAGTGAAGTTAGTAAAGGGCAGATTAGTGGTAGTTGAGTCAATGGATTGAGTGGGAGTAGAGTTAGTCAAGGGTAGATGTGTAGCAGTAGAGTCAGCGTTACTGAATAGAGTGGTAGCAAAATTAGTCAATGGCAGATGAGTGGTAGTATAGTCAGTGTTACTGGATAGAGTTGTAGTAAAGTTAGTAAAGGGCAGATAAGGGGCAGTAGAGTCAGTGTCACTGGATACAGTGGTAGTAAAGTTAGTCAAGGGTAGATGAGTAGCAGTAAAGTCAGTGTCACTGGATAGAGGGCTAGTAAAGTTAGTCAAGGGTAGATGAGTAGCAGTAGAGTCAGTGTAACTTGATAGAGTGGTACTTAAGTTAGTAATGGGCAGATGAGGGGTAGTAGAGTAGGTTTCACTAGATAGAGTGGTTGTAAAGTTTGTAAAGGGCTGTTGGGTGGTAGAATGGATAGCAGTGTCAGTAAGTTCATTGGGCGGATTAGTGTATGTAACCAGGGCATTAGTGCTAGAAGGAGGCTGCTCAGGTGCAATAGGGGACACTTTAGTGGAAATGGTGGTTGATTGCGTAATCATTTCACCTCCGGCCTCTGGAGATGTCATTC
>JAODUD010000095.1:1164829-1175103 GCA_026784285.1 Stomatorhinus walkeri | reverse complement strand
GGGGGGGGGGGGGGGGGGGGCTGCTGTATGAGCCTTTCTTCCCTTAATGACACACCATCGCTGCCCCCCACCTTGCAGGTCAGGTGAAGGTGGTGTTTGTGCTCTACAAGAACCTGGGCTGCTTTCTGTCAACGGAGAACGCCACAGTGAAGACGGAGGTGGAGCAGGGTGCGGGGGGGCGGGGCCTGGTTGTAAACTCGCACGTCATTGCCGCCTCCATCAACAAGGAGTCCAGCCGCGTGTTTCTCACCGAGCCAGTCATCTACACCCTGAGACACCTGCAGGTGATGGAGCTGATGGAGACGCAGACACATCAATGCACACACACACACACACACACACATACATATACATGCACGCACAGGCCTGGATTCATCTTTGTGGGGACGATCCTTTCATTTCCATCCCAACAATGACGACCTTAATCCCCACCCAGCCCTAACCTTAACCATAAGTCACCAAACAAAATACATGACTTTGGGCATTTAAAAATTTTTTTGATTGCAGTCACAGATTTTCATAAAATAGAATTTTCCCGGGTTGGGACATTTGGTCCCTACAATGCAAGGTATATCTGACCCATAATCATGGACACACAGACAAGCAAAGTCCTATATTTATACACACACACACACCAATCCACGCACACTTGAATGCGCCCAGCTGACTCTGTATAAACCCTGATGGGCTTAGCAGTCCAGCCTGGTTCAGCCCTCAGACCTGAAGCATATCGAGACTGGTGATCTGTCACCATGGTAACCATGACGAGAGCATCCTAATGTAGCGTGGTGGCGCTCCCCCGCGGGGGGTCCCACCCACCTGCTCACGATGCTCATGCTCGTGACGGGAGTGCCTCTTCACTGCCTTCGTGCTGCGATCTCGGTACGGCTGATGCCCTGCAGTAAGCTGCCCGCCCTGCATCCTCCTGTTTCACCTGCCAGACACTGGTCAGCCAGTCCCTGGAGCAACTGGGGCTTAATGGTCTCGCTCAAAGGCTGCCTCTGCCACAGGATTCGAACCGGCAGTCTTCAAATCACAGGCACAGATTCCAAACCCACTCAGCCACACATACCTTGCTTATGTTGTTAGATAACTGACACATAACTATTAGAAACTGCAAGAATCTGATGTAAATTTCTTAGCGTGTATAATAATAGTAATAATAGTCCCTCTTCCCCCCCCCATCCTCTGACTCTCCTTGTCTCTGGCTCCCGCAGCTGGAGAACCACTTCAGCCCAAACTGCTCCTTCTGGAACTACTCCGAGCGCTCCATGATGGGCCAGTGGTCCTCACAGGGCTGTCGGCTACTGGAGACCAACGGCAGCCACACCACCTGCTCCTGCAGCCACCTCACCAACTTCGCTGTGCTCATGGCGCACCGCGAGTCTGCTGTACGTTACTGGGGTGACCGCCAGTCGCCACTAGTGCCATACTTGAACAGTTAGCCGCTAACCCTGACATGTGACATGTTAAGAGTAGACAGGAATGATGCATTATTTGATATCTTAACTGATAGTTGTCGAATGTATTTGGAATAATCATGGAAGAGACGGCCTGCTTTTCCACCAGAACCCCCTGGTGCCACACACTCTGCTGAGTGACCGATTAAATAAACAGCACTATTGAAATATAACTGAATATGTTAGCCAAGGACCTACTACTAAGCTTCAGCTCTGTGTTAAATGCACTGCTGGACATTTCCAGTCAACCCAGTCCAAACACAGGTCAGTCAAAGTGAGCACATCCATTTCTGAGAGACACACAAGAGAACCAAGATGGTGACATGTTAAAGAGAGTCGCATCGTCTGACACACTCCCACACTAACACCTCTCTCTGCCAGTACCCCGGCCGGATGCACGAGCTCATCCTGTTTGTCATCACCTGGGTGGGTATCGTCATCTCCCTGGTCTGCCTGGCCATCTGCATCTCCACCTTCTGCTGCCTGCGTGGCCTGCAGACCGACCGCAACACCATCCACAAGAACCTCTGCATCAACCTCTTCATCGCCGAGCTGCTCTTCCTCGTCGGCATCGACAAGACGCAGTATCATGTGAGTGTGAGGGGTTGGGGGCGGGGGGTGACACAGCCAGGTCAAATGAACAGCCTGTAGCTCAGAGTAGGTGCGGTCCACGGTCTGTCAGAACTATCATAGTAGACCAGTAATGCACCAAAAGACTAAGCATGGCAGTGCAAGAGCAAGACCAGCTCTGTTTGATTCTGGGTCTCGGTTCTTTGGTGTTTCTTGTGGTCTCGGCAAGACCAGTCTTGCTAAATTGCCCCCCAGGAGCAAACTTAGGGTGCAATGAATCATGGGATTGGTCCCATTTGGCAAGGATGCAACCGATGTATCCTTGATATTTAAGGCAGGGCAAGAATGACATCTGGGGATTTTTGCCATTCTCTGTACTTATGTTCTTGAGTATTGGAACTGGGCTTGGGCAATGGAATAATATGACATAAGACGGCTATGCAAGAACACAAGTATGATGAAGTATGCATACTGAGAAGCACCTCTTCTCTCATTCCCGCCCTCCCCACAGATCGCCTGTCCCATCTTCGCCGGCCTGCTGCACTTCTTCTTCCTGGCTGCCTTCTCCTGGATGTGTCTAGAGGGCGTCCAGCTCTACCTGATGCTGGTCGAGGTCTTCGAGGGCGAGTGCTCCCGCAAAAAATACTATTACCTGTGTGGCTACTGCTTCCCTGCGCTGGTGGTGGGGATCTCGGCTGCCATTGACTACCGCAGCTACGGGACCAAGAAGGCGTACGTGTGTCTATGTGTGAAAAAGAGAGTGGAGTTGCCTGAGCTCCCCTCCACATCTGACCTGTCTGCTGATGTCAGTCCTCGTCTCTTGCTAGGTGCTGGCTGCGTGTGGACAACTACTTCATCTGGAGCTTCATCGGTCCCGTGTCCTTCGTCATCATGGTCAGCTCATTGCTATCTCCTCGAGCAAGCGGACACACACACCCACACACAGAGAGACAGACACACTCACACGGCGTGAGAATGTCTATCTGACTCATGGCCATTGTCCTCTGATCCTGCAGCTGAACCTGGTGTTCCTCATGATTACCTTGCACAAAATGATCCGGAGCTCCTCCGCCCTAAAGCCTGACTCCAGTCGCCATGACAACATCAAGTGAGTATTTAGAGTGCATAAGAGTGCAAATAAGTGTAACGATGTTTATCCAGCATGTGTCAGAGATTACGTACCTCTGCACACGCAACTATGCAAGCATGATGCAGAAGGTATAACAATGGGGGTGGATAATCTTGGTATTCTACTGTCCCACGTGCAGATCCTGGGCTCTAGGTGCTACAGCCCTGCTCTTCCTCTTGGGCCTGACATGGGCGTTTGGACTCCTCTTCATCAATGAGAACACAGTGATCATGGCCTACCTCTTCACCACTTTCAATGCTTTTCAGGGCATGTTCATCTTCATCTTCCATTGTGCCCTGCAGAAGAAGGTCAGTGTGTGTGTGTGTGTGACACTGTCTGTCTGTCCTCAGGTCCGCAATGAAAACACTAAATGTGTGATATATGTGTGAGACCCTCTGTCTGTCCTCGGGTCCACAAGGAGTACAGTAAATGTGTGATATATGTGTGAGACCCTCTGTCTGTCCTCAGGTCCACAAGGAGTACAGTAAATGTGTGATATATGTGTGAGACCCTCTGTCTGTCCTCAGGTCCACAAGGAGTACAGTAAATGTCTTCGCCACTCCTACTGCTGCAGCCGCTCTTCCACCACAAGCTCCCACAGTTCGCTCAAGACCTCTGCACTGCGGGCCAACAACCGCTACTACACAGGCAGCCAGGCACGCCATGCCTCTGCCCACAGACAGGTACACCTTGCTTTGTCACATTCCTGTCCTCAGAGCCTCCACATGCAAACAGCTGGAGCTTATCTACACTATGACACTTATTACCCCCGTGTCTCAACCCACAGTCAGGTAGAGGTCACCCACCCTGTCCCATTCATTTACCAACAGACAGGTAGAGCTCACCCTTGTCACACTCGATTCCCCATGACTCTACCTTCAGACAGGTAGAGGCTGCTCACCTTGTCACGCTTGTTTGCCCTGTGCTTCCACCCATAGACAGGTAGAGCAACCCTGGTCCATTCGTTTACCTTGTGGTTCCACCCAGACAGGAAGTAGCCAGACACTCTCTTGCACTCATTTTGCCTACATAGTATCAGTTCTGGCCATGTTCTCCCTCCTGGCTGATCAGTTCCATCTTCATGGCTGTTCCCATGGCCTTTCTTCCACTGAGTCTGAGCAGTTGAATTTCCTCATTCCAGAGCCGCATCCGCAGGATGTGGAACGACACGGTGCGGAAGCAGACGGAATCTTCCTTCATGGCGGGGGACATGAACAGCACGCCGACCCTGAACCGCGGTGAGTTCTGCCTATTTGGCCTGAGCCCTCTGGAAGCACAGACCATGCACAGCTCCTGCTTTTATGAGATGTGCTTTAATTAGCGCCCTGCTGGCGCCTGCCACACCAGACGATGTGAGGAATAATAGCAGCAGTGGAATGGGCATCTCTGCAGGAGAAACGGCCTGTGCTGTGCCCCTTTCAGGCTAAAACCTGACCATTACTATCAGCATCATCATCACTGGTGGCAACTTCAGCCTCCAGTGGTTCGATTCCTGGCCCGGCATCTGCATCTTTGGTGGTCACACATTTTCCATATCTTCACACAGCTCACAGTTTTACCCATATGAGGGATATTCTGGATGCCTCTACTATCCAAATACAAGTCTGTGTTTCTTGAATGTTCTTTGTTGCACTCTATGCTAATGTGAATGGTTGTCTTATTAGATTTTGCTTTGTCGGTCAATGCTGTGCAGCTATTTCCCAAATACTGCTTGCATTGGTACCTGGACATTCATTGGAAGCTAACCCTAGCTGGCTGCACTCATGCCTCCTTGACAGCTGTATCTTCTATCTGCCTCATTTGCGAGTTATAGCCCAAAAGCGGAACAGCTCGGTGGGTTAGTGATTAGGTGGCGGTATTGGTGGACTTGGGTCTGAACCTTGGCTTGACCAGATCAGTTCTTTGGCGGTGCTGTTTGGCTCAGTAAGTTAGGACTCCGTGCTCAGGAGTTTCACTGTTGGGCTTTAGGCCCTTAACACCCAATTTCTGAAGGGACTAGGTGACCCCTAATTTCAAACTATGCATTGCTTTGGATGAAATTGTCTAAGTAAATATATTGTGTATGATGGCAGAGCACTTCTCTATGTGCAGGGCTCTCAGGTCATCTGTACTGTGTTAATCGTGTGTGTGTGTGTGTGTGTGTGTGTGTGTTTGAGGAGATGTACTGTGTCCTCCATGCCTCTTGTTCTGCCTTCTTATTTCCTATAAATACTCCTCACTCTCCCTCAGCCACTATGGGGAACCACCTCCTGACCAATCCCGTGCTGCAGACGCGATCTGGCACCTCCCCCTATAACACTTTATTGGCTGAGAGCTTCAATCCCCCCTCGCCTGGCGTCTTCAACTCCACTGGTCAGTCTAGTGTCTTGAGGTCCTGTGAGGATGGGATTTGTGTGTGTATGAGTGGCATTGCGTGTCTGTCTGACACATTTTTTTCACACTCGTTTTCTCCTCTTTTCACTGCACCTCTCACCTGCTCCTCCAGGGACCTTCAGAGACCCAAGTATGGATACACTTATATGTTTGCCAAATTAACTGTTAATTAGTCACTTGCTATAAAAATGTGAGAAATGTCCTACTGATGTTAGCCATGCAAAGTCTAGGGCTCTTTATTCCCGGAATATGACCTATCTCCTCCTTTCCTGCAGAGGGAACGCTGCCTAAAACCCGAGACACCAGCGGCATGGAGAGCCTCCCACTCAATGGGAACTTCAACAACAGCTACTCTCTGCGCAGTGTTGGTGGCAGCGGTGCCACTGGTGGACCATGTGACTTCCTGGGTGGGGGCGTTGAGAGCCCCCCTCCATTACTGAACCCCCGAGGGGCCGAGAGCATGGGCGGAGCAGGGAGCGGAGCAGGGGCCAGAAGGAATCTTCCGGATACGGCAGCGTTCGAGAAAATGATCATCTCTGAGCTGGTGCACAACAACCTGAGAGGAGGTGCGGCTAGCAGCACAGCAGACAGGTGTGGCAGCCTAGCCAGGCCCCTTGGCCATGGGGTGGGCGGGGCAGAGGCTGTAACGGGCGGGGCCGAAGACCTGGAACCCCGCCCCCCACGGGACATAGAGAGGTTGTACAAGGCACTAGAAGAGCCACTGTTGCTGCAACGTGCGCAGTCCGTGCTGTACCAGAGTGACCCCGATGAATCAGAGAGCTATGCCGCAGACCTCACAGAGAGCTTAGAAGCTGACGGGGCCGGTAGCGCCCGCACACCCGACCGGGACTCCCTCTATGGAGGTGGGGCCACCCTGCGGGACTCTCCTTACCCAAATAGCAGCCCCGAGCCACTGGAAGTGGCCCCACGCTCCGCCCGCCCACCTGAGGAGCTGTACTACAGCTCGGGGCGGCCTGCCCTGGGGTCCCGTGGTGCCCCCATGCAAACCTTCTACCAGGGGCCCCCCAGGAGGCCCAGCGGGGAGAGCTACCTGGCTCAGGGGCCGTCAGAGCCCCCCCACTGCGAGGGCGACGGTCAGATGCAGCTGGTGACCAGCCTGTGACTAGGACGCTGGTGAGCGCACTGAAGAGGATGAGGAGGGGACGAAGATGAGGAAGACGGCGGTGGCAATGAAGATGCGTCCACAGCTCCTCATCGTCTCCCACTGCGCTCACCTTGCCCCGTTTGCCTGGTCTTTCCAGAGCAAGCGGAGCACCCTCCATCCCCACATCACACATACTGTCAGAGCCTCTGCCCACCAGCACCACCTCCTGGTATGCTCTGGTGAAAGGCTGCAGGGCAACTTGCAGGCGAGAAGTGTGGCCCTGATTTGCTTCCTGCTAACATGCTACTACCTGTTGCTGCCTAATCTCTCCTGACCTTTGACCTTTCATCCCTCAACTCTGACACGTGTCCTACCTGATGCCACCTCAGTCACTAACAACTGTAGGAGGTATCCTCCCTTCCATGCTTCCTGAGATAGTCATACTTATACACAAAATTAATAATCCCTTAAAATTAACCAGTCTTGAAATGGGCTGCTGAACCATGGAAGCCTAAGTTAGTCAAAGCACAATGAGAGTCTTACTCGAGGTGCTTCTCCTCTTCCGTTTAAGTGCTTTCAGACTGGGCGTCCCATTCATCTGTCCAGAGTGCGACTAATCCCCCTCTCATGTCCCCTTTCCTGTTTATTTTTCTGCCACCATAACTTCCTGTCGATTTCGCCTCTGGCCCAGATGCCACTGAATCCTGAGCTCCTGAGATGTTGCCAAAAGAATATTCTGGAAAAAAGGCACACATCAAAAAAGTAATAAAACCAACATGGTCTCTCTGTGTTGCACGTGATTCTAAAATAAAAAGACATGAAAGAATAGACCAGAAAGGAAGACCGACTCAGAGACAAGTGAAGGCCACACTGTAGCGCCATCTGGGGGATGGAATGCATGAGTGCTTGCTGCCGGGGGCAAGTGTGAGGACCCGTGCCAGTCCTGCTCTCCTACAGGTGGACTCCGAAGGATGTACTCTCCTTCACAGACACAGCCCACCTCCAGTAACTGCAAACTATAAACAGGAAATGCAAACCCTCCAAAACAACCCTCAGCCCACCTACAGCCGCCAGAGAAACTTTTTTATAGAGGTATGTGGGTGTGCCTGCGTGCCACTGACCAAGAGGAACTGTGCCACTTTAGTCCAGCTGTTGTTCCTGTGTGTCCCTTGTAAATAGACCCAAACCAGGTATCTAAAAAAGATTAAAAGGAAAAAAGAAACAATGACATCAAATTTCTTGTATCACAACAAAAACAAAAAGAAAAGAAATAAAACTGTGTTGCAGTTGGTCACCTGAGCAGCACACTTGGTCTCTCTCCCTCTGACTCTTTTTCTCCAGCAGAAATCAGGGCTGAGAGGCAGATGAAACATCCTGCATATAAGATAAAAACAACCAAAATACATTAAAGAAAAAACATGTTTCTGGCACAATTTTTATGTAATATAATCCATTACATGTTGTTAATGTTCGACCTTTGATATTCCCAGACAGAAAGTGCTGAGTTACATAAGCATTGGGAGTGGGTGGTAGAGAGAGTGGCGCGGGGGTGTCCGGGGGAGGTTGAATGATCTAAATGCTGCAGCAAAGCATTGTGGATCTCAGCACAGCCGCCTTCTTGGGAGGTGACTTTGACGTGTGGAGCTGCAGATTAGCTTGTTACATCTAGGGACTCCATCACTCTCCGGTTTTGAAACAGCTGGAGTTTTCCCCTGTTCAAGTCTGACCAACTTTCTACCGCCAGATGATGTGGAAGGTGCAGACCATCACGTGGACTGTTCGTCTGGGCTCTGCACAAACACCTGAGGCAGGAGGACCACCTGCGCGAAAGAAGGCCTTTGTCTGGAGAAAGCAAATGCTTGAACTCTACAGCTGTTTTAGTAGATCAGTGTGTGGGTTTGCTTTTATACTCTGAATTTATCAAACTATTTATTAAGTATTTATTTGCCAGGTTAATCTCTTATTAATTTATTCATGGCTTTTGTTATGATTTTTTTTTTTTCATTTTTGCCCAGGACTGTCATTGGCTAAATCATCAACAAAGCCAGAAGCGAGACAGAAGACATTCAAAACATTTTTTAGAAAAGCAAACCGGTGGAATAGCTCTGGCCACCTATATGGTCCTGATAGTGTGTGTGTGACCTATCTGAAAGGTGGTATGTGACAGCAGTCTGTAAGGTTAGTGAGAGTGGTCTCTGGTTTGTTTGTGATGACTGTTGAGACTGATTAAGGACAGAGGTTTCGGAACTGTGACTGCTTTTGGTGTGAATTATTGTGTGTTTCGCTGTGACTGTGGGGGCTGTTATTGCTCTTAGCATAGTAGGACACCAAGTGGATTATCACAATGATTGTTATCTCTTCCTGTGAATATTCATGGAGAAATTACTGTGGAGTCAGATAGACAGGTAAGGAGATCATCCACATGAATAATCATATATAGGTATGAAGATCAGCCACATGAATAGTCATAGATTGATATGAAGATCAGCCACATGAATAGTCATAGATAGGTATGAAGATCAGCCACATGAATAGTCATAGATAGGTATGAAGATCAGCCACATGAATAATCATAGATAGGTATGAAGATCAGCCACATGAATAGCCATAGATTGATATGAAGATCAGCCTCATGAATAGTCGTAGACAGACAAGTATGAAGACCTGAGGGTCGATGGGCATGGTCAGACGTGTAAGAATCAGCCACATGAATAGTCATAGACAGATATGAAAATCAGCCGCATGAATAGTCATAGATAAATGTGAAGACCCGAGGGAGAATGGGTGTGGTCAGTCAGGAATGACATCCAGCCACATCCACATGGTCAGAGGTGTGAAAGACAATGAGAACAGTAGGAAGACCTGACAGGTGTATTACTCACGTCATCTGTCATGGGGTTTTCTTTCTGTCGAAATCCTGACACTTGTCAGGCTACAGGCAAAGGAAATGCACAAAATGCCTGGGATGTATAAATCTTATCATTTAAAATAATAATTAAAAAATCCACGCACTGATAGATTACACCGCTGTGTCAGATCCATCTGACATGCATACAGAACGTTGATATTGATGATGTTGGACTGTATGGGAGAAAGACCAGACCCCTCTGTGTACTCGGGCCACTTGTATACGACTGCTGTTCCCATGCATTTTGAACTGAGCACGTTACCATGCAGACAGACGTGTAAAGCGTGACCAGACGCACATTCTTTAACATGTCTGCAGAATTGGATACTGTTATACGTCTCATTCAGACATATAGGCCCTGAGGGCGGTCCAAAGGCATCTGGGGAGGGAGAGTGATGACTGAGAAACATTTATTCATCCATCAGTGGGCATCCATTCATACATCCCATTCACACTTACAGGCCCTGAGGGCGGTCCAAAGGCATCTCCGGAGGGAGAGTGATGACTGAGAAACATTTATTCATCCATCAGTGGGCATCCATTCATACACCCCATTCACACTTACAGGCCCTGAGGGCGGTCCAAAGGCATCTGGGGAGGGAGAGTGATGACTGAGAAACATTCATTCATCCATCACTGGGCAACCATTCATACACCCCATTCACACTTACAGGCCCTGAGGGCGGTCCAAAGGCATCTGGGGAGGGAGAGTGATGACTGAGAAACATT
>JAODUD010000095.1:1080363-1095410 GCA_026784285.1 Stomatorhinus walkeri | reverse complement strand
CCGTGATATTGAACGATAGCCCTTTCTGTGAATGTGCTCCTGATCACCGTGATATTGAACGATAGCCCTTTCTGTGAATGTGCTCCTGATCACCGTGATATTGAACGGTAGCCCTTTCTGTGAATGTGCTCCTGATCACCGTGATATTGAACGATTGCCCTTTCTGTGAATGTGCTCCTGATCACCATGATATTGAACAATAACCCTTTCTGTGAATGTGCTCCTGATCACCGTGATATTGAATGATAGCTGTTACAAATTTTTTGGAATTGTCAATCAACTTTCCTCACCTTTACAGCATCCCTGACTGTGGGAACCAAAGCACAACAATGCCATATCACTGCAATTTGTGGAGCCTATTTTTAATCATCTTGAAAGCTTGGTTAATGGTTTTGCATGTGGTGACTAACACGATGATCACACATATTTAGTTTTCAGTGAAACATTATTACAGTGGGAAACTACATAATCTTGTTTTAAAAATGTTAATTGTCATTTGAGAAATGGTCCAAAGCAATCAAGAAAAACTATTAACAAACATTATATGACAATAACAAACATTATAATGGTATAATTGTATAATGTTTGTTATTAGATATGCTAGAATGTTTTGGTATACTTAGATACTGTTTATGAATGTTCTTTGAATGCATTATGAATGTGCAGTTAATGTAACGAGTTACCAGATTTCTTAAACAAAACTGTAGAATGACATGATCATTCACTGCTTTGCACTAATTTCAAAGGCACATTTTGCAAAACACGGTTCTCTACATTACACACAGTTTAGAAACAGAAACATCTTGTGTGTGAATTAGAAAACTGCAAATCAATGTGCAACATTGATTGATCAACTGGCTACACATGAGTCTCAGGTGTGAAAACACAGACCTCTGTTTAGAGTACTCTGTAATACAAATTTGTGTTGTATGTAACAGGGAGTCATGCAGTTAGATGCTGCCAGAGTGCATTATCAGTACATCTGCACTCATGAGGTCAGCTTCACCTTGAACAAAACAAGGCGTAGGTTAATAAATGTTACAGAGCAGCCAGGGGTCTCAGAGCAGCCAGGGGTCGCAGAGCAGCCAGGGGTCTCAGAGCAACCAGGGGTCGCAGAGCAGCCAGGGGTCTCAGAGCAGCCAGGGGTCTCAGAGCAACCAAGGGTCCCAGAGCAGCCAGGGGTCACAGAGCAACCAGGGGTCGCAGAGCAGCCAGGGGTCCCAGAGCAGCCAGAGGTCACAGAGCAACCAGGGGTCTCAGAGCAGCCAGGGGTCGCAGAGCAGCCAGGGGTCTCAGAGCAGCCAGAGGTCACAGAGCAGCCAGGGGTCCCAGAGTGCTCCCAGGGGACAAAATGGAGACATATCAATTTCCCATTCTTGGCTCATACAATATTGACCACATCATCACACAAAACACAACACAAAATAATGATTCCCGATCACCATGGGAATATGCCAGAGCAGTTCAGGTTTGTCATCATCTTGGATAACGTGAGCTTCCACTGATCTGCTATGGTCCGAAACTGGTTTACCAGCCATCCGGGATGTTCTGTGCAGTATCTCGTACCTTACTCACTATTTCTGAACCCTATTGGCAAATTCTTCTCATGACGGAGGGGGAAGGTATATGATGTGCCTCTTCTCCAGGGACAGAGATGAGAAAGCAAACTCGTGTCAGACACGTCAGTCCGCACCACACCTCCCCTGCTGGCTTGGCAGAGAAGGAGCTGTTGTGGCTGGACTCCAACCAGAGACACGATGAACTAGATCCTTTTTCTTCTGTACTTCTCTCTTTTCTTCACCCCATTTTCCTGGAAAATGTACCACTTTTGTATTTTTTTCTTTCCCAAATGTGGGGTTATATATACATTTAATACACATTTGAACAAATGCCACATGATCATTTGTATACATTATTGAAACATTTGTGTGAAGGAATAATCTTCAGTTGCCTAATTTTCAAATACTTTAGTCTTGTTGGCCAAAATAGATAATATACTTCCTCATGGTAATAATGTCACACACAAAACTGTATAAGTATGTAATCATCGTGTTAGTCACCACATGTCATGGTTTAAACAATGCTGGGTTACACTTTACTTAAGGCTGTATTTTTAGTGATTTATAAACACATTCATAATGCATTATAAACATGGCTATAAATATTTATAAAAAGGCACATTATGCTTTATGAAACTCTCATCTATAAGGCATTATAAGTACCTTTATAATGCATCATATAAAGCATCCTTATTGCTTATACCCACCATTATAATGCATTATAAAGTTATCTATATCCTCCTGAGACCCAAGGAAAAAAGTGTCCTTCAATTATAGGTTTTTTGTCTTTGGAGGAAATAAGTCATCTTACAATTTAGATTTTTTCTTAGTTATTTTTATTTTTAATTTCACAGCATGTCCTCTTTAATGTACAACATGAATAAATATGTTTCCTTACATCAGTGAAAAGATAGATGCAAAAACAAAATGTCCACTACAATGAACATAAATGAATGGGTGGGGTCTCAGGAGGAAAGTGCATTATAGATGAGAGCTTCATAGAGCATTCATAATGCATATGCTTTTTGATGAATATTTCATGAGTTAATAATTTTGGGAAAGTTGCAGGCTTTTGCAGCTAAACCACAGTGTTGTGCTACACGCATGAACTGTTTTGAGAAATGCCTTGAACAGTCTTGATAGTGTTAAGCATATTTCATGAAATGTGCCAAAGCAATCAAGAAAAACTGTAACAAACATCACATGCAACACCTACAATTCATACCCATGGTGTCTTTGGAGGGAGTAGCAGCATGATGAATCTTTTAAGCAGCGTATCTTTTATAATCTTCATTGTCCTCACAACCTGGTGGTCCTGGGTGTTCTGGCTGGTGGCAGAAGGGAAACAGGCTGTTGGAGGGCTGGTAGGGCATCCATGATGATGTTGGAGGCTCTGTGGATGCAGTGTTGGTTGAAGATCTCCACCAGAGATGGGAAATGGACACAGATGATCTTCCAAGATGTTCTCACTAGCCTATTCTGCTGTTTCTGTTCAGATGTTGTGCAAGTTCCAAACTAGACAGTGATACAGGTAGTCAGAACACTTTCATTAATGCCCCTGTATAAGGTGCTGAGGGCTGGGATGGGTAAACTGGCCTGCCTCAGCCTCCAGTGGGAATGGAGCCACTGTTGGGCCTTCTTGACAATTGCCATGGTGTAAGTGGTCGAAGTCAGATCGTCCGCCAGGTGCACACTCAGGAACTTGATACCACTTACCACTGACCCTCTCCATGGCCATGCCATCTATGGTCAGGGGGTGGTGTTCTGTGTGGGCCTTCCAGAAGTCTGTGATCATGTCCTTGGTCTGGTCAACATTCAGGAGGAGGTTGTGTTGGGTGTACCATGCCGTTGGCTGTTCCACCTCCATACTGTATGCCGACTCATCACCACTGCTAATGAGACCCCCCACTGTAGTGTCATCCGCGAATTTGATGATGTGTGTTTCTGAATCTGGCAGTACGGTTGTGAGTCAGCAGGGTGATCAGAGTGATGAGGATGCAGCTCTGAGGTGAGCCTGTACTTCTGAGATGGTGCCTGATGTGCAGCTGCCGACTGTGACTGTCTGCTGCCTTTGTGTCAGGAAGTCCAAGTTCCAGGTACATGTTCCAGTATCCACCTCCAGTGACCGCAGTTTCTCGCCCAGCTGCTGTGGTATGATGGTGTTGAAGGCTGAGCTGAAGTCAACGAAGAGGAATTGAACTCTTGAGGCACGAGGGCACTACTGCCTGGCTGAGGGAGATGTTAAAGATGTCTGTGAAGACCTCTTTCAGTTGTTCTGCACAGTTCTCAAGAATATACCCAGATACATGCTCTGGACCAGTAACCTTTCAGAGGTTGATATTACAGAAGGCTCTCTTCGTCCATATGGATATCTGTAATATCTAATCGTTGCCTGGTAGAAAGAGGTCATTCTGGCATGTTTGAGGGGCACATTGTAGTGCATAGTGGTACAGAAGCCTTGTCACAAGCACCATGTCCTTAATGTTTGTGACGTGACATTAAGTTTAGATTGGGTTTCATACAGTAGCGGTGTTTTGTTCGTTATTTTGGCCTTTGTAACTCCCGAAGTCTGTCTGTCTGTCGTTCATTCGTTTGATTGTGATCATGCGTTCCTGTTGGTTTCCTGTTAGTTTTTTGTATTTAGTCCGCGTCTGAGTCAGTCTCCCTAGGTCTGTCATTGTGATGTCTCGTGGAGTATACCCGTCTACTCATCTCAATAAACCCCTTTTCCCTGGATTTACCTGCCTCAGCGCCTTGTCTGCTCCACTCCGCCGACATCCAGGCACAGCGCTGCTACGCGTTCGTGACACTTTGTGTCTGGTTCCCTTTTCCCGTTCCCTGGTTGTCTAGTCCTCCCCGTACCCTTTCCCTTTCTTTTCCGACGATCCCCAACCCAAGACTGGAGACCATACCACCTGATACTTTAAAGGTGCCATAGAATAAAAACCTGACTTTGCCTCAGCATAGATGACATACCGTGAAT
Organism: Stomatorhinus walkeri; assembly: GCA_026784285.1. Classification (NCBI taxonomy): domain Eukaryota; kingdom Metazoa; phylum Chordata; class Actinopteri; order Osteoglossiformes; family Mormyridae; genus Stomatorhinus; species Stomatorhinus walkeri. Next base: position 1,090,868 of record JAODUD010000095.1, on the reverse strand, counting down.
CTCAAACATTGTTGTTCCCTCTTTTAAAAATAATTTCTGAATTTGTAAAAGTAGGAAGTGAAACAGGCTGTTTCAAAATTCTGCGTGTTATGTAACAGGCTTAACCCCGCCCCCAAACAAATGCACATGCCAGCCCACCTTCAAGCTCAATGGACATTAATGATGGGATGTTCTGTTTGAACATTTAATTCTAATGTCATTGGGGGGGGGCACTACATGCTGCTGCAATTTGTTCAATTACTGTTTTTAAAACTGCATGCTTATTATGTGGCAGGATGTCTGGACACTGGATGTACTGAAGGCACTGGATGTTCTGAAGACACTGGATGTACTGAAGACACTGGATGTCTTCAGTAACTGCTAACTGGGCTGGGGAGGATGCTGGTGTCGTCTGTTCGCCGCTTCCCCAGTCAAGTCAAGCCAAATAACGACGAGTTAAGGATACATTTACGGCAAGTTTTTAAAATAATCTGCATAACAGATTAGTGGAACTAGTCACGGTTGAGCTATTGAGTTGTGTTACTCTACCCATTGCTGTAAGCACAACGTAGCCTGGAGACTCCATTGATCTGTATCATTGCCACTTCTATCCTGGCTGATATATCTTTTTTGAGTCCTGATCGGACAGCTTGTATTCTGCTTTTACTTCCTTGGCCGGGGTCTCCTTGCGGCGCTCCCCCCGTCTCTTCCGGGTCCTGCGGCTTCGCTCCTGCGTGAGCAATGATGAGGGGCCGTGAGCAGTGATGGGAGGCCATGAACAGTGATGGGGGGTTGTGAGGGTGGGGGTCACCTGCCCCAGGGCCACTCACTCGGCAATGGTGAGGAGGTGCTTGGATGTGTCCATCTGGATCTCCATGTTGTTGCTCTCCAGCTCCATCAGGCTTCTGCGGATCTCCATCTGCTGCCGGAAAGCTTCCAGAAGCTGCTCCCGGAGCTGGTTCATCTCCGCCTGTGAGGAGTGGGCCCGGACCTCCGCTACGGAGGTGGGGACAGGGTCTCACTCTGACAGAACATCTGTAGGAACCAGTTACTCCCAGGACACACTGAACACTACACTCATTAATACACGGAGTTAATTTGCATGTGGCTTGAAAATGCTTTTTATATTTGACATTTAGCTCAGACTTTCAGGCCTTTCACTGTGGTCCACCTACATAAACATTCTCTTCGCAAGACAAAACATACCGAAGTTTCATGGAAGGTTCTGGAAATCATGTGCCCTTAACTGATCTAGGATCAGCACCCTTTCTAATCTTACACCTAATCTAAATCTTAACTGTTAGGAGCTCATTATTAAATTTGATCTGGAGTCAGCTGGCCACCTTGGACGCTGCGGATGTCGGTGCGATCAGAACTGAGCTGACGGCCGCCCTGCTCGGCGATCTTGGTCCTGAGGCGCTGGATCTCGCCGCGCAGGTCCGAGATGATGCTGGTGTACTGGGCGATGTGGTAGGACATGTTGAGGAGGTTCCTCTTCACCTGCCCCCCCCCCAAAATGAGAAAAGGATGAGCTGTTTATCCTGGCGCCCAGGTCAGGCTGCACTGGGGGGCGGCTCTGGATAGAATGCCCGTCTGTCGCATGTCTGCATGGCTCTCCACCGCAGGAGGAAACCAGAGAACCAGGAGGAAGAGCAACTCCACACACAGAACATAGGTGGGCTTCGAACCTGCGACCCTGGGGCGTGAGGCGAAAGTGCCACCCAGAAACCCTGGCAAAAAGCTCAGGAGATGGAAATAATCACAGATGCTAGTATGAAAACTATGTTTAAAAGACTATAATGTGTTATCTAAAACAATTATTGAATCGTTGGATTAAATATTCAAAATATTTTCTTATAGAATGGACCAATGTCACTCTCTGCCAGTTTAAGCAACAGAAGGCCTTACAAGAGCCCTGCTTTCCCACATCACATGACAGATGTGCGACTTAGCGAAGACGCAGCCTCACTGGAATGTACCACTGCCAGGCGTAGCGAGGGGGGCAGCAGAGGTGACCGGGCTGCAGCGGACGCTCACCCGCGTGCGGATGCTTTTGGCGCGGTCGGCGTATGCCAGCGTGTTACGTGACTCCTCGAAGGCCATGGAGGCGGGGCTGATGTGGGCGATCATGACGGTGCGGCTGTTCCCACCCAGGGAATCCTGCCAGTCGGAAAAACCGGGACAGGTTCACGACCCGGTACGCATGACAGCTCCATCCGTGACGACAACGGCAGGGCGTGTAATTATGGGATGTGCTGCAGGCTGTACCTTCAGCAGACGCGTCAGCTTGCTGTCCCTGTAGTTGACGTACTTGTTGCCGTGCCTCTCGCTGAGGGCGTTGATGCAGTTGCCCAGTGCCAAGAGGGAGCGGTTGATGTGAGCTCCTTCTTTCAACCTCTGTCCTCGGTTCTGAGTCTACGGGAGGCGATATGAGAGTCAGAGCCCTCTGTCCTTTCAGCGGGGGTCCTCATCTGTCTACTTTGTGCAAAAAAAACCCTACACGAAAGCATCTCAACCCCCCCCCCCCCCCAAGTTCAAGAGTGAGCCAACAGGTGCCGCAATACCACCCAGGGGCCAGCAGATGGCGCCCTTGTAACTCCGCTCCCCCACAGCTTGTTATGATGAGCAGAGGGTCATTAGTCATCCTCGTAAGGAAGAAAACATGTCAAACAGAGTTTAACACTCTTCTGAAGCACAGACAAACATCTATATCCCTCAAGTGAGTGACAGGAAAGGTATTCAGTTTTAAAGTAAATGTTGTGGAAATACACCCTAAGCCATCTGATTATTTTTTAAACCATTCACATAATAAGACAAGTACTTTCCCTTCAAATAAATGATACGTATTTCCCATGATGCATGTCACCTCAAACTGAGACACAGTCCTGCGTATATAAGCACGACATAAGGCTCATCACAAACGCCTTACTGTGCATTACGATAAATCCTGCAGTAAACAGGCTGGCCTCAGGGGGGGTTAATGTCCCCTCTGGATCAAGGAAAGCGAGGCCAGCTGCTCCGCGGCACTTGACGGAGCCTATCCTGCAGAATAATCTGCAAAGGACCCTGCAGATCTGTGCATGCCTGTGTCAGCCGTGTCAGCGGGCAGGTGAGTGGGGTTGTCGGTTTGAGACCCCAGGCACGCCTGCACGCGCGGACTCCCCGCTTCCACGTGGGTTTCTGTTAATGAGTGCCATTTCTCGCACAGTCCATGGACTGATGGACATGGAGACCCCTTCTGAGGGTGGATGTGGGTCTGTATCTGTGTGCCATATGCCTACTAAACTGAGTCCAGATCAGCTTTTCCAGATGGCAATAGCAGCTTCCAAACACAAGTGGACCACAATGTACTTCTACAGCACAGTTTTGATAACAGCCATAATTTAAAGCCATCATCTTCTTCAGGGCTGCAGACCCCACCCAGACCCGGACCCGGACCCAGATCCAAACCCGGACCCAGACCCAGACCCGGACCCAGACCCAGACCCAGACCCGGACCCGGACCCGGACCCAGACCCGGAGCCAGACCCGGACCCAGACCCAAACCCGGACCCAGACCCGGACCCAGACCCAAACCCGGACCCGGACCCGGACCCAGACCCAGACCCAGACCCGGACCCGGACCCGGACCCAGACCCAGACCCGGACCCGGACCCAGACCCAGACCCAAACCCGGACCCGGACCCGGACCCGGACCCAGAACCAGACCCAGACCCAGACCCGGACCCAGACCCGGACCCGGACCCAGACCCGGACCCGGACCCAGACCCAAACCCGGACCCGGACCCAGACCCAGACCCAGACCGGAGCAAGGAGAAGGTGGAAGGAGGAAGGAGGAAGAGATGGATTGAGTGAATCCATGATTATAGTTATGGCGTACTGGTCACCAGTCCTAAACCTAAATGTGTTTACGGTTATTTGTTAGGTACCTTTTATCCAAAAGGATTAGTTTAGTCTCTGCCGACCCTGTGATCTGAACCGACGACATTCTGATCACTAGCAGAGTAATTGTCTGAGAGTTCTGTGTTGTGCGACAGACACGATGTATCAAGATGTATCATGTAAATACAAGTAAATCCTTGCCACTGAGTGTCAGACAGACAGGCAGGTAAGCAGACAGATAGGCAGGCAGGAAGATAGACAAGAAGGCAAGCAAACAGTCAGACTGACAGACAAACAGACAGGCAGATAGACAGACAGACAGGCAGGCAGGCAAGCAGACAGATAGGCAGAAAAGCAGACAGACAGATAGACAAACAGGCAGACAAGCAGATAGAGACGCAGGCAGGCAGGCAGACAGACAGGCAGGCAGATAGACAAGCAGGCAGGCAGGCAGATAGATACACAGGCAGATAGACACACAGGCAGATAGACAAGCAGGCAGCTAGGTAGGCAGGCAGACAGATAGACAAGCAGGCAGGCAGGCAGACAGATAGGCAGATAGATAAGCGGGCAGACAAACAGGCAGGCAGATAGACAAGCAGGCAGGCAGATAGACAAGCAGGCAGGCAGACAGACAAGCAGGCAGGCAGATAGACAGGCAAGCAGGCAGATAGACAAGCAGGCAGGCAGATAGACAAGCAGGCAGGCAGACAGACAAGCAGGCAGGCAGACAGACAGGCAGGTAGCTAGGCAGGCAGGCAGACAAACAGACAAGTAGGTAGACAAACAGGCAGGCACATAGACAAGCAGGTAGGCAGACAGACAGGCAAGCGGGCAGATAGACAGGCAGACAGATAGACAAGCAGGCAGCTAGGCAGGCAGACAGATTGACAGACAAGCAAACAGATGGACAGGCATACAGACACATATAGACACAGAAGGCATACCTGTGAGGCTCGCTCGGAGCCAGCCAGGTCGATCATGAAGAGACGCCCAAAGCGAACCTCCTGCAGTACATCCCGGCAGCGGCTCTGCTGCCGCACAGCGACCTGCAGCACAGCGTGCGAGCGTGACGACGTCTGATTGGCCGCCGTGGGTTCCTGTGTCCGCTGCTTATTCCCCTTCATCAGCAACTCCATGATCTGGCAGACCGACAGAGGAAGAGAAAAATGCACCAACACCACACCTTATTCATCACGACGCCTTGGTGTACTCATGTAGGGACATGGGATAGATGGCGCCCTGAAGTAGGGCAGCTGTGGAGAAGTGTCCCCTACCTCCTGGGCATTGACAGTGGACACCTCGGTGATGCCTGCAACCTGTATCTCGCCTTTCGAGTCTTCACGCAGCTCAAGGATACCCGAGGCAGGGTTTAGAAGGTCCCGGATCATCTCGTTGTAGATCTGAAGGTAGAGCAACGAGTGAATATTGAGATCTAAGGCTAAGAGCAAGGTGTTCAATTGATTGAGAAATTTCTGCTCCTAAGCCCCTGATTTAAGATATCCACTGGGCTTGGAGAGCAACATCTGCGCTCATAACCACTCGTATCACCATGTCTGGCACCTTCTTCAGGATCTCCGGAACATCTGAATGGTGGATCCTGTATGTCCAGCAGAGTGGCTGGGACAAAGCTTTTGTCCCGCTGCAGTGCTGGGGATCCAAGACAAGCGGCAAGGTGGTTCTGACTTGTCTACACTTTGAACAAACTGCTCGGATGCTGTGGAAGAAATAAGATCTTCTCACCAGCTTATGGGGGAGGTGCCGGGAGGCCAGAGGAGAGGAGATTGCCGGTGGGACCGGGGCAGAGTGGAGAGGGCTGTCTGCATGTGTGTCTACGTGTGTGTTTAAGGCTGACCTGAAAGAGCAGATTTAAGGGCAAGGCGATAAAAACGCCAGCTGACTCCATGTGGGCCGGGAAATCACCGAACAGACCTGTGGAGGCGGGGGTGGGGCAGAGCCGCACAGCCTGCTGGGAACGCCCCTGACCCCGGATTCCTCCTCTTTGACGACAGGCCTGCGTTTACGGCCATGCGGGATGCAAACCCATGACCTCCACGGCAACGCTGTCGCCAGGCTGCCTGAGGATGGGGTGACCCCGGGAATGCCTGTGATTCGGCCGGACGGTGACCCAGCCCTGTTCCGCCCTCCAGGCTCCGTTACGCCTTTAACGGTGTGTACATAGTTTTCTTTATTTCCTCTCTGGTCGTATTAAACAAATGTAAAATGGCTCTGTCAATCACCGTTCTCTCTCTCTCTCTGTCTCTCTGTCTCTTTCTCCCTCTCTCTGGCTGTTTCTGTCTCTCTCTCTGTGTATCTCTCTCCCTGTCTATCTCTTTCGGTCTGTCTCTGTCCATCTCTCCCTGTCTATCTCTCTGTCTCTCTTTGTCGATCTCTCCCTGTCTCTCTCTCTCTGTCTCTCTCTCTCTCGCTGGCTGTTTCTGTCTCTCTCTCTCTGTATCTCTCTCCCTGTCTGTCTCTCTCGGTCTGTGTCTGTCCATCTCTCTCTGTCTCTCTCTCTGTCTCTCTTTGTCGATCTCTCCCTGTCTCTCTCTCTCTGTCTCTTTCTCTCTCTCTCTGACTGTTTTTGTCTCTCTCTCTCTGTATCTCTCTCCCTGTCTGTCTCTCTCGGTCTGTCTCTGTCCATCTCTCTCTGTCTCTCTCTCTGTCTCTCTTTGTCGATCTCTCCCTGTCTGTCTCTTTCTCTCTCTATCTGGCTGTTTCTGTCTCTCTCTGTATCTCTCTCCCTGTCTGTCTCTCTCGGTCTGTCTCTGTCCATCTCTCTCTGTCTCTCTCCCTGTCTCTCTCTCTCTGTCTCTTTCTCTCTCTCTCTGACTGTTTTTGTCTCTCTCTCTCTGTATCTCTCTCCCTGTCTGTCTCTCTCGGTCTGTCTCTGTCCATCTCTCTCTGTCTCTCTCTCTGTATCTCTTTGTCGATCTCTCCCTGTCTATCTCTCTCAGTCTCTCTCTGTCTGTCTTTCTCTATCTGCCCTCTCTGTCTCTCTCTGTCTCTAGGTCTCTCTCCCCCTCTCCCTCTCCTCTCCTCCTCATCCTCACTCTCTCCTACTCCCCCCATACACCTAGAATTGGCCCTTACAATTAACCCTTTGTGGTTTTAAACGCAACCGACAGTGTCCTAAAATACGAATTCCCTTGTACCTTGACCAAGATTTGCAGATGGAAGATCGATGGACGGAATTTGTCTCCTGTATGATTAGTTAGTGCGCAAAATGCCTTTAAGACAGTCCCAATCAACAGCATTATATTCTGTGCTGCTGGAGTCAGATGCTCAGATTCATTGTTTAAAGAGAATGGGGGCTTCGAGTAACTTTGGTAAAAGGCTATCATCCCCAGCCCCCGTAACTTATATGAAAGATAGACACTTCATTCCTGGGGCGGGTCAGCCATTGTGATTGAGTGCTAAGTCTGTTTGCTGAAACACATAAACTTTGCTGCCAGTGTAAACAGCAGGCAAGTCCACATAAGCACTCTGCGGGGGGGTGGGGTAGTCACCAAAGAAGAGGACAACCCAAACCCCACCGGTACTAAAGCTTCCTGAAGGCCAGGCCTGAGACAGCACCCCCTACTGCTCTCTTCAATGAATGACATGACACCCCCTAGTGTCCGCCTTCTGCTATGGCATATATGAAACATGTGGCTCACCTCGAGATACGACATGGAAACGCGGTACTCCATGTCCTCGCTGGTCTCCTCGATGGCGTGGAAGAGGTCATTGAGGGTGCGAACGTATATGCCTGGTTCCGCATCCGTTCCCAGCATGGTGTAGGTCTTTCCACACCCTGAACACACACACACCCCCATCTCAGGTCTCAACTGAGACATGTGCTATGACCCCAAGCTCGCTCTCACCTGTGCGTGTCTGTGTGTCTCATGGAGAGCGTGGGGACGGTTAAAGTGTCACTATTCTATTCTGCTGTGAGACAGGGAAAGAGAGTGCTGCTATCTGGCGAAGGTGAAGATGAGCGGCACTGAGCACAGACAGGGTTCACAGACAGGCTTCACAGACAGTGTTCATAGAGAGGGTTCACAGACAGGGTTCACAGACAGGGTTTACAGACAGGGTTCACAGACAGGGTTCATAGAGAAGGTTCACAGACAGGGTTCACAGACAGGGTTCACAGACAGGGTTCATAGAGAGTGTTCATAGACAGGGTTCACAGACAAGGTTCACAGACAGGGTTCACAGACAGTGTTCATAGAGAGTGTTCATAGACAGGGTTCACAGATGGGGTTTGGTATCGGCACCTAGGGAGTGTTAATGCATGTATCTAACACACACATATTATTCTGTCTACCTATGGGGGGCCAACATACAGATTATGCAAAGGTGCCAAGTGCAGGCGCTGAACAATGATACTGAGTAATGAAGGTGATTGATTTGTTTTAACAGAGCCAGCGTTGGTATTTGTTTGCATATTTAATGACGACTAGGCTTCTGAATTGAGCGTATAAAGTCATGATTGCCTCCCCCCATCCTCCACCCCCACTGATTCCTAAAATTGTCCGGCGTGAAGGACAAACGGGCCAAAACAGGCCTGGAGCGGTTCTGATTACATGAAACTCCATTCATTGGTCAGTATAAAGCAGCAGTCTGGTTCTGTTTAGGTACAGTAACGGTGTGTGAGACCCGATGGGATTTCTAGCTCAGCAATCTGTCTGAAGGTGCTTGAGAATCTAGGGCTTTAAGTAGATTAGGACGGGTTTAGAAACATACAATCTTGTCCCAGATTTCGTGGCCCCGCCCTCTCCATATGGAGGATCTTAAATGATCCAATCCCACCCTATGTACCCTCAGCAAACAGTTTAAATTATCCTCTTAAAATAGAATGTGTCTCATTATCATCACAATCGCAAAGAGAGAAAAAAGAATCATAAAACCAAAGTCACGAACACATTGTGTTGGAGCGATTTGGACACCTGCTCTGGTAATAAAAGTCAATGTAAGGCTGCAGGAATAACTGCCAGCAGACGGGTTCCAGTTAAACGCCAGCAGTAATAAGTCATCATGGTCAATATTACAGCCAAATATTCTGCTGGATTCACAAGTGTAGACTTATTGAAATAAATAAGTTCTTGGTATCAAGGATCTTGGTATAACAGCGTTGGTGAAGCACCTTGCTAGAAGGACACACTGCTCATACTGACACTCACATCTAACACAGTTAATTATCAGCTTAGGAGAGGGGGGAACAGGGACGGGAGGTACCTGTGGGTCCGTAGGCAAACACGGTGGCGTTGTACCCCGAGATGAGCCCTTCAATCAGGCCCTTTGTGGTGGCCCGATACACCTGCTCCTGTGAACCAGAGGAAGGGATTCAATACCTAGCTGGCCCACCAGAGGGCATGGTGTTTAAGGTCCAACCAGCAAACTAAAACTGCTGGTGAATCTGCCTGCATATATTCTCAGACAGAGAATTAGGGACTGGGGGTCTTTCTCACAGCTAAGGAGACAAATAACAGGAATGCTGACAGCGGTAAAATCACTGTTGTTTTAACGCAATGTCAATGTCTCCAGTGTCAATATTAAAAATGCATATTATATAATATCTAATTCCCTGCCATGATACAAACACAAACAAATACAACCTCCTGCGTCAAAGAGTGTTAAGCATTCATAGATTAAATTAAATTTAATTACAGATAAGTTGCAATGAAAAAATTGTGATGCCACATAAAAATGTTCATGCACAGAATGGCACCAGAAACTATCAAGGTATCACAGCATGTTTGGCAAGGTGGGCGGGGCCAGCCGGGCCCCTATGGACCGCTCACCTGCGTGGCAGCGTAGTCAAACGTCACGTCGAACATGTACGTCTTCTCCCGGGACCGGTTGGCACGGAGAACATCATCGGGGTCCTCCATCGGGTCCATCAGAACCACCATCTGGACCAGCACGTGCAGATAACCCGTGAAACAGGAGGGCCGCCTGCTACGTGCAGAGTACACGCCTGAACACGGCACTAAGGAAGGCCATAAACACTGCACGTTAACAGTGCACCTCCCCATGTAGACTTCATTGCGTGCTGTTCTCCACGTTTAACTCGATGTCTTAGACAGACAGGCAGCCTGGAACGGCAGTTGTCATGGCAAATGACACCTTTAAACAAATTAAACAATTAAAGGAATTACTGTAACATAAGGGGGTGCCACTGCCGTAGGTGGGTTTATGAATCACATATGGGACACTGTCTCCGTCCCTCCTGAGCCTGAGACTCGCCCTCCCCCACAGGGCCCCGCCCACTGCACCCCCCAAGGTTTCCATGTGCAACGATGTGAGTCAAAGCAGCTGATCACAGATCAGCGTCCACTGCCACCGCTGAAATACCATATCACCTGAAAGTTATCACAAGAGGACATTTACAAGTAGTTCTCCTGTTATAATTCAAAATGAATGTCATTCTTTAAGTTCTTTTATAAAACCTCCAGTATGATCAGAACAAGTAAAGCAATCATAGGTTTTGTTTATTCATGTTTATTAAATTACCATTAACACAGAGAGCTTTAATATCTCTTGTCCTTGTAGCTGCTAAATACCCTCATTATTAAAGCCAAAGTTGTCTGCCTGCTACCTTAGAATCTCCTTTGAATGAGTATTCGAGAAAATGTTTAGGCTAAAATGTGGGTTTT
>JAODUD010000095.1:1067211-1080263 GCA_026784285.1 Stomatorhinus walkeri | reverse complement strand
TAACACAAAAATCCATCCATGTACAGGCCCCCCCCCCCCCCGCCCCCCACCACCTCAAAGAACTTATCGACCCACAACACACAACACGTTCCCTCCATTCTACGCACTCAAACCTCCTCCACATACCCAGAACCAATCTGAAGACTATGGGAGATAGGGCTTTCTGTGTTGCTGCTATGCTGCTATAAATATGCTTTTCTACAAACAATGGCTGGTGTACTGATGTGTCTGTGATTCTTCAGCATTGCTCTTCCGACCTGGAATCACTTTCCATCAATTGCAAACCCTCCCCTCGCGATTTTGCATCATTCATTCTAGTCAGAGTTTGCATTCCACCACAAGCGGACATAAATAACGCAGAGCACACACTGGCCAACCAGATACTGAGTGTGCAGTGGAGCAACCTGGACTCTTCAGTTATTGTCCTCGGCAACTTTAAGAAAGGGAACCTCAGCCACGAGCTTCCAAAATTTAAACAGTTTAAATTAAATTAAATGTCCGACCAGAGAGGAAAATACCTTGGATCACTGTTACACCACAGTTCCCAACGTTTATCATGCTGCACCCTGCGCTACTTTGGGCCACTCCAAGCACGTCATGGTGCACCTTATACCATCATACAGGCAGAACCTAAAGCTGAAGAAACCTGCAGCAAGGACTACAAGGGTCTGGAAGAATGAGATTGCAGAGAGCCTTCAGGCGTGCTTGGACTGTACTGACTGGGATGTGTTCAGGACTGCTACCAATAGCCTGGATGAGTACACAGAGTACACACCTCATCGCTTCATATTCAAGAGAAGGACGTTAACAAGGTCTTCAAAACGTTAACCGATGTCCTTTGAGCACCACATACTCTGCCACCTCAAAGCCACCACTGTCCACCTGCTGGACCCCATGCAGTTTACCTACAGAGCCAACAGAGTTATAGATGATGCTGTCAACATGGCCCTTCACTTCATCCTCCAGCACCTCGACTCCCCAGGAGCATACGTAAGAATCCTTTTTGTGGATTTTAGCTTTGCTTTCAACACCATCATTCTGGCCCCCCAGCATGACAAGCTATCCTATCTGTACGTGCCTGACTTCACCTGCAAATGGATCACAGACTTCCTAACCAACAGGAAGCATATGAAAACGGGGAAACATATTTCATCAGCCATCAGCACCAAATCTCCGCAAGGCTGCCTCCTTTCTCCTCTCCTGTTCTCCCTCTATACAAACAGCTGCACCTCCACCCACCCGTATGTCAAGCTTCTGAAATTTGCAGATGATACCACCCTTATTGAACTCATCCCTGATGGGGATGAATCTGCCTACAGACAGGGGATTGATCACCTGGTGTCCTGGTGCAAATGCAACAACAATATCTGCTCACTCACCAAAAAAGCTCAACAGAGGATGTTCTTCCTGTGGCAGCTGAAGAAGTTCATTCTGCTGAAGACTATGATGGTGCACTTCTACACAGCCATCATTAAATCCATCCTAACCATCACCATCTGGTACCCAGCTGCCACTGGCAAGGACAAGAGCAGACTACACCATTCACTCTGCCAGGAAGACGATCGGCTGCAACATTCCGTCTTTACAGGACCTGTACGAGTCCAGGACTTTGAAAAGAGTGTGGTAGAAAAATTATAAATCAACCTCTGATAACACAGAGAGGCGCTTGGAATAAATGTCTGGACCTCTTAGTTTGGTGAGTAAAGAAAATCTCTTTTATTCCAGAAAGTTCAGCAAAGCGCTCCCATCCCACTCTGGCACTCGGTACCGAGTCACCCCCAGCCCACAGAGCAACCAGTAGATAAACCATAACTCCCAGTACTTCTCAGTCCTGATTGGTCACGAAACATCAACAAACTAAGCTGAAACGTATGACAAACACAATTCTCCAGTTTCATTGGTTCACCTCGGTAGCAAGGTAAAGTCCACCCATCATACGTAATTTACTGGAGACAGCCTCGGCTTATAGACTCTACTTGATATATGTATATAGATATTAATTATATGACATTGAATCACCATTAATGATTGGGTGTTCCATTGATTAATGATTAACACATTGATGTATTGTCCCTGAATAACCGAAAATACATGTCATACTAAAACATATTAGTATGATTTAACATAAATATGATTAACATGATTACTTATGTGATCAATTGAAGAAAAATAACATGTATATTGAGCACTACAACTACTTTATTAAGCTATAACTCTTTGTGCACCAGTTGGGGTGGCTTCGAGTCTCTTCCTGCAAGTGGTTTCTCCCCCCCCTTTGCTCCACTGTCTGCCTCTCCAAGGTCCGAGCTTCTGCAGAGCCAGCTGCAGACAGCTATCACAAAGCGAAGTCACACAGTATTCAAAACAATCTCTTCTTGCCTAAGGCCTAAAACATAACGGACCCAATATACCTTCCCTCCCGGGCCTACTAATGTCCAATTTTACTTCCACAAGAGCAGGAAGGATTATGGATGATTCTTTTCACCCTAGTCACAAACTCTTTTGGACTCCCCCCCTGACGGAAGGTTGTGATCAAGGAACGCTGACATGCGTTCCTTGACTTAACCAAATATTATAGTCACTTCATAAAAAGGGTGGTAACGTTGGCGCGTGGAGGGGAATTGAAACACAAGACCATAACAAGATGAGAGACATAGCAGCAGAGGCAGTAGGTGACAGACACACAAGTTGTTTTCTTAGCGTGTTTTGCTATTGCGGAGGCTTGAATTTTCAGTTATTTTATAAAGAAATTGTTCTTTAATGTTCTATTAAGCGTGCAAGCCATTGTGTTTTCATTCTTCTGTTAATGTGTTACAGTAAAATCCCATTATACTGGACTGGCTTATAACGGAATATTGTCTATAATGGACGAGATCTGCTGATCCCGGCCGTGTACCTTTAATAACATACAGAAAAAACATTGGATATAGTGGACTCGCATATAATGGAATTTCGCTTATAATGGGCAAACAATGTGGTCCCCAGGGCCACTTTTAGCTGTAGTTTGGTTCGGCTCTGCCTACAAGGTGCGTGGCTTGCTGGTGTTTGTCAGGTTGAGCTACTTTGTCGAGTTAGGCTACTGTAGTGCTAATCGATAACCCTTACCCTAACCCTGACCCCCTCCAAAAACCCTTACCCTTACCTAACCCAAACCCCTAACCCAAATCCCTAAAACCTAACCCTAACCCAAACCCCTAAAAACTAAACCTAACCCCAAACGGTGGAACTGCACTTACGCAAAAAGGCTTGATAGTACGTCTCAATCGGTAGCTCAACTCGTCAGAACACCCAGTGATATCCAGATACGTTCTGTGTGCCTTGGCTGTCGCAGCATAAGCTGTTCCCACTTTCTGTCGTGCACTTAAATTTACCAGAAAATTCAAGGTATTAGCCTATGTTTTGTTTTTTTAATTGTCATGTTGACATGTCGCTCATTGCTGGACACGTATGTTCCTCCGCTGCGTCTGTGTGATGATGTCATCAAACAACTTCTTGACTCGACTTTGACTTTATTGACGTGTAAGTCGATCTGGAAAAATCATAAATTGTTAATGCCCTAATATATATATACACACACATATTGTCACGTTTCACGGGTGAAGCGTGCCTGGATGCAGGTGGCGTGGAGCAAACAAGGCGACGAGGCAGGAATATCCAGGGAAACTGGGTTTATTCGGAGACAAAACGGGGTATACGCTACAACACATCACAATGACAGATCTGGGGATACGTACTCAGACGCAGACTAAATACAAAAGACTGACAGGGAACTAACAGGAAACAGCGGATCACAATCAAACGGATGCACAACAGGTGGTTTCAATCAGGATTGAACACAGGGAGCAAGGGGGGCGTGGCACACATGAGGCTTGAACGGACGGAGCGTGACACATATTGCTTTGGTGGTTGGTGCCAGACATTGAGAGATAAAAATGTATATATAAACTCACCTTTATCTCTCAATGTCTGTCACCAACCACCAAAGCAAATTCCTTGTATGTGTGAACATACTTGGCAATAAACTCTATTCTGATTCTGATATTAATACAGATTAGTCAAATATGATTTCATCCTCTTCAACACCATTCCACACAACCTAACCTCTTTGTAATAGGATAGAATGGTCAACTGTGTCAAAAGCTGCACTAAGGTACACAGGGACACATTCATTATGGCAGTTTTAAGAACTATACATGTGACAATCGATTGTTTGCAATAGCACAAATGTGTACTTATTTTATGTGCATTTGCGCTGCTATGAAAACAAAATATAATGTATTTTAATCTTTATATGCTAACTTGACTACATCTGTGGTTTACGGGTTAAAATGCGAGGCATTTCCTCGTCATAGCAGCACAAATGCACATCAACCAATCACAAGACCTCAGAGCAATCAAGGAACAGGTATGGCAAATTATAACTAAATAGCACTGGAGCCAAAGGAAAATTTAGCAACTGGTCACTGAGTTTTGGATCTCATGAGATTCAGCAACTTGAAACTGCTTGAATCGAACTTGCCACATGTTGCACTGTCTGCAAAAAGCAAACATAAGGGAATTTAAAAAGATCATTGTGTGTTTTTCATATGCTGTCAGATATTTTTAGATTTTTGCAGTCTAAAACATGTGCCTGTATAATGTGTGGATGTACAAAAACTTTGATTCTTTTAATAATAATAATAATAATAATAATAATAATAATAATCAATGCTTTATTTATTTATTTATATCTGAAAGCCAGTTTGACCGATTCATTGAAAAGAAGACATTCAAAAGAATGATTTGTTAATGAATTGTATAACATTATTGGACATGTACATTCAAACTTCAATAATTCTGCAAGTACTGGGATGAACAATGTGGAGGATAACGACAAAAATGGCTGGGTGTTCCGCTGGAGGCTGGGATGGGGATGTCGGCACTTTTCATACCCTTCCCAATGAACAGAACTATTAACAGGCAAGGTTGATCCATCCATCCATTATCTGCCACTTATCCAGTGTCGGATCTCAAGGGCAGCAGTCTGAGCAGAGAGTCTGGTCCACTGGGAGTGTTGTGTTCACATTAGATATGGGAACTACTTTTCGTTATAGTATAGGAACTACTTGTCTGGTATGGACCATAATAATTAACCTACAGACTGGCTAGCGTAGTAATACACGGAGACAGAGAACGGTGAATAGCCCCACACTGTGAAGTGACATGTAATGTAATATAATTCCAAGTAAAGGCATTGTTAACTTTACCTTGGTGTCTATTGAACGTATGTTGTGAAAGTGAGAATCACAACAGGGAGTACCGAGGTGTTCCCAGGCCAGCCGAGAGATATAATCTCTCCAGCGTGTCCTGGGTCAGCACTGGGGGCTCCTCCTGGTTGGCCATGCCCAAAACACCTCCCCAGGGAGCCGTGCGGAGGCATCCTAACTAGATTTCCAAACCACCACAATCGACTCCTTTCGGTGTGGAGGAGGCGCTGCTCTACTTTGAGTCTCTCCCGATGTTAGGGGCTCCTCCCCCAATCAGACACCGTTTCTGCTGGTTTTACCTACAATCATTCTTTTAGTCATTACCCAGAGCTCATGGCCATAGGTGAGGGTATGAATGTAGATCGACTGGTAAATCAAAAGATTTTCCTTCCAGCTCAGCTCCATTTTCGCCACAACACAACAGTACAGCATCTGCATTACTGCTGATGCTGCATTGATGCACCTTTGATCTCCTGCTCCTTCCTTCTCTCAATCCTGAATAAGGAATAAATACTTGAACTCCTCCTTTTGAGGCAGTAACTCATGCCCAACCAGGAGAGGGCAATCCATCTTTTTCTGGTTGAGAACCATGGCCTCAGAGATACAGGTGCTGATCCTCATCCTGGTGGCCTCAAACGCCACCCCAGTGCAAGCTGTAGGTCACACCCCAAAGATACCAGTGGGATCACATCATCAGCAAACAACAAAGACGCGATCCTAAGACCCCCACGCTGCACCCGCTCCACCCCTTGGCCACGCCTACAACAAAGACATGATCCTAAGACCCTCACGCTGGACCCGCTCCACCCCTTGGCCACGCCTACAACAAAGACGCGATCCTAAAACCCCCACGCTGGACCCGCTCCACCCCTTGGCCACGCCTACAGCAAAGACGCGATCCTAAGACCCCCATGCTGCACCCGCTCCACCCCTTGGCCACGCCTACAACAAAGACACGATCCTAAGACCCCCACGCTGGACCCGCTCCACCCCTTGGCCACGCCTACAACAAATATGCGATCCTAAGGCCCCCACGCTGGACCCGCTCCACCCCTTGGCCACGCCTACAAGTTATGAACAGAATCAGTGACAACGGGCAGCCCGGGAAGAGTATAACACACGGAGGAATGAGTCTGACTTGCTGGCAATGTGAACTAAACTCTCACTCCATTTGTATAGGAACCTGATGGCCTACAACAGCGGACCCCATACTTCATTCTACCAAACCCCCCCCAGGACCCCCCGAGGGACAGGATCATGTACCTTTTCCAACGCCATAAAACACATGTACACTGGTTGGGCAAACTCCCATGAACCCTCCAGTATCTTTGCGAGGGTGAAGCGTTGGTCCAGCTCTCATTGTCCAGGATGCATTTTTCCTTCTGGAGCCGAAGTTCAGCCAACGGACAGACCCTTCTCTCCAGTACCCTGGCATAGACTGTCCTAGGGAGGCTGAAGAGTGGAATCCCCCTGAAGCTGGAACACACCCTGCAGTCCCCCTTCTCAGTAGGGGACTCCAGTCCCTATCACATCATAGGGGACTATCCCAGTATTCCTGTTTTCTTCAACAGGTTAATTGTTTTGGGTAAGTTATAGCCTTTCACAGCTAAAATATAATGCACCAAAGCAATCAAGAAGCTGTAACGGCTCACACCAACCTGTTGTATGGAGCTCTTAGTCCTCCTGAAGCGCACCACCGCCTCACACATCTTTCCAAGATTCAGCTGCAGTTGCTTCCTGTTGCACATTCCACTACTTCCTGCTTTCTCGTCCCGCCCTTCCCAAATAACCCCACAATTGTCGAATCATGTCTGTAGTTCTGCAAACGACACAGCCTGACTTAGCAAATTAGTCATGTGCCATTTTAATTACTACCAAAACAGGACAGAACAACTTTCAAGCCTTTCATTCCTCAGGACAGGAAGGTTGCAGAGTCAAGGCTGAGTTGATACCTGATGTCACTTTAGGTTTATGACGACTTGGGCTTCCCCTGCACAGCTGGGACTCCCCCTGACAGGCACAGGGGAAAATGTGTGTTGGAAAGAAAGCTGGTGGGTGGCGAGCATAGATAGGTGCTGTGACATCACACAGAAGAGTCCACAATACACTGTGGGGGGATGTTGGGAGGCATCTGCTGAAGTTTAGTTTGTGATAGCATGACATCACACAGAAGAGTCCACAATACACTGTGGGGGGATGTTGGGAGGCATCTGCTGAAGTTTGGCCTATGAAAGCGTGACATAAAAAAAATAATAACAGTGCTATTTTTTTCTGAGCACAGTCGTGTGTTTTCGTTGACAATGTTAGAGAACCACTTTATGGATTTCATTGTATCTGAAAAAGTCATTGCTCATGACCAATGTGTTTGGGAAGATTTGAGATCCACTGTTATAGAGGCCACCTTTGGTTAGTTGGTCTTGAGGAGACAGAGTGACGATCTTTGATGCAAGTTTAAAACAATGAAGGGACCTTATTGAAAGAAACTAAACATACACGTTACCAGAAACAAAAGAGTCATGAGGGGTTAGAATGAGGGGAAGGGAGGACAAACAAGGAGACGAAGGGCTAACCTACTGTAACTGGAGGGAGAGCCTTTGGAGGACTGAGAGCAGAGCAAGGGTAAACACATATATACACTTATAATGGGGAACTATGTGAGGGGCTGCTGTCGGCCATTAACGTGAACTAAACACTGCGGCTGGACAAGGCAGGGACTGGTTCTGATATCCGTGCTGGTAAATTACAGGTACAAGTGACTTGAAGTTGGGTGGTTTTAGTCCAGGGGGGTGGACTCAAACTATTCAATCAAAAATGTTTTTCTACATGTGAGAATGGCCATTGCATATTGTTTCAGATAAAGGTGCCTGTTTGGGGGATTTCATTGAACATGGCTCCCTGAGTCAGTGTGCCTGTCTGCAGAGAAAGTATCGAGGTTCATTAGTGGGTGGATGTACTGTGATTGAAGCAGGCTGGCAAACAGCCTGATCAGCGGAGGTCTCTGTGCTCACATTACCCAGTTGGGGCACTGTGACTGGGTCCCCATAGCTAATAGTGCGAGATGTTCTTGCAGGATCTGTTAGAGCTCTGGGCTGAACACATTAAACCATTCGGGTCCGGTCGGATGTGGACATGCCTGCAGTGAGTCAACTGAGGTACTGGAAAGCGAAAGAATAATTATTAATTTATAGGAAGAAACTGCTCTGCACTTTCTAGAGCCATCACAATCTTGGGTTATTTACGCTGGTGAAATTTACCTAGGTGATGTGTTCTGAGATCAAAGAAAGGGAAAAATATAATAATTTTGTCGCTCCTAAAATGACAGCATTTATTTTAGTTCAGGTCAGACACAGACATGACTAAGATGCTCAGACATTGATTCCCTGAGCCCGACAGGTTGGTGAGCTGTGGAGTTCTAGCACAGCGGCACCGTCACACACTGGCACCTCCACACAATGGCATCTCCGCAAGCTGTGGAGAAAGTGAGCTCCCATCACTGGGACCTCCACACAATGGCGTCTCCGCAAGCTGTGGAGAAAGTGAGCTCCCATCACTGGGACCTCCATGCCACCACTTACTTCACCCTACCTTGTTTACTCACATAACAATATTCAAACCTGTCAACATGAATCTCCTCTTTCGATGGTCTGTTTAGGCAAAGGCCATCTAAAGATACGAGCACCTGTTGAACTTATCCAATTAAATGTTACTGAATAAACATTATTGGATGTGAATATGAATGATTTAAATCCAGACCTGATGGAATTTTCAGAATCCACATCTGCTTCTCGTACAGCACCCATTACCTGACACATCACACGACACATCAAGTGACACATCACATGACACGCCCAAATCTCCCATCAGCCCAGGAAGTAAACTGGCTTATCAATGTACATGATATTCTGGAGACCACTGAGCACCTCCATGGGGAAAAGAAACTTTTAGTGAAGACAAAAAGGAACCAGATGGCATTTTGGAAACATCTGCTGCAATCATCACGGGATTTAAGGTACCACAGTTTAAATGGACTTCATACTGGTTCACTTACATTTTGCCCAGAATACCTTAAATCTGACGTTAACCCAGTAAGCCAGTAACCCGACTTCTTAGTATTGGCCAAAATTTACAGCCATTTTATTCTTGGCTGTCAACTAGAAGGCTTCATTATCAGCTAGATGGTTTTTTACAGTCCCTGACCGAAAGCCCAGTTCTGACTTCATTGGGAAATTTTGTTTACAGATGCAGCCCCACTGCCAATAAGCTCGGAAGCAGAATGATATAAAGTGATGATGCTGTAGCCTCGAGCCCACAGGACCTGCCCCCTGCTCTTGATGTTCTTGTTTCTAGCGATTTCCGGCCTCCCATGAATGACAGAAATAGATAGTCACAAACGTACACACAGACACAGAGACAGACATATAAACACCCACATTATCCTGTTATCAGCTTCAGCCCCACTGTTCTCCTGCTCGCTTTCTGCCAAAACCTGTGATTACAAGAAATGTGGTCTGGTGACACGATGGGTGTGATAATGAGAGCAAATGTTATTCAGCAATTGTTGGTGTTGTTGTTTATCATTCTTATTATTGTTGTTGTTGTTGTTGCTTTGTTAGCAATTCCAAATAGCTGTTAGTTGCATTTAAAATCCAAACCCTTCCTTCTGGAAAAACCAGCAGTCTGAACAGAACAAAATGCTTCGGCTATGGATGATGAGAAAGAAAAGTATGATGCAATGACCCTGCTCTCTGCCTAGCTGACCTAACTGGCATGGATTAACCCTAGAGGAGTTCTCATTTGACTAGCGGCTCTCACCAAGGGACACGGTTCATATCAAGAACTGGAGAACACTGGTGGAAACATCACACCTACTTCCTTTCGGCACAAGACAGGGTTTTGTTTTTTTGGGCTGTGTGAGATGGGCAATGCAGACAACCAGCATTCGGATTGGCGTGCTCTCCATTAGGGGTGCAGATGTGCTGGGTGTAAGCAGGTACATCAAAGCAGAAATTGATATGTGAGAATCTCCTGTGGGCCTTCCCCGTAGAGTACGCTGCTGGCAGACCGCATACCGCAGCAAAGGACATTAATCTTCCAGGCCCCACCAACACACGGCTCACAAACAAAGCTGCGTGTTACTCCTCTCCATTTGTGTCGTGACTCTTCCTTTTATTGTTCATGACATCATGGCATGGCTGAATCGGACACACTGAGATCCATTATCTGCGGGGGTGGCACCCTATTTGTTTCAGCGTCCTCCGACATCCGTGCAGTGAGTTCGACAGACCTCAGCGACATCTACATTTATAGGGACGCGTACCTGGATCACAGGCTTCTGTCAACACAGCCGGAACTTGAGCTGAGGAAGTGGTCTTTTTAGTGCTTAGAGAGACTGCCAGCTGTGGGGAGGAAGCTGACGCACGTTTCACTCTCTCAGCCATTCTTACGAAAGAGAGAAAAGGGAGAAGAAGAAGAATTGAGGTCCATCCCTGTGTCTCGTTCACTCCTTGCGGTCTGCTTCTGTGAGATGTCACCTACGGAAGCGACACTTCACCAGGCTCTGGCCCGCCATCAGTGCCTGAACAGCACCCTTATGCTTTGGGTTACACTGCTCTCCCTGGCCCAGACCATCACCCTGGCACTCCTCATCGCCCGGCATTGGCCCATGCAGGTAAGGCCCCCAACGAGGCAGAGCGCTTGGCCGCAGGCTGCCTTTGAGGGTGATAGCACAGGACATCCAGCGAAGGCTGAGCACAGTAACCATTGTCACTTTGGTTAAAGGTGCAAGCTGGGCTGCGTAACAATGATATCAAGCGCAAACATCATGGCTAGCAATTGTCTCTTTTGTTCTTGAAATTCATCTATGGAAAGATATACTTTCTAGTACTTGGAGAGACATAACATACTGGATTGTTTCCAGTTGGGCTTCTGCCAGGGACACAGCACTGAAACTGCCTTGACTGATGTCATAAATGACATAACAATGGCAAACACAGGGCACAGGAACCAGAAAGTTTTGCATGGTACCACTGCAGCAACAGTGCTGGGTGCTTAAGAGTCTCGCACTGGCCAGACATTAAAGCTGACGCTTCAGCAGCAGCTCGTGTAGCTAAATGGGAAAGTGCGTCAGGTGTGACACCTGTGGTATGAGAAGTTTCTCCACAAATCATTTGCAATCTGATTATTTCTGGTGGTTACTTGGGAAACCACCTTTGCTGGATCCAGCAACTGTGTCCATCCTGGTACTTGAGCTTGAAACCTCATAGTTGACATTTGCTTAACTTCTAAGGCTCCAACCTACATGTTGGTAATGACATCACCTCGGCGCAGTCTACGGACTCACAAGGACTGCTGGAAACTGTTTGGAGCCCCATATAACAAGGTTGATATTGGTAGGTGGACCTAACTGAAACCAGTTATAAGTTTGATTTTGGTAGGTGGACCTAACTGAAACCAGTTATAAGTTTGTGATTAGCTGGCTAGTAATGTTAAGTAGATGAATGATCTCTGGTTAGTAGATAAGTCCAGTATCCTTTGTGAAAGATGCTCTTAGAGATATGTTTCGAGGTTCACCGACTGCACACAGTCTTTGTGGCTGTTGGCAAGATGGTTTACATCCAGGGTGGCTGAAAACCGAAAAAATGTTATTATTGCATAGTGAGAGTGGCCAAACTCCGGGTTTGAGCAACCCTGAACATTGGCAAAGTCATGTGACCAGGAACACCACATGAATGTGGAGTAAAACCTTCAACCTAACTGCCTGGAGCATTTCTCCTCTGGAATTTGAGGCAAGCAAACTTTGGGTCATTACACTGAATTTACTGTATAGAGACTCATAGGATGGACAGAGTGAAAAGTCTGATGAAATGATGGAACGGTGTTTGGAACGACCAACAGTCAAACTAGATCTTACAGGCAGACAGAAAGTCAAACAGAATCAGTTATAGACAGATTCATGGTCAAGGAAACTCATATGAGAAGAGAGAAATGGTCAAAGGCTCTTGTTCACAGATGCATTGTCAAACACGTCCTTGCAGAGAAGACTTGCTGTCAAACAGATTCTGTTGGATACAAACTCATAGACTCGGGTGTAATGAGAGGCTGGTGGAAGAGCAGGGTGACGGAGAACCGCCTACAGATACAAACTGATAGCTGAAATGGCTAATGGACAAACAATGGTTAAACTGGTTATTGGTTAGAAGTTTTCTGATTGAAGCAGGCTGACAGGTTGTTTATGGTATTGGAGGGATGGGGGTGGCCTGGCAGATTAGGATGCTGTAGCTATGATCAGAAGGCCATTGCTGGCCATTGCTGTGCTGGCAGAGCAATGTCACTGCTGGACCCTTGAGGAAGGAACATATATGATCCACAATTACTGAGAGAAGTGATTGACCCAACTTCCTGAAAAATGGATCTGTGGACAAAAGCATCGGCTAAATGAATAAAATGTTAGTAGTATAAGACAAGGCCGTCAGAGACTTTTATCTGGCGCTTCTTCTGTTTGGGCCTCATTCTTTTGCATACATGGATGGACTCTTATCTGAGATCATAACCTACACCACAAATAACACACACACACACACAAACAGTCTATCCATTCATATCTGTATAGGGACTCTCCATTCATGTCTGTAGGAAGAAGCCTAATCCCAAGAATGACAATCATAACCCTTCCCAGCCCTAACCTTAACCATAAGTAACCAAACAAAACAAAAGACTTTTGGCATTTGTAAGTTTTTGATAGTAGTCACAGATATACAATTGAGTTTCCCCTTGTGGGGAATGAAATGGTCAAAATAAAAGGTTTTT
>JAODUD010000095.1:1011312-1022013 GCA_026784285.1 Stomatorhinus walkeri | reverse complement strand
TGGATCAGAACCAGAGAAGGCGGCCAAAACAGGACAAGCACAGGCTTTTGGATTAGAACCAGAGAAGGCAGCCAAAACAGGACAAGCGCAGGCTTGAACCAGAGAAGGCGGTTAGAGGAGCACGACTGGAAAGTTCTGCCTTAACATATGACCGTCCAGTAACTAGAACTGAATTTGAACACCAGCGGTCACATTTATGAACCTTGGGTCCAAACAGTTTTGTGCTTAAATTTTTATGCATAAAAAATGGTATTTATCCATTTTTTACCTGTGCACAAGTCATATAACATCCATGGTCAAAGAAATATTACATCACTGTCGCTAAATAAATGCTTTACAAGACAACGGACCTGTCTGGCACAATTAATTTTCAACAATATTGACTTGTTGGCATTTGACACATTACTCGCTGTAGCCAGTCAGACATAAGGACTATAAGGACACCAGGCATATGCATAAAGTCATTTTGGATCATTCTACGCTTCCAGATTTGCAAGAACAAGTTTGGAAATTGCTTTTCTGTTCCAAGAAAGCAAAAGCCAAGATCCATAAAGACATATTTGGGTGAGTTTGGTGTGGAAGATCTACGCAGGCCCACACAGAGCACTGACCACAATCCATTTGGGATTAACCAGAATGGGGATTGTGAGCCATAGGGCTGAACTATTTGGGGAAAATATCGAATCACGATTTTTCTGACAGACATTGAGATTAAGATTTGATTTGTGATATAAGCTTCATTTGAATATTCAGTGTGCAGTTAATTTAAAACATACGACGCAGCATTACCAAATGGGATACCATCAAAATATTAACTGGTCTATATTCTAATGCAAGCATGAGAATTTAAAGATGCGGTGTGTTAAGGTAAATAATGTAATAATGAACAAATGTAGCAAAAAGAAAAACAGCGATCTTGCAGGTAACGCTGATTACCCCCTTAACACCAGAACTGCCTTTCCCACGCCAGTGAACAAGCAAGAACTACTTCGGTGTATGCAGCCATTTTGTTTGCGCTAATGTGTTATTAGTGTTAATATCAGCAGTGAATCTAACACTCAAAAAGCTGCAATGTTCATAACAGAGTGGCTGTTCTGTCCTGTAACTGCAAAGTTGGAAAAATTTCAAACATAGTATGCATTTTATAAAATGTCGAATAAATAGACGTAGTTTATTGGTCTACATTTCCACTTTTTAACAAGTGTATAAGGTTATTTTTTTTATACAAATCAATTAAGGGGAAACAAAAATGTATGAGTTCAGGGTTGCAAACTCTCACGGGTTTGGGTAACACGCCTCCAGACTCACGCAAGAAATCTAATGGCAAATATAAATTATTCTATTATGAACTTAGACTTAGCTGCATCAAAGCGTTAGGGCAGTTTGCAAACCCTACAGACTATTTACATGGTAATAAAAATCTTGCATACACATAAATGTATGTGCAGACTCGTCTCAAACAGAAAGCCTCACTGCAGGCAGGTGACCAAAGATTCCACTGAAGCGGCTTAGCATTCCTATGTCTTGTTGCTCTGACAAATATAAAACAAAGGAGAAAACATTATATGTGTCACTTTTTATATCTTTTTTAAATAAGACCATGTCCATACCCAACTGTAATAAAGATTAAAACGATCTTATTTTAGTATTTGTGTTATACTGTTGTGGTATTAGGATTAATTTCACAAGATTAATCTATGGAAAATCAACGAGCACAAAAACATATGACAAACAGCCAGTATTATGGATTTTACGGCATTTCTGGGGGTCACAGACTCTGCTGCTGTTAGGATTACTGACCATCTCGTTGTTTTGATGGGTTATATGCTAATGCGATTTCCCATTAACAAAAACAAAAGGTGTGATTCACTTATAGCTCATAGCGGAATCAGTATTTTTTCTGCACGGGATTCATGTGTTTGCCGTTTGTGGGCGTGTGCTCTGTCGCCTCGGGCCACTTCTGATTGGTGAGCATGACTGTCACATAAGGAGCGCGGCGCTTGCGAGTGGTGAGAACGACTGTCACATAGGAAGCACGGTATGAGTTTGGAAAACTATTCTTACAACAGTTTTAAACCCTGGGTCCGACGTGCTGTATAATGTCCTAAATCGCAGCCTTTGCGATTTGCTAATCATGTTGTTTCAAATCGTGATTTCGATTTGAAATCGATAGATCGATCAGCCCTAGTGAGCCAGGTCTTTAAGCCCAACATCAGTGCCTGACCACACAATGGTCTTCTGAATGAATGGGCAAGAATTCCCACAGACACTCTCCATAATCCTGTAGAAAGCCTTCCCAGAAGAGTGGCAGCTCTTATAGGTGCAAAGGGGGGGACCAACTCCATGTTGATGCCTATGGATTTAGAATGGGATGTCATAAAAGTTCCTGTGGGTGTAATGGCCAGGTGTCCCAGTACATTGTCCACATACTGTATTCCTGGCAGTCTGGCCGCAGCCTCAGGTGATGATGGTGCATTGTCAGTGTCACCATCTAGAGAGATTTCTGTCAGTCGTTTCGCCTATGATGGCAGCTATGGGCTCTCCCTATGGGCCACTATTAGTGACACAGAGATGCCAGCTCTGGGCTGTGATCCTATTGGTGGTTCCATTTTTCTAATCGTACATTTTTTGTTGTCTTGTAATCTTCAATAGCAAAACGCAGTTGCAAAATAACAATACAAGTATACAGTACAAAATGTATTGCAAACAGGAATAAGGACACACGTGTCTTAACCAGTTCCATTTTGGAAACATTCTCTTATTGTGTGGGTCAGCGTGTGTCAAGTGGAAGTTACATGCCCATATATGGGTCATTTAAACGAGTCTTGCTGTGCCCGTATAGCTGTTTGTACCCACGAGTGATAAATATCAATTGGTTCCAACGATTTGTACTTTTAGGAACTGTTCTACACACACTGTGATAAACGATAACCCAAGATAACACCACTGAACCTAGGTGACTGGAGACTTCTGATGAAGCAGAACACCAGAGAAAACAGCCAAAGCATCGCGATTGGAAAGGTCTGCCTTAACTACTAACGACAGTAAACACAGTTGGGTAAGAATAACAGATGAGAATGACTGAACCAGGATGACTGGAGACTTCTGATGAAGCAGAATGCCAGAGAATTTGGCTGAAGCAGGAGGAATGAAACGTTCAACCCACTGATGACCCACTGGGGCCTCAGGTCAAAGTATGGTGGACACTGGGTGACAACTGCTGCAATATCACATCTACTGGGACAGGATAGAGAATAACATGCCCTGAGGTACTTACCAAAATCTCACGGCAGTGGGGAGAGTAGATAGATAGTGTCAAGGTGAGTTTAAGAGTAGGGAAAGAGGAAATGAGAGAGAGAAAAAGATAGAGGGAACAGAAAACGCAGGTCAGGTTTAAACAAGGAATGAGGACAGAAGCAGCAACAGACAGACAGTTAGATGCAGTTAGATCAAGTGTAGCTCAAGCCAATTATAGCACCACCTGGTGGCTGGCAGAGAGTGAGCCATGCAGCTTATACACAATAAGAAAGGAATAACTAAACAGGCAAATTTAAGCCAACTGGGTCACATTGTTTTACATTTGCTGATTTGCCTTGCAGTGCGGAAACAGAGTGACATTACACAAGCAGCACAGTATTGCAGGTCATGTGGGAATGTGCAGGAGGCATCAGAGACTCAGCTTTGACACCTGACTAAGGACCTAGGGGTGCCCTGTGCATTCTTGGCTGGTGGGGTGGGCAGGAATGTCAAGAAGAAACCAAATGGGGCCTTTAATTCTGGACAGGTAAGAGTCTTTGAGGACAGTTCCTTTAATTAAGGACCAGGAGGAGGTGGAATAGAAGAACAGTGGCATAGTAAGCAAGTGAGGAGGGTAACCTGATGAGTGTAGGAACCTGGCCTGAGCCAGACAGAGAAACTGGCTGAAGAGACAGGAGTGACAATGGAGTGGAATCATCAAGGTACCTGGTTGGGGACGGCTCGCTTCTTGTTGTTGCTCTTTTGCTGGGCGCTGTCAGACCAAGACGGAAAGAGAGAGAGAAAGGTGTGATACAGGGAGATAAAATGCATGAAAATGGAGTAAGAGTCAGGAGCTGGAGTACATACTTGGCAAAGCCAATGAAGTCCTCATGGTTGGTGTTGATGTAGGAGACCTCTAGGTCAATCAACAGCAGCACCTACACCGGATGACACCCATTAATACCGAGGTGTATCCCAGTTGGCACCTATAGGAACGTCCTTGCTTGTCGTGTGCGACGCTGGGCCACACCCACCAGCGCAAAGCCCCAGGGGGCCCTTCCAGTCTCACCTGATCCTTTGTCTTGCTCTCTCTCTCTCGGACAAAGGTGCTGACAATCCTCTCGGTCTCCTCCCTCAGTTTGGGGTAGGATGCCAGCTGTGAGCGACACACCCACAGACTGCAGCTGCTGGAAAGGCCTCATGCCATCTCCTCGCGTCTCACGCTCACTCAGACAAATGCACACTAGGGCTATACACACTGCATACTCACACGCTGGAGCTGATGCGGTCACGACAAACAGCAGACAGTGATGCATGCTGGACTTTCACTATCCACTGGAAATGAGCCTGTTTGTCTGAGTTTTATTTTATTGATACACCAGAACAACAGAACCTGCCTGAACTGGTTTCTACTCCAAAAGGCTGGCCACCGTCATAAGACGGCTCATTCAGATCAACTAGAACTGACCGACTTCATGCATGATTTATGCAGCTGGTCAGAACGTGTATTTATTACAGTCATTCCAAGTGGATGAGAAAATTCTGATTAGGCAGTGTGTTAGCTGGGGAAGATAGGAAGAGGGACCAGAGGTGGTTTTTCTGAGGAGCTGCAGTTAAGAGATCTGAATGGAAAGGCAAAGGAAACAGACCCTGCCATTCCACAATTTTCCACAAGGTGGAGACACGTGCAGCTGTTGCCATGACAACCGCACAAGTGCAGCACTGTGAGTGAGCATGGCCTTTCGCTTTTTTAACCCACCCAAGAGGGAGCAGGTGAAGGCCCGTGAACTGGCATTTTTAAAACCAAGTTCAATTGCCAACATACTTTAAGCCATCAAGAAGGCCATGACGACATGAGAGGGCTTTCCCTAGTAGGCACCCAAGAGGAGACCGGTTTTTCAGCTGAAACATCACGATTCTCTGAATCGGGCTGAATAATAAAGCAGTCATTTTACCTTCACGCAAGTCTGACAGTTTCCTCTGGACACCTCTGAGTCGTCGTCACTGGGGTTTAGAGTGTCCAGCTGATAATAAAGCAGTCATTTTACCTTCACGCAAGTCTGACAGTTTCCTCCGGACACCTCTGATGAGTCGTCACTGGGGTTTAGAGTGTCTTGAAAGAGCTGGTCTACAGTCACACCCATGCAGCCATTATTCCATTCAGCCAGACTGGCACGTTTTCAGACACTGGCTTTTATCTGACCGTGTGATCATGGAACTCTCGCGCTTTAAGGGAGAGCACAAAAGATAATGTGGTGAAGAACGCCTTGCCTTGAAAATCTGCAGGCTGGGGGGCAAAGGGCAGCCTACAGGGACTTCCTATAGCTCAACAAGTTGAGCATTCCACTAACAATACAAAGGTTGCGGGTTCAAATCCCAGGGTGTACACTTTAAAAGTCTCACAATGAAATGAAATTACCAAGCAGAAGAGACAGGAACAGTTAGTGTAAGGGGTTTTGTGTCCAGGCCAGACAGCACACGACGGGGGGAGGTACTTGTGGAAAATGAGGTATTGGTCTTATTTAATTGATGCTTCTCAGCATCTAAATGTAACAGTACAGACCCAGAAGGAACCTGAGCTCTAGCTAAAGTGCAGGTTGACACACGAGGTAAATCCACCTGGCTTAGATTCGATTTGGGTCAGGAACAAATGACCAGAGCAACAGGATAGTCTCTGAGGAAGGCAGGGATGTGCAGAGATGAGCAGTGAATGACTTGAAAGATATCAAGGACCAGAAAGTAAGGAGGAAGGTAATCAGCAGAGCTGGGAAGGGGGACTACACAGGAAAACAGACCAGCCAAATCAAGGCCGAGAGGAGGCGGGATCTCTTTATTCTTCTTGTCCTCTCATCCACTCTTCCCTCGACTTACATCCATTCATTCCTTGCTGTCTTTACCTTCTCAGTGCACTTTCTGACGAGAGTGGTGAGCTCCGACAAAACCAGGTCGACACACTTCAGACTAGGCTGTTTAAGTTTGAGGATCTGCTGTTTCACTATGGCCTCGAATGCTAGGTCAGGCGTAAAGAGGCCTGTCCTGGGGAATTATGGGGGTTTATCACGTGGAATGGGCCGAGTTGGAAAGGTGAGCAGGAACAGAGCGGAGGAATAAAATGTGAAGCAAAGACAGAGAGAGGACAAGAGAGACAGAAGACAGCAAGAAAAATAGGAGACAAAAAGGTACTTTGTTTAGTTAGTTAGTTTGCATTTCCACTTCAACACAAGACATAAACCAACACGCGGGAACCATCATGAGCACAAGCTGCAGGTTTTCATACAAAACCCAGCACAGGTACTGGTCAAGGGCAGAGCTCCTGAAAGGGTTGCAACACCACGAGCCGAACGCCCACCATAAACAATGCTGACGGGGGGTATGAACTGGCTTTGAGCCAGGAGCTGCCCGGGTGAAGGTCCAGGAAGTGTTACTCAGAATACTTCAAAAATTGTCAAAATTATAGAATTAGTTTTTTCCAAGGACATAAATTCAGTCTAGTCCCATAACGGGGGGATACATAGAGGGTTTTGTAGCATTACTCTTTCAGCAATCCACAACCGGCTGGGCACCCTTGAAAAACAACAGGGTGGCGGGGGGGGGGGGAAACCTGCAGCGTGCCTAAGCAGATATAGTCCACGACAATCTTCCCCAAAACACACTGAACTTTAGCCGGGGTAGGGCACATGGTGCTTGGATATGGATTAAGCTTAAGATTAAGATTTTAGAAGGTCCATTTCGTATTCGCTTAGCCAGCTTTTCTACACTTTATAGTAACATTCCCATTAGTGCTTCTCAACTCTGTTCCACTGTGAAAGCTACAATTCTATCCAATAAAAGGTTATCACACAGAGGAAAAGTATAAAAGTAATACTGTCAGAAAATCTCCACTTCTGGATGCACAAACATACATACAGCTCCATTAAGGCGACAAGCAGCACTCTGCTGTCAGGAACGGCGGCCCAAGACCGGCGCTCAATCACCGACCAATTAACTTCTTCCAGGGACTGTGGGTTGAGAAACACTAATTCATGTCATATATGGAGGAACTGCACTAAATGGATAGAAGGTATTCGGGACAGCACAACTAGCTGCCCAGCCCCTGGTGCCCCCCTTCAGCAGCCTCCTTGCGGAGATACCTTCATGGTGCACTGCCTGACGGTATTGATGAGCTCTTGAATGACCAGATCAATGCATTTGATGCAAGGCTCTTTCAGTTTAATGATCTGCTTTTTCACAATGGCCTCAAAAGCCAGGTCTGGAGTGAAAAGGCCCGTCCTGCACACAGACCAAAACATTTACACGAGTGTGCGGAGTAAACGTTTACACATTCGAGTGTGCAGAGTAAACGTTTACACAATGCACACATGCAGACGAAACACAGGGGTGCAGACCAAACATTTACATAACCCCAGTCATAGACCACACATTCACACAATATGTAGAACAATGACAACATAGAGAAAGAGAGGTCGGCACACGGACAACCAAAACATGTGCACACAGAAAAATACACATGAATGATCACACCCAGACATTATAGACAAACAACATACAGGCACAGCAAAGTGGGCGGCGGTGGAAAACAAGAGGAACGGGGGTGTGAGAGAAGAGAGAGAGATTTAGAATTCACACAAAAGACAAAACACTCTTGTCAAAGCTGGACTGTGTTTAAAGAAAAGACTAACACTGCGGTGAAGCAGGAATAAGGAGCAAACTCTGGGGTGACAGAGGTGGGGTCAGAGGAAGAGGGAGACGAAATGCATGACGAGACTGGGGACTGAGACAGAGGAGAGGGAGGACAGGAGAGGCCACGGCACGGAGATGCAGAGGGACTGAGGTGATGGGGAGTGCAGGACGCGGCAGCGAGATGGCCCATCTAGACCCCACACTTGCCTCACTCCGTGGATGTTCTTAATCGCATAGGTGATCTCCCGCCTCAGCTCCTTCTCATCAAACTCCATCTGAGGGTCAAAGAAAAGTTCTCTGGCAGCAGAGACAACCAATCAGGGCTCGGGCTACCCCAGCACCGTTTATGTGATCGTCAAGCAGGCGGCACCTGCTGCCGCCCTGTGGACGGGCAAATCTACAGCGTTCAGCACCCACTCTGGATAAGCGGCCAGGCAAACACAGGCAGTGCGAGGAGACTATTCAGGCCCCTAGCAGTAAACATGCTGCACTTCACTACAATGTCTGTTAGGTTCAAGTCTTTACCAAAGAGATCTCTTTTTCACATTCTACAAACAGACTGAGTGGAATGCAAATTAACACTGAAAATCGTGGACTGCATTTCCACGGGATGTGTGCAACTATGGTAACAACACCGGTGCCATTGAAAGTAACTGGGGACGTACCTTGACCAACTCGAAGGGGAAGCGCTCGTGGAAGATGCGGTTGATCCTGGCTCCACCTGAAAGCTCCACCGTATCCACCTGGTCTCCAGAGCCCTCAATTCGCTTCTCAAAGTCCACACCAAACTGCTGTACCATCCTGTGGGGCAGCATTTCCATATCCATGCATGTGCGTCTGCACAACTCCATAAACAGGCCGTCAACATAACAGACCATGGACAGACTGCTGGAGCACTCACTGCAGCAGGGCCTTGGTCTTGCGTGTGGGGTCATCAGGCCGGAAGTTCTTGTACTGCTCCACCTCCTTCTCCAGGGACAGCAGCTGGCTCTGCAGCTTGTTTCGCAGCCCAGGCAAGGTGTCCCGGATGTGGTTGGTCAGTTGCTATAGCGGTGGGGGCACCGGAAGACAAGAAGGGGTGAGGGAGGCACCTTCATTCCCTTCAGCCATCGCAATCAAACACTTCTGTATGTCATCAAAACAGCAACCAAGTGTCCAAATGTCCATGAGTGGTATAAATAATCTTGTGATTTACATTTCATTTTAAGGGAAACGTTGGATGAAGACAGCAAGAGGTATGCAGACCATGAGGATTAAACGGAAAAGAGCAGGCCTCAGAAGGAAAAGGGGTAGTGTAAGCAAAGGTCGCACCCTCTACCTGGTTGAGGGTCTTCTGCAGGTGAGGGGTGCCCATCCGTTCAGCCATGTGTCTGTAACTCGGGTGTGACAGGAAGAACTTCCTCTCAGCCGCCAGCGCAGCTCGGATATCCTTCCGTCCATCGATGTCCTTCTGGCTGCGGTTGACAACCCCAATGTAACCTGTGGGTGGCAGCGGTGAGCCTTGAGTGGGGCCTTCGCTTCCAGGGAATGCGGAAAGGGAGGCTGCAAAGGAGCCTGAATGGGGTCTTAGTCACCCTGGGAGGTGGCAGGAAGATGCCCTTTATATCGGTTAGCAAAAAGGGAAGAGGGAGCCTGAAAGCAGCTGTTGACATTACGGCTAAGGCTGCGCAGGAATCAACTAGAACAGGATGTCAGCACTGGAAGGCTTTGCTGACAAGGTTCTGATGACCTCAAGCTGTGCTCAGAAGTTCATACACACAAAACCTTACAAGCTTGTCATTAAGTATTGGGCTTTCGATGTTAATAACTGTTTGTAAGTACAACTTATCTGGTGGTGTAGTCCCTTTCCCAAGGTGTGGAAGAAGCTTACAAACCTTCACCCTCAGGTGAGAGGACATTGTTCTGGATGGTCAGATGCGACCCAAGAACCACCAAGAAACAGGTCTATGGCTACGTCCTGAAAGGCTGCCGGGCAAGACGGAAGCCCTGCTCCAGGATCGACACGTTCAGGCTGGACCGAAGTTACTGACTGATCACACGGACACAGAAAGAGACTCCAGGAGCAAGGTTTTATGGTCAGATGAGACACAAATCGGTTATTTGGAGGTGAAGAGGGAAACACTGTACCAGCTGTTAAGCTTGGTGATTGCGTCATGCCCTGGGGCTGTTCTGCTGCATAATGAAGGAGGAGCTCTTCAGAACCTCAAATTATCAGCTAGAAGGTATGTATAATTACGAGCATTTGGTTTGGTTTCAGAAAGTCCACAATAAATTCAGATGTTAGTTTTTTTTTGGTTATAATAAATAATCATTTCACAATGGAAAAAGCAGTAAAATCACAAATTGCAATCTGCCATGACATGAATGTCTGTGCTAACTGTATGCAAACTTTTGACCACAACAGCATAGTGTGTAATCATTAAGGCATGTGTGTCAGTGTGCATACAGGCCACTATGACCGACAGTCTACATACCCCTGCGCAGCAGTGCGCATACACACCAGCATGACTGACACTGCATTGACATACCCCTGCGTAGCAGTGCGCACACACACCAGCATGACTGACACTGCATTGACATACCCCTGTGCAGCAGTGCGCATACACACCAGCATGACTGACACTGCATTGACATACCCCTGCGCAGCAGTGCGCATACACACCAGCATGACTGACACTGCATTGACATACCCCTGCGCAGCAGTGCACATACACACCAGCATGACTGACACTGCATTGACATACCCCTGCGCAGCAGTGCGCATACACACCAGCATGACTGACA
>JAODUD010000095.1:885536-895640 GCA_026784285.1 Stomatorhinus walkeri | reverse complement strand
TGATCGGCCTATAGTTAGCTGGATTACTTCTATCCCCTTTTTTGAATATGGGCGTGATATTAGCATGCTTCCAATCAGACGGTACCACACCAGCAGGTGTCTGGGCAAAATTGAAAATGAATGAATATGAAGTCCATTTAAACTGTGGTACCTTAAATCCGACAAATAACCCCGATAAGCCAGTAAACCTCGCTTCGTAGTACAAGCCACAAGTGTCTAACTAGTGTAGACCTGAATAATACAACACGTGAAATTACACTTGTTAAACTCACCTCAGCATGCCTTTTACAGTCGTTTAAACCGTCGTTAGCAATGCTGAAATCACTGTTGCAAACAGTGCAGCGCGCAACGTTGTCATTATTTTCATCCTTACTAAACAAGGATACACTTTTGTGTAGTCTGAAGTGAAATGCGTTTTATATTTTCGTTTTTTGGGGCACTCCCCCTCTGTCATGACGCTCCACTGAACCGATAACTTCGGTCCCCAAGAAGTTAAATATAAGCCCGCCCACATTGAAATCTGATTGGTTTACTTAGCAAAATAGGCCAATCAGGATGCTGTCTGTCTAGCACGGGCTACATGAACAGGCACATACGCAAGGATCCACACATACGCACGTTCTCTCTCTCTCTCTCTCTCTCTCATTCCGTCGTGCGCGCACGTCTCCCAAGTGCGCGATGCACACGCTACTGTTTCGCGTGCATGCTCTTGTGTGGTTGCTCTAGTTTCCGGGATGTTTTATTCATTTTGCAGACACCAGGGAGCCGCTGACAATATGCAGGAGACTCCGGGAACTTCCGGGAGACGTGGGATGTCTGTAAAACTAGGAGTTCAGTGTGAGCCAAAGCAGCACTGTACATATATTTTATGCACTGAGTTGTTAATCTTTTTTGTCACCTGCTGACCTTCATGGGTTTTCTGCGGCTTTCGAAAACTAAATCTGGTCCATATTGACCCCACGATATAACAAATCCATTACGGAGAAAGTCGCAATGAAGACGTATGAACTAAATTGAACCGATATCATTATCATAAATAACTACGAATACCCATTTTCTGTTTTGTACCATGCCATTTTATTGATGTCAGTTTCATGGTAGATGAAGGTGCTGGAGTAACACAGTGGCCTGTCCTTTTTGTTAAAATCAGTGAAAAGATGGCTGGTTATATCCTTTTTTAGGGGGGTGGAGCTTAGTGGAAATCTATGCCCTGTGTCCGCAGGTAGGGCTCCCGTGTGGTATGATTGGTGATTGATGTCTGAAGGCGGAGCTCGCATGTGGTATGATTGGTGATTGATGTCTGCAGGCAGAGCTCCCGTGTGCTATGATTGGTGATTGATGTCTGAAGGCGGAGCTCGCATGTGGTATGATTGGTGATTAATGTCTGCAGGCAGAGCTCCCGTGTGGTATGATTGGTGATTGATGTCTGAAGGCGGAGTTCGCATGTGGTATGATTGGTGATTAATGTCTGCAGGCAGAGCTCCTATGTGCTATGATTGGTGATTAATGTCTGCAGGCAGTGCTCCCGTGTGGTATGATTGGTGATTGATGTCTGAAGGTGGAGCTCGCATGTGGTATGATTGGTGATTAATGTCTGCAGGCAGAGCTCCTATGTGCTATGATTGGTGATTAATGTCTGCAGGCAGAGCTCCCTTGTCGTATGATTGGTGATTATTGTCTGCAGGCAGAGCTCCCATGTCGTATGATTGGTGATTAATGTCTGCAGGTAGAGCTCCCATGTCGTATGATTCGTGATTAATGTCTGCAGGTAGAGCTCCTGTGTGGTATGATTGGTGATTGATGTCTGCAGGCAGAGCTCCCGTGTGGTATGATTGGTGATTAATGTGTGCAGGTAGAGCTCCAATGTGGTATGATTGGTGATTGATGTCTGCAGGCAGAGCTCCCGTGTGGTATGATTGGTGATTAATGTCTGCAGGCAGAGCTCCCGTGTGGAATGATTGGTGATTGATGTCTGAAGGCGGAGCTCGCATGTGGTATGATTGGTGATTAATGTCTGCAGGCGGAGCTCGCATGTCGTATGATTGGTGATTAATGTCTGCAGGCAGAGCTCCTGTGTGCTATGATTGGTGATTAATGTCTGCAGCCAGAGCTCCCATGTCGTATGATTGGTGATTGATGTCTGCAGGCAGAGCTCCCGTGTGGTATGATTGGTGATTGATGTCTGAAGGCGGAGCTCACATGTGGTATGATTGGTGATTAATGTCTGCAGGCAGAGCTCCTATGTGCTATGATTGGTGATTAATGTCTGCAGCCAGAGCTCCCATGTGGTATGATTGGTGATTGATGTCTGAAGGTGGAGCTCGCATGTGGTATGATTGGTGATTAATGTCTGAAGGCGGAGCTCGCATGTGATATGATTGGTGATTAATGTCTGCAGGCAGAGCTCCTATGTGCTATGATTGGTGATTAATGTCTGCAGCCAGAGCTCCCATGTCGTATGATTGGTGATTAATGTCTGCAGCCAGAGCTCCCGTGTGGTATGATTGGTGATTAATGTCTGCAGGTAGAGCTCCCGTGTGGTATTATTGGTGATTGATGTCTGCAGGCAGAGCTCCTATGTGCTATGATTGGTGATTAATGTCTGCAGCCAGAGCTCCCATGTCGTATGATTGGTGATTAATGTCTGCAGGTAGAGCTCCCGTGTGGTATGATTGGTGATTAATGTCTGCAGGCAGAGCTCCTATGTGGTATGATTGGTGATTGATGTCTGCAGGTAGAGCTCCCATGTCGTATGATTGGTGATTAATGTCTGCAGGTAGAGCTCCCGTGTGGTATGATTGGTGATTGATGTCTGCAGGCAGAGCTCTCATGTGGTATGATTTGTGATTAATGTCTGCAGCCAGAGTTCCTGTATCCTATGATTGTTGATTAATGTCTGGTGGCAGAGCTCCTGTGTGCTATTATTGGCTATTAATG
This sequence comes from Stomatorhinus walkeri, assembly GCA_026784285.1. Taxonomy (NCBI): domain Eukaryota; kingdom Metazoa; phylum Chordata; class Actinopteri; order Osteoglossiformes; family Mormyridae; genus Stomatorhinus; species Stomatorhinus walkeri. The sequence goes on along the minus strand of JAODUD010000095.1, from coordinate 892,703 downwards.
TCTTCAGGTAGAGTTCCCGTGTGGTATGATTTGTGATTAATGTCTGCAGACAGAGTTCCTGTGTGGTATGATTGGTGATTAATGCCTGCGGGCAGAGCTCCTATGTGCTATGATTGGTGATTAATGCCTGCAGCCAGAGCTCCCATGTCGTATGATTGGTGATTAATGTCTGCAGGTACAGTTCCCGTGTGGCATGATTGGTGATTAATGACTGCAGGCAGAGCTCCCGTGTGGTTTGATTGGTGATTTGGAATTGCTGCCACACATTCAACAAAAGTCTGGACAAAGTTAAAATGAGATTGACAGGTGCACAGAATATTCCATTAAGGTTTGAAAGACTCCACATTAAGGAGAGTAATTGGTAGCAGGTGAGGTATCATGATTGGGTATAAAAGTAGCATCCATTAAAGGCTCAGTTTTTGCAAGCATGGATGGGTCGTGGCTCACCCTTTTGTGCCAGAATTTGTGAGAGAATTGTTCATTCAAAAGTGTAGAGAATTTAGGTCTTGCAGCATCTACAGTAAGTAATATTGTGAAAAGATTCAGAGAGTGGAGAGACATTGCAGTGCATAAAGGGCAAGTTGGAAACCACTGTTGAATGTCTGTGATCTTCGAGCCCTCAGGCGACACTGCCTAGTGATCTTCGAGCCCTCAGGCGACACTGCCTAGTGATCTTCGAGCCCTCAGGTGACACTGCCTAGGAAAATGTCACGCTGCTGTGACATATAGACACCTGAGCGCAGGAGCACTTCGGAAAACACTTAAGAAAGCCCACCTTGAAACTTTATTATTCAACTGAGATGCCTGGACATCAGCTTCATGCGGAAATTCGGGTAAGTTCTCTGGACCTGAGCTCATCTCAGATTGACCGTTAGGCTGTGGAACCATGTGCTGTGGTCAGATGAGTCTACATTTCAGCTTATTTTTGGAAAAAACAGGCGTCGAGTTCTCTGTGACAAAGATGAAACCAACCATCCAGAGTGCTGTCAGAGAAAGATGCAAAAGTCCATACATGGGATGGTAAGGGGGTGCATCGGTGCCCCCGGCATGGGTGAGTCACATGTATGTGAAGGAACCATTGACTTTGAGGCATATATTAGTGAAAACATCTTTTCAACATTAATTTTTGAAAATCTTTTTTTGAACTTTGTCAGTTAAAGATTCACGTGAATTAACAAATCACATTTTTTATTATTGCATTTTAGAAAATTGTAGAAGAATTCAGACCTGGAATATGCATGTTTACATTGGCAGTATTTGGACTTTATCAAATCAATATTCATCAATTAAAAGCATATGGTGTTTTTACGCGCCCTGTGTTTGAACTGGCTCATTTTTAATGACCTCGTACTTCCAAATTAGGTTTTGCTAACCTAATATCCAAGCTATAAACATTCTTTGGAACATAGAGCATATACAGTCTAAATGTTTTTTTTTTTTGTATATTTACAGTACCTGGCAGTACATTTGCCAGCCAATTGCTGTATTTTGATTTACAATAAACCACTGTAATTGTACTGTAATGCAATTTACAGTAAATAGCCATATTACGATACTGTATTACTACAAAACGTACAGTATTTTACTATTTTACTACAGTATTTTGTAATTTGATCTATTTACACTGCATTTTATTATATTATACTGTAATGTCTCCAGCTATATTAATATTGATACATTGCTGCTAATTATGATTATTAACAAATAATTGTGTGCATTTACTAATCATTTTATTATATAGTACTGTATATATACAGTGGTACCTCAGAACTCAGAAATTTAATCCGTTCAGAACCTATTATTATTATTATTGTAGGTCTGTACTGTAATGTTCTGCTAAATCTACAGCGACATTTTAAAGTGTGGAATAAATTTGTCTATAAGCGTCATCAAGACTGATATTGTTTCCAAATGTCCACTTTGTATATTATATTTAGATACCTCTTCTGTCTTGGTAATATCATATATTCAGTGACGGTTTGTTTGATGGATATATTCTTGTAAAATCTGGAATATATGATATGTGCATAATAGTAACGTGACATCTTATGTAGGGCTGTTGCAAGGAGTTTGACACTGTGGGGGACCTAATTTGAGGAGCGGGGGGTGTAAATGGTGACACCACAAAGGGTAAACATGCAATAGTCAGGTCAGGTTAGACTGGGGAGCATGCATTGATACCACATATAGCTGCACCCACCACTTGATGAAACACCTGGAGATTCTGGTTGGCACCCCCCCAGACTGACACGCAGTCCCGTCCCACCTTCCAGCATTGCGTCCCCCCGGCCTGGTCCAGCTACTCTGCTCCTCAGCAATGAGGATCCTGCGATCCGGATCACCCTCAGGGAAATACGCCACATGGCCATAGTGCCGTAACTGATGCTCCCTCACAATGCAGGTAATGTGCTTCGTTTGAGTCTCCTCTAGCAACCTCTTGTTTGACACAAAGTAAACCAGCGGTACCCAAGGACACCATACCGAAGGAGTCCAGTCTTCGTCTCAGGTCACCGGATAACGTCCATCTCTCGCAGCCATACAGCAAAACAGCACCAGAACTCTAAAGACTTGGACCTTCATCCTCTTCCAAAGATTATGGGAGCACCACATACCCCAGCCACCTCATGACCACCCATGCTCTCCCAATCTATCTACTGACTTCATACGAAGAGTCACCAGAGACATGAATGTCACTGCTGAAGAAAGTGAACCTCTCAGTGCAGTTGACATTCTCACTGCAGATAGACACACTGCTGAAGGCTAAGAGGTCATTAAAGGCCTGGAACTTGATTTTGAGCCATGACACTTGCAAGCTCAGACACTCACACTCCTAACTCAGTCTTTCGAGAGCCCCAATCAGAGCCTCTGTTGACTCTGCGAAGATCACAGCATTGTCAGCAAAGTCAAAAGTAGTGAATCTTTCTTCATCAACAAATGTCCCACAGTCCCTAGACCCTGCCCAACACTCAGTCCATGCAAGCTTTGAACAGAGTAGGAGGAAGAACACACCCCTGATGAACCCAAGAATCAACTGGGAGGAGCACAAAGGTATTGCCTCCACTCTGCACAGCACAGTAACCGTATACAGGCCAAAGTCTCAGCATGTCCCACATGGCAACTTGATCAACTGAATTGAACACTTTACAGGAATCAACAAAGGCTGCAAATAAACTGCTGATATTCGCACTTGTGTTCAATGAGAACCCTCAATGCCAGTGTCACGTGGGCACTAGGAAGGGTTAGGGCATTATGGGCATGTGGGGTTTTGTTTGTACCCTCGTGACTTTGGTTTGGTGGATCGGGGGCACCGCACACCGGAGGGGGGGCAGCGGAGCTGATACCAGAGAGCGGAACACCCCGGAGGGAGACTGCGGACATCAAGGACAGCCTGTTAGAAAGACTAACAGTGCTGGGAGGGATGAGACGCAGCGATCGCGCCTCGAGACGCTCCGTCAGAGAGGGAGTCGCCTTGATGCCGGAGCGGGGTAGATCAACCGGGCACTCTCCCCGCATTGAGTTAAGTGGAAACCCTGTTTGACCTGGACAGATCCATATATCCAGTCGGCGCCAGACTGGGGTCTGTCTTAGAGTTACGTAGTAAAGTTGTGTGGAGCAACTCATACCAGCACAACCTGTCTGAACCAAACTGGAGGGTTCTGGTGCCCTATTGTTACATCAGGTGGCGTAGTCGAGGCTTATAAGGTTTATTGGGGCAAAGTGGCCATCTGGGGTTCTAACTAGTGGGCCTTTTAATTAGGTTTCCTATTGGGCAAAACAGTTTTGCTTTATAATTGCCCCTTTTCTTTAAGTGTGGCGTTTGACCCACGTGACGTAGCTGTGACACCAGGATGTGGTCGATGGTAGACTTCTTAGACATGAAACAGACTGCTTCAGTCGCTGGTGGGAGAGCAAGTAGTCACAGATCCTACTGAGGATGACCCTAACCTGCTGGTTAACGTGCTAAGGCATCTTTTTACAATTTTAAGGTTTGAAAATTATTTTGTTTCTGATCGGCTCAATTTTAAACTTGACAAATTATTTGGTACCACTTTACAATAACGCTCCCTTTTGCCACTTGTAAATGGTAGTAGCTCATCAATAAAAAGAAAACGGTTATAACTTGTTTAAAATTGTCTAGTAATAATTCCCAAGTAATAAAATTTTAAAAATTAAAATAATAGTTTTTTACAACCTAACTAATAACCAGATTATAAACCAATCATAAGCCCTTTATATGGGTACTAGCCTTATTGTAAAGTGGCACCAGTAATTATTCCACCATCGACTGTGGAGGATTATTTTGCCATCATGATGAAGCAGGTTTTCACTCATTAATTTCCACCAGGGGGCAGTATGATCCTTGAGATGAGGCATAATAAGAGAGACAGGAACAGAGAGAGAGAGAGAGAGAGAGAGAGAGAGAGAGAGCTAGGAGGTGGGGCATACAAGCCAGTGCATGCAGAGGAGGTGAAAGAGGAGGGAAGGAGAGCAGTACTAAGGATGTGACTGGGAGGCCCAGCAGGAGGACAGAGAGATCTTGTGAGAGACATTGAGAGAAGTTTGGAAACAGCAGGGAAACATCGAAGAGGCTCCTCTGACTGATTAGGTGACCTTCCGGCAAGCATGAGGAACTTTATAGTCTCCCTCTGCCTCCTTTCAGGTGAGTTCAGTCTGACTCCAGTATACTGATCAGAATGAAGCAATATATTCACACAAGGGAGAGGTTCTCTCTGTATGATCATAGATCCGGAAGCTTCACTGTAACCATCACTGGACTGAGGAAGAATGACACTGGGACGTACTGGTGTGGAGTAGAGCGAGCAGGCGCTGACACCTACACAGAGGTGCACCTCAGAGTGACAGAAGGTCTGGTTTATCATCCTCAGTAATCTCATTCTCTCAGTTATGAATTTGTCCAGCGATCCAGCATTTCTACCCTAAATCTTAGATTTTCTCTTTCTCACTACAGCCTCCTCGAGACCTTCCAGTGCCCCCCAGCTGCCGTCATGTGTCCCTGCCACCTCTGCACACCCCCGGGATGGACCAGACCCCCCCGGCACTTTTGGGCCCCTTCCCCAGCACTCCTCAGGTATGGCTGGTCTGTTTCCACACTGACTGAACACCCTTGGGTGTTTCTGTATTCCCATTCTCATTTAATATACGTAGCTTTCACTTCCAGTTTATTTGTACAATAAACAAGGAAACAAGCAAGTAAATATAATAGAGAGGATTCTGCTGCAAAACAGTTATTACTTTAAATGCTTATACTGCAACATTTTGTTGTGCTTTTCAGAAACAACTTATAAATGTCATTTTATCTGCTTTTACATTATATTATCAATTTAGTGGACATGCCATTGAAAAATTAGACAGAAATACAAATAAGAGCGATAACACTGCACATTGCTCAAAGTTTGACAAGTTAACAATGTAATTGGCAGTGTGTTTGCATAGCCATAAGTAAAGGAAATTACAATGAAATACATTTAAAATGAATATAAACCATATAACTTCAAACATTCAATTTACATTAACATATACGGTATTCTGGTAGAAAGTATGTCATTAGGCATATGTATCAAAACAGTTACTGAACCAGCGAAAAATCTAAAAGACATTTCCATACAGTTAATCTATGAACATTTTACATTAACTGATTAATATTAATGCTAGGATTAAGGCTAGTGTTAGCATTAGGGCTCTCTTAGAGCTAGCATGCGAGCTAGAGCTACCTACTTAAAATTAAAATTCCACATATTATTGTGTTTTAAAATAAATGAATACCTGTCTTTAATTCTCCCAGGTGTTCCCAGGCAGTTCCAACATCATAGTACTGCAGAAACACTGATGCCCCTCCAGAATGGTGTTAAATTTACACGTACTGTACCTCCTGATTTAAATTTAAATGTATTGTACCTTCTCTAAATGTGGTAAATGATGATGATGAAGTGATTTTGTTCAAATCCTGACTTCTTTTCAAGATTATGTGACCTTCATCACTGCGGCAGTGAGTGGCACCGTACTGCTGTTCGCACTATCCGTGCTGATAATCTACAAACAGAGGAAGGGTGTCTCAAAAAATTCACCAGGTATTTCTATCGATAAATATGAACAAGCAGACAGCCATAGACATACATGTGATCAATGAGACTCACACAATCAATGGTGATTTTGCACACAGGCAAATGCACACACAGTACTGGATAACAGTTACACTTTGACAAGGCTACTGGCACATTTTGCCTCCTTCAGTGCAGTGCTTACTTTTGTAAAACAAAATAAAGGTTCTGCAGCATTATATGAAATTTCTTTTTCTTCTTGGTTCGGTGGCTCCCGTGAGGCATCGCCACAGTGCATCATCTGTCTCCATCTCATTCTGTCCTCTGAATATTCTTCTGTCATCTCAAACACCCACATTTCCTCTTTGGCCTTCCTCATCTTCCTCTTGCTTGAGATCCTAATCTCAGCATTTTTCTCCCGAAATACGCCACCTCTGACCATTATCCGGACATGTGGGAAGGAAGGAAGCTAGAGCTATCCTCACATGATCCCCGTAAACTCCATAACATCTTTTCATAACTTCTCAACCCTCCAACTCCTCCTGCTCCATCCTCCCTGTCTGTTGAAGATTTTGCAAACTACTTTGACGAAAAGATTGGTGAAATCTGCCAGACATTCTCTCCCTCCCCATCCTCTACACTACTCACCCAAGATTTCCCTTCCTCCTCACTAACCCAGTTTTCCAATCTTACGGCTGATGAGATCATGAAAGTCATCTCATCTTCCAATCCTACCACCTGCCAACTGGATCCAGTCCCTTCCACATTGCTCCAGACAATCTCTCTGGACATTCCCCCCTTCATCACCACTATCATTAATTTCTCCATAACTTCCGGTCATGTACCAACAGCATTCAAAATAGCCAGGGTCATTCCCATCTTGAAAAAACCCTCTCTAAATCCCTCGAACACTTGCAACTACTGACCAGTATCGCTTCTTTCCTACCTTTCAAAAATCCTCGAACGCACAGTCTACAACCAGCTCTCTCTTTACCTCTCTCAGAACAACCTCCATGATCCTAATCAGTCTCGCTTCAAAGCAGCACACTCCACAGAGACTGCCCTCTTAGCAGTCACTGAGAAGCTGCATGCTGCTAGGTCAGCCAAA
>JAODUD010000095.1:803071-820096 GCA_026784285.1 Stomatorhinus walkeri | reverse complement strand
GGACGTGATTCTCGCCTACCGTCCCGCTAGCCTTTGTCGGGGGACGTGATTCTCGCCTACCGTCCCGCTAGCCTTTGGCGGGGGACATTGTTCTTAGCTGATGCAGTTACATGTCCTGCTTTTTTTATTTTAAATTCCAGAGGGAAAGTCTCTGAAGGATGAAGATGTCTTACAGCAGCTTCCTGTCGGAACAACTGCTACTTTCTACTTTCGAGACCTGGGGGCCCAGATCAGTTGGGTTACTGTGAGTGAAACTTTTGTCTCAACCTTTCATCTTCTTTCATTTAGATTTTACCAGAAAAGTGTCTTATTTTTCTGTAAATGATACAGTAAAAAGGCTGGAAGAAGAGCTGGCAGGAGTGGGGGGTGGGGGGTGGGGGGGGAGTCATACTAGTTTAGTCTCCAGTCAGTGTTGTGGGTCTGACTGACACGCCAGCAATTTGGTAAGCAGATCAGTAGAGTGCCTAAAATATAAATGAGATGCATATTGTGACATTTCCTTATGTTTAAAAAACATGTCAGACCTTAAACTGCAAAAAGTACCACCACGCCACCAATATCTTTTTCTTCACCTCCACTTCGGTGCTTATCGCTTCCATGATTTACAAAAACAGTAGCATGCTTTATGTATTATATATTTACACTTATATTTTGATTGTGGATTTGTCTCACACTATGGCCTACAGCTGCTTCGAGAGGCTTTGCACACAAGCATTTCACTCATGTGTCGTATTTGTGTACTGGTGACCAGTGGTGTGACGGTAAAAGGTGATTTGATTTGTTGTGGTGTGCTCTGCTAACCGAATTTAATGAACATAAGGATACGCTGAATTTACACAAACTACTGACTTTTGGGGTGTCACAATATGCATCTCACGGGACTAATCTGCTTACCAAATTGTCGGTATAAGTAAATATGCGTATAGGATTGAGAAGCTGGTGTCTGGATAAATGTCATCGAAAGCCCTGGTGATTATTGCACCTGTACCACATAATCGCAGTTACATCACAAGGTGATGGCCCTAGTCGAGGTCATTGGCATGTTAAGCTCTTGTGCTTATGCACTGCATTTCTCTCTATATTTCAGTTTTCTTTTAGAACTAATTAGTTAAGCACAACTTTGTTATTGATTGTGCTTCATCAGTCAATTTTTCTGCTTCTTTTTTTAAATAGATTTTTGTTGCAGTGGTTTATGAAGGGACAAAATAGTAAGATTTCCTGTTTTTAGTTTTTGAAACAATTAATTAGTACTTACCACAATAATTGTGTAATTGTGCAGAAACCATAAACGTTTTGTTGCCTGATTTATAATGTCGTTTGAAGGGTGCAAATAAACCTTAAGTTAAGGAAACATATTTTACTACTTTGCCTAAGCAGACCAGCAGAATGACAGTAGCCTTAAAGGAAGTTTTCCCTACAGCTGCCCAGTCCTGTCTGGCCTCTGAATCAGGATATCAAGCCTCACTTTGAATGTCAGTTTCTGCAGACGGGACGTCTGAACTGCAGTTGGTGCTATAAGTGATGACAGCTCAGGGTTTCAGTAGCAGAGAGGAATGGGAATAGGAGGCAGGCCTGCGGGACATGCCTTTTGGAAGAGGGAGGGTCGCAGATCGCAGCCAGCCTATATTTGGCTCCTCTTTAAGGTCAGGAAGCCCCTGTGTCTTGGAGATGTTTATACACAGAGATATTTCCTCAAAGGTGGGGCAGGTGGGTGGCAGTTTGGTCATATGATCTTTGCTGCCTGGCATACGCTGTCATTCACTCACACATCGGTTAGGCCTGGGGGGCGGGGGGTGCTTCTCTCGGGGGTCTAAGCACCCTCACAAGACCCATGTTTGGAATGCTGTGGTCTCACACTTGCAACAGTGCTGTGTGGGTCTCTCTGACACGCCACAGGTATTTATCTCACTACTGTTGCCCTCTCCAGGTGTTCCTGACGGAATATGCCGGGCCGCTTGTCATCTATCTTTTGTTCTACTTCCGAGTCCCCTTCATATATGCCCCCAAGTACGACTTCACCACCAGCAAACACTGGGTTGTGCAGTGAGTATCACCTTCGGATCCCATACTGAATGCTGGGTGCTGTGGGCAACTTTTCAATAACTAACCTCCAGTTTTAGGCCCAAGTCTAGATTTGTGATTAGATTGGTATCCTGGCTGGCTGCTGGAGCCCAGCACAGGACACTGCGCCTGGTTCTGGGTGGATCCACTTGAGATCCAGCTTGTAGGTCGTCTTGAGTAAGTGTTGCTGGGATAAAGAGTAGTTAAGCACGTCTCTGTCTCTGCCAGCTTGGCCTGCATGTGTCACTCCTTCCACTATGTGAAGAGGCTGTTAGAGACGCTGTTTGTTCACCGCTTCTCTCACGGAACCATGCCACTGCGCAATATCTTCAAGGTGAGTCCAGACATGGGCAGGCCTGGGGATGTAGGTCTGTCCTGCACGCAGTGCCCCGGGCTGCCTTAATGCCTCGTGCTTTGGGTGGGGTCTGGGATCCGATTCCTCCTCCAGGGTGGTACAGAGCAGTGTGTGGGGTTAGGGGAATGGCCTGGGGCTTGGCTTAGTGCCCCTTGCAGTGAACGCAGGCTCTGTGAATGCAGTGTGACTTTCCCATGTTCCAGAACTGCGCGTACTACTGGGGCTTCGCAGCATGGATGGCCTATTACATCAACCACCCGCTCTACACGCCGCCCAGTGAGTACGCTCTGTACCGTAAACACGCACGCAGACCCCCACACACCACAAACACACTTTACACACCTCGCTCCAGCAGCACTTTTTGAGCCCGGCACCCAGCTACGGGCGATTAGCGATGTTATGCCAAAGCACTCTGGTCTGCCATCTGTGTTCACAGTCTACGGGGAGCAGCAGGTGACCCTGGCCCTCATCGTTTTCCTGGTAAGATCTCATCTTTGAGCTACAGTGTAGTCAGTCGTCGGCCTGAGCTGCCTGACCCTGACCAGCTCTGTCCTCTCTGTCACGGTCATCGACACCCGTTCTGCAGTTCTGTCAAATTGGGAACTTCTCCATCCACATCACCCTGCGCAACCTGCGGCCTCCCGGTGAGTAAGACCCACAACGTACAGGCACAGATCCTTCAGACAAGTAGGCATCCAAACATGCTTAGTCCAGCTTGGCAAAGGGCTCATGTTTTATGCAGATGTATAAAGTGCTCCTCCTGGTCATCGTGTTACTCTGTCTGTCTCGGAAGGCTCTAAGACGAGGAAGATTCCTTACCCCACCAAGAATCCCTTCACTTGGATTTTCCTGCTTGTGTCCTGTCCCAACTACACATACGAGGTGAGAGCAGCAGTTCCCACGTCCTGTTCCTGAGATCCTGGTTGGGACGTGTGTGTGTGTGTGTGTGTGTGTGTCGATTAAAAAACATGGTACTACTTTACAATAAGGCTCCCTTCTGCCGCTTGTGAATGGTAGTAACTGATTAATAAATAGAAAACTTAAAATTGTCAATTAATTCAGTGTTACAACCTAATTACCAGATTATAAACCATCCATAAACCCTTTATATGGGTAGTAGCCTTATTATAAAGTGGCACCAAAAACATTTATCCAGTTAATGGCTATAATTAATCATTATTAATCACAAGCTTAAAATGGTAGTAGGCTGTTTGTGTTTTTTGGATGATGAAACAAATACATGTGTGGTCTTGGAACAAAGAAACGCAGGATAAACTGGGAAGAGGAATGACGTGTTTTTTAAATCTTGGTTTTGATAGTTGAAACCGTTCAGTTGCATGGTTCCAAATGTGCTAGCATAATTAGCAACTATGCTTTTGGGAAATATATTTCTGTTTGTATTTTTTAATTCTGTTTTTGAACAGAGAACATGCAAGTTGCATCATTTATAAAGGGTTGAAGCTCCTCAGTGTAGACAGACACTAGGCATGTCCTCTTGTGTCCAAATCCCATGATCGGTCCAAATCCCATGATTGCCACATTGTGCTTGTCATTGGCCTGACAGCTAGTCAACATGTCAGAGGAGGAAGGAGTTTGTACCGCGGAAGAGATTTCACATGATAGGTCAGATGTTTAAGTGTCTGAATGTGTGGTGAGTAAAAATAAAATGATGATGAAAATACCATTTACTGGACAGCCCGTCCTGTCCTGCACTAGTGCTGCTTATGGAAGGTGTGCATGGAACCGTGCAGCTCATTGAGGAAAGAGCTAGAATGCCCTCTGCTGGGATGAAGGAGTAAATCTGCGTCATTTATCAAAGAGAAACGTAATGAAGTCGCATCGCATAGCTCTGCTGTCCTGGTCATAGGGGGTGGCCATCTTTGGAGGCCTTAGTGGGGTCTGGCTACTGAATGATCATATTCTATTTCCATTTTGCACTTCACCAGCGCACTTGTGTAAAAGCTGCGGAGCTTCAGCTGTAGGTCCAAGTTTGATAACTGGGATCTATTGGCGTTAGATGGATGCTACTGGGCTAATGGTTTCCACAGAGCTGTTGTGGTACAGAAGCTGGCAGCCTTGGGCGTCTATAGCTATGGAGTTTACCCTTAAATAAATTAAGTTGATGCACTCTGGGCGGCACAGTGGTGCAGTGGTTAGCGCTGTTGCATCACACTTTTGGGGCCACGGTTTGCGTCTCCGCCAGGGTTCCACGTGTGTGGCATTCGCATGTTCTTCCCATGTCGTCGTGGGGTTTTACTCCAGGTAATCCGTTATCCCCCCAAATTCCGAAAACATACCGATTCTAATTAGTAACCAAATTGTGCATAGGTGTGAACGGTGCGTGAGTGTGTGCGTGGGAGAGTGAATGGTGCGTGGGAGAGTGAATGGTGCGTGAGTGTGCGTGGGAGAGTGAATGGTGCGTGAGTGTGCGTGGGAGAGTGAAGGGTGCGTGAGTGTGCCCTGCGATCGTTTGCCACCCCATCCTCAGTTGTTCCTCACCTTGTGCCCATAGCCACAGGGACAGACTCGGGACCCCCTTGCGCCCTAAGTAGGACAAACGATTTCAGAAAATGGATGGATGGATGGATGGATAATGCACACATTTGCTAAGCATTAGCTGCCGTTTGCAAATAATACATCACTGACACCCATAAATATGCTACACCAAATAAGCTAAATTGGAGGATTCTGAGGTGCCACTTGGGTTCTTCAGGTTGCTCTTTGAGGCACCAGTGAGCCACCCCCCTGCAGGACTGACTGACCTCTCTCTGCCTGCTCTTCTCCCCAGCTGGGGTCTTGGGTGAGCTTCACCATGATGACCCAGTGCTTGCCAGTGGCCTTCTTCACCTTTGTGGGCTTCGTGCAGATGACGGTGTGGGCCAAGGGGAAGCACCGCAGCTACCTAAAGGAGTTCCGCGACTACCCCCCCCTGCGCTCCCCCATACTGCCCTTCGTCCTGTAGAAGCGCTTCCCACCCCCCACGCCGCTGTCCGCTCGGCATCTACCAGTAGCGGCCCTGCACAGCCCCACCACTGCCCCCGTCGGAATCACCATTCCTGGGGCTCTTCATCCATTGCATCTGTCGGTATGACCATCGATTTCCGCGAGAGGAGGATCGCCGTAAAACGTTCAGCTCCTAAAACCTACAAAGGCTAACTCAGAATTGTTATGACATTGATGACTGCTCTGTAGGTAGGACCGATTTCTAAAATAAACCATTTGGAAGTCCAAATAGAGTTCTGAGTTTGCTCTGTGACATTGGAAATGCGTCTCGTGTACATAGAGCTCGTTTCCTTGAGAAGGGCGTGTGCCGGCATGCATGGTGAGCGCGTGCTGATATAGATGGCGGAGTAAACGGGGCTTGGAGCACATGAAGCTTCTCACGACAGTCCCAGCTGTGCCTGGTCTGCTCCACCCTTCAGCCCTTCATGAGCCAGAGTTGCTGCAGCAGCTCCTCACGCGCCAGTAGGTGCCATACTCACTTGTGATTTATATCAGTCGGCAGTGATAGCATCAGGTAAGTAGGTAGAGATGTGCGAGTTTACAGAGTGTTTTGAGGAATATTGATACACAGTTACCAGGTGAAGGACTGCACAGATTTTTCTGTGTACATTTAATATATCTAGTTCATAAAACGCAAGTCACTTGAAGTTACCTTTTAAAGTTTATATTCAAACCAAGTTGTTTGAAGTTTTGCTCTCAGTCCGAAGGCTCATGCTTAAGTGCAATGGAATCTAAATCTCAATTGCTCAGAATGTTTGGTTGTGTGAACATGAGCAGAGCAGCTGACTGGCATCCCGTCCTGTTTTCCTTCTGGACTGTGCTGACCATGATATGCTGCAGCTTCCCTACAGCAAGGGATGGATGGAGAATGAGAGGTAAACTCTGCAGGATCATTAGTATGAAGTGACACACGGTGAGAGGCTAAAAAAATGACCAGCCACAAAAATGTTTGCATAAGATTTTCAGTTTTTTTGCATATAAACCTACAGAATGATTATTTTATCACAAGAGAAGAGAACGTGAAATCCCTTTATCAGACTCCAGGCTCTTGGGTCACAGTCCTGCATCTTCAGAGTCTGTGTTTACATGTCGTATTAATAATGGCAAAATTGAATCAAAAAAGCATGTGCTAACATCGCCCGTGGTTTGTTGCCCAGGCACTCGTGCACGCGCACGCACGCACGCACGCACACACACGCACGCACGTTCAGCCAGTAGCGATGTAACGTAACCACAAGTTGCTGATGGTTGTGGTTCTCTCTCAGGTGCAAACTGCCCTGTGTTGCAGAGGTGTGGGGTCTCCATGGGGGTGTTAGGAACAGTGGGGACGTGGCCCCACACTCACTGGTACAGGTCATCCTCCCCCTCGTCTCTGTACAGGTCCCCTGGGTCCCTGCCCCCCTGTCCTGACCCTTGACCTCCGCTAGTCTGTGACCTTGACGGGAATCTGCAACAGGTCACAAAAAAACGTTTGTTTAACAGGAAAAAGAAGACGCTAGAAAAATGCCTATTAAAAGAAATAGAGAAATGGATACTGCTGTCACTTCATTCTGACAGAGTACTGACACAAGCTAATGCCATGTGTGGTAAAGGACAGCCACCAACTGGAAAAGGGACATTCCTCTGAGGAGAATTACTGGATATGTGTGTGTTTGCATCTTTGTCTGTTTACCTGAAGTTACCAAATCCCCGACTCTGTTGCAGCGTCTGGGCAAACATCTCATACTTGCGGATGTCATTGTCACTGACGGAACGACGGGCAAAACGCATGGCCTCCTCAAAGTGGTCTTTGCGGATCTCGGGTACCGGGTCATAATCTTCATCCTAAATGGGAAATAGTGAGCGGTGAAAGAGAACCGGAGCACAGTAAGGGTGTGAGAGACCGAAAGAAGGAACTGTTTGTGTGTGTGTGTGTGCACGCTTGTGAGTCACAGAGCATTGTGTGCGTGCGTGCACGCGCGCGCTTGTGAGTCACAGAGCATTGTGTGCGTGCGTTCTCTTACCCATTCAGTCATTAATTTAATTTACTTGACCACACACTTGATTAATTCACTCGTTTCAGTCTCCTCAAGGGCTTGCTAATTGATAGACTTGTTCAGTTATTCCTGCATTCATGTATTGCTTGCACTTAGTCAGTCAGGCCAGTACACTGATTCCAGGTGGTTCATACAGCAGGTGGGCTGGGTCTCACCATGGCTGTTTCCGCCTTCGCCTGCCGCTGCCGCTCCATGCGGATCTCTGCCTCGATGGCCTCCCGAATGGCCAGTTTACATGCACGCTGGCAGATCTCTGTCAGGTCAGCCCCAGAGAAGCCCTCTGTGATCTGGGCTAGGTACGCCAGGTCCACGTCCTGGACAGGATGTTACAGAGAACCCTGTATGTGTGGTGTTCTCAGACAGCCAGCACGCCGCCACCTCATGAAGTTCACCCCTCATTCGGGCCGTCCACGGTGATTGAAGAGCATTTTTATGAGATATGGCCGATCTCATTTGTAGTTCTGTTCCCAGAGCAGGTACCAGCTATTCTGGCATGCAGGCGGGGGCACGTACTCGGGCAACGGGCGACTTGCGCAGGTTAGCAGACAGAATGGCACTTCGGGAAGGTAGGTCAGGCAGCGGGATGTAGATCAGCTGGTCCAGACGGCCAGGGCGCAAGATGGCTGGATCGATGATATCTGGGCTGAAGGGCCAAAAAGGGGCATGTTTACACACGTGTGTTTGTATTCATGTCCTTCTGGGGACTATTCATTCATTTCTATGGGAAAAACTCTAATCCCAACAATGACGGCCTTAACCCCTACCCAGCCCTAACTCTAACCATAAGTAACCAAACAAAATACAAGACTTTTGACATTTCTAGTTTTTTTTTTTTGATTGCAATGACAGATTTGAATAAAACTGAGCTTTGGTCCCCACAATGTAATACATATGTGGCCACACACACACACTGGTGTGTATTAACCTGTGTGGACTTCTCACCGGTTCGTAGCGCCAATGATGAAAACATTCTTTTTGTTGGTCATGCCATCCATTTCGGTCAGGATCTGGTTGATTACTCGATCGGCTGCCCCCCCTGCATCCCCGGCACCTCCCCCGCGTGCCTTGGCGATGGAGTCCAGCTCATCAAAGAAAAGTATGCAGGGGGCAGCCTGCCGTGCCTGCAAACAAGAAAGCGGAGCTCGTGGCCTAAGTGACGGAAGGAGCATGCTCTCAATTTTTAAAGTCCATGAGCGCCATAACTGACTGGACTTCACACGTTGTGTCTTTGAAATTATGTTGAGTGCGAGAAAACAAGGTCCTTCCTGGGAGGGTTTTGGTCATTGTGCCATCCAAACACCTAAGAGCCTCACACCATCCCCAGCCACATAGCCATACCTCTTGGCCTTTGTGCATCATTACAACAGTCCCTGCCTTATTTCCTATCCACGATGCCCCTTCACCATCACACATCAAGCCTCACCTTGTCAAAAACGTCCCTGACGTTGGCCTCTGACTCTCCGAACCACATGGTCAGCAGTTCTGGCCCCTTAATGGACACGAAGTTGGCCTGGCACTCATTGGCGATGGCCTTAGCCAGCAGAGTTTTGCCGCAGCCCGGGGGCCCGTAAAAGAGCACTCCCCGGGAAGGGGTCATGCCGAATTTCAAGAACTTGTCCGGGTACTCTACTGGGTACTGTGCAGGTTGGGAGGAAGCAATTGAAAAGCAGAGGCATTTCGTGAGTTGCTGGTCAAACCCTAGACAATGAGAATCTTTGGGGTACCCCCAATTGCAAATATTTTGACTTACTAAGAATCTGATTAAAACACTGTACAGTTGGTAAACTCCTCAGGTACGGTAGAATATCTTTGGCATGAATTATAATCTTGTACTATGATAAGATCAGGGCTGCCACATTGAGTTGAGAGCTATACTCAGTGCGTGGATATCCTACAAAGTGGTTAGGTCTCATGAAGAGGCTACCTGCACCAGTTCCTGTAGCTCCCGCTTCACCTCCTCCAGACCACCTATGTCCTCCCAGTTCACTTGTGGGACCTCCACTACCGTCTCCCTCAGTGCAGAAGGGTTGCTCTGGCCCAGAGCCCACTGCGACACACTCACCATGAGTTCAGGTGGGTGGAGTGGCATGGAGGAACACAGACAGATGGAGATGGATACAACTCCCAGACAGACAAATGATAATGAAGAAACAGACATATTAGGATGGGAAACAAGGTCTATTAGAGTCCCTCACATCCATTACTTTGTTCTTGGGGGAGTATGACTCATTCCCAGCTATGGTTGAAGATTATTATTCAATATACAATAGCAGGAATGGCAAGGCAGACTGACCCGGAAGTCATCCATGGTGACAGCAAGGGAGTTGAGGAGGTCAGCATCAATGGTGTCATCCTCCAGGTCAATAAGAATCATCTTTTTTCGGATGGCTTGCAGAGCTGCTTCTGAGCAGAGTGCCGCCAGGTCCGCACCCACATGCCCATGTGTCTCCATGGAGATCTGATGTGGGACATAAGGTTTCTTACACTGCCACACGGTCATATCTCCCCATTAGTGTGGTGACTCCGCCTCTCTCTGAAGGCCCACATTACATGTGCTCTCCTATTGTTTACCCTCTACTAGGGGTGTACATTGTGGGCCCAAAGGTGATTTTATGTGAATATGATTCAATGCATTAGAAATCTTTAATTTCTCGCACAATTTGATTTATCGATTACAGTGGTACCTCATTTCTCGAACTCATTATAACTCGAATTCAAAGTCAAACCAACCAGTTTGAAAAAAAAAAAACCTAGAACTCGATCAGAATCTCAGAAGTCAAACCGTGAACGCTGATCTAAGAGAACTTGAAATGAGTCACGTGGCACGTCTCTCAGCGGAAACAAAGGATAACGCTTCAGTCTCAGCCTCACATTCGCTGTAATAGCATCATGCATGTTTACACTAGCTGAACATATATATAGACAGTAAAAGTACATTTTGACAATAACAGTAATTATATAATTATATAATAAAATACATTTAAAAACAAAAAATGCTTATTAATTATCTTAATATTAATAATAAACCATTAATACATTTAATAATAATAATATTGTCATGCCGAGCAGGGACAGAACGGAGACTAAGGCGCAGACGTCAGAGTAGCGGGGAATACACGGTTTAATTACATGTAAGGCAGGCAAAACACAGACGGACAATACAATGACCGGACTGGGGAAACAAACTGAATCATGGACTAAATACAGAGGACTAATGACAACAACCAGAAACAGCTGATAACATACGAGGTTAACGAGGGGGTGTGGCACACGGAAGAAGCAGACGATCGGGGCAGGACACATTGTTTTTTTTTTTAACTTTACACATTGTTTAGATACATTTATTTTCTTACTTTACAACTTACTGTTTTGATAAATGTGGTTAGATATGTTTAGTACAGTATATGCTTCTTGTTGTATCCGGTTTATTTTGTGTTTAAATGCTAAAAAAAACATATTTAGGTGCAATTATTTGGGGTCGGGAACCAATTAATTGCTTTTCCATTATTTCTTATTGGGAAAATTTGATCAGAACTTGAATTTTTTTGTATTTAATCCGTAGTTCTGAATGGATTAAATTTGAATTCTGAGGTACTACTGTATTTGATATTTTGATATCCTAAATTTAAACCTCTTTAAACTTCACTAAACAGATTCACAAATATAACTAGTTGTGCACTGGTGTGAAAATCTAGCAGCAGTAAATCTTGTTTTTTTTATTCTATGGAAAAGAGATCTATCTGTTGGCCAGATTTAATAATGCATTATTAATATGTCACGAGTTGGTACTTTCAGATCTTATAAGTGCTGAATGAGCTGATGAAATCCTTCATTCTCCACTACAGAAAATTATTGATTGCCCAGTACAATAACCTTTACTTTTTAAAATAATTGTGTCTTTGGGTGTGCTCATTGCATTTCCCAAAAGCACAAAGATGTTCTTAACCATTAGCAATAGCACTTTGTGCTACAAAAAAAGGGGTGAGTTTCCCGAAGTGCTGCGTGGTAAAGATCGAGTAGCACTTCCTTTAAGAATGTTAATGAGCCTTTCAGCCCAATCATACATTTTGGGAATCTGCGTGCTGACGCTGATGCTTTGTGCATCTATCTTCAGCGTGTTAGCACAAGAGCACACAGCCAGGCAGTATTGGTGTATCTGTAAGGATTTTCTCCCCAAAATCAATTCTGACATTACAGATTGATGCAGTTGAACCGCCACCTTGATAATTGATTCATCACAATGCATCTATGCATCTTCACACCTCTACTGACTTCCCAATGACAAAGAGCTCCATACCAGTACCATCATATCTCGCATTTCTCTGCATTACAGAAAGACCTCACCCTGACCACCTGTATACCAGCCTTTTAAAGCTCCCTGAGGTGCCATCTACTACAGCTGCTCATTATTTTGGTTCTTAACATCTAGAACCTCTTTTTTCATTTTCTTCTGTTTTCCCTCCATCTTTCCTGCTCTTTCATGCATTTCACCTTCCCTTTTATTCTTTCCTTTCTCTTTCCCTCCTAACCTCTCACCCTCTCTAAGTCCACATCGTCTGCCAGCTTCATGTTCTTGGTGTGGATCTGAAGTATCTCCAGCCGTCCAGTGGAGTCGGGAATTCCAATATCAATTTCACGGTCAAACCTCCCTTGGGGGGGAGCAAGGAGAGAAGTGAATGAGATCAGTCAGTGGCTGCTGTCTCTCTTTGTGTTGTCATCAATGTCCCTCTGTTCATTGGTGACTCCTGTCTATCACTGAGTCATGCCCAGTTATCACTGGCCACTGTCCCTTTATCCATTCATATTTCCTGTAGTTCTCTTCATTGGTGTCTAGTCTATTTCCGTGGCCTGCTTCTGTCTCTGGGTCATCAGTGACACTTCTGTCCTTCTGATCATTAGTAACTCCACGGGTCATAACCCCTCTTTCTGTGCCTGTCACCAGCTCGAGCCCCCAGATTGTTCCTCACCGAATCGTCGCAGAGCAGGATCCACACTGTTGGGCCGGTTAGTAGCTGCCATGACAACTACATGAGCACGTTGCTTCAAGCCATCCATCAGGGTGAGGAGCTGTGACACTATTCTCCGCTCAACCTCACCATGTGTCTGCAAGATGACACCCTCAGTCATTACTGACCTTAAAACTGTAGAGCTCACAGCAAGATCACACCCTCAGTCAGTACTGACCTTAAAACTGTAGAACTCACAGCAAGACCACGCTCTCAGTCAGTACTGACCTTAACACTGTAGAGCTCACAGCAAGACCACAACCCCTTGTATTAACAACCTTAGCATTACAGAGCTTATGGTTTGACAACACCTGCAAAACTCTTTCATATAACTTTCTGAAGTTTCATATAACTATCACAAAAGACAGAAAGCTGAAATGGTGCAGCAGGACACAGTAACTCTCTACCTTCTCCCTTTTGGGTGCGATGGCATCCAACTCATCTATAAAGATGATTGCAGGTGCATTCTTCTCTGCCTCCTCAAACGCTTTGCGCAGGTTGCTCTCAGACTCACCAGCCAGCTTGCTCATGATCTCAGGCCCTTGGGGCAGCGGGTCACAGGACTTAGGGCTGAACAATATTTCCATCAGTAAAGCAGACCACAGCAGACCACCATTGCAGGATGTATAATAGCAGGAGTAATGCGATGGGGTCTGAACCAGAGGTACAACAACAGAAGCCTGTTACAGTGCAACCTTACAACACCAGATTGATCTGACTTCAACTGATTGATGCAACATGCAGTAGAAACAATACTATTGATCAATCAGATAAAAATATTGAGTGACTTGAGATGATGACACTGTCCACAACACACAACACATAGCAAGGCTACGGGGACTGACTCACCGTTGATGAGGAAGAAGAAGGCGCCTGTCTCATTGGCAACTGCGCGCGCCACAAGGGTCTTCCCTGTTCCTGGGGGTCCATATAGTAATATCCCACGTGGAGGCTACAGGGAAGGATGTGACAGTAGCATGTTAGGTCTTGAGGGTCAAGGCAAGAACAGTTCAGTACCAAGCAATGCAGTCACTGCCTTGTTTACATCCATTCACAAGTGTGAATTTTAAAGCTATCCGCTCTCTGCTCACATTTCCATAGGGATAACTGCAAAGAAGCAGTTTCTATCAGCCGATGCCACTGGCTGCCTCACCTTCACACCGATGGCTTTGAAGAGGGCGGGGTGTCGTAATGGAAGCTCCACCATCTCCTTGATCTGGGCCAGTTGCTTACGGCACCCGCCGATGTCATCATAGCCGATGTCATTGAGGCTTTCCTCCTCGTCCTTGACCAGGGCAATCAATAGCTTCATTGTTTGACCACAATGTCATTCATCAGAAAAGGCTGCTGAGATAAGCGCTCATCTTGAATAGATGTAGCTGATCAGAAAGTGAATTATTCACATAGTATCAAGAACTATTAGCCAAAGGCAATCCAGATGTAAACCAAGAAGATTTGCAGACCGATATTACGTGATGTTACATTTCAGTCACATGACTTCCTTCTCCCACCTCTCTTTTGATTGGCTCGCCCTCGCAGTGAATGATGGTGTCTGGGGCAACAATGCAATGTGGCGTTGGGTCTGTCTCCACCACTTTGAATTCTACAGCACGCATGCCGCCCCGCACTAGGAAGATGTCCCCTGTGGGAAGAGTGGCGACATGTTGCCTAACTGTACAGCGTCACAGCAGGCTGGGAAGTGTACGTGCAGTTTCACCAGTATGAAAGCATTGGAACAAACACTATATGCTAGCTCCATAATGATGGATACTATATATTGAAAATGTCCGTACAGTCAATAAAAAGAGTCTAATATCAATTAACTTACTGTATGAATTCTCCAGCAGGGAATGTTAATGAAGGGGTTTACAAAAAATTCAAGAGTGTTAGTAGCGTTTGTAATTGACTGCTTTGAGGAGGATCGATCGATAAACTGCATGCCTTTGTGTACGGGTCGATAAGCCTCCAGGAAGTAGGGTTTCAGGAAGACCTCGAACAGGTTGCCGGTCAAGCCCTCAATGGTGTCATCAATGGGCAGCACATGGATGCGTTTTCCATATTTCACATCTGGGCATGCCTGAATACTGTTGATGTACAAATAGTCCTGTCAGGCGATTTCAAGTTACCTGCACCATAGATGATGAGTGTGGTCCAATTATGCTCTGAGCTCTGCCCTGCACACTGCTAGCCACACACAATGCACTGCCCCTCTGATATCCGACAAACCTGCTCCTTGATCTCGTTTTCCCAAATACCTGATCACATCCCCGAGACGCACACGCAGGTTGTTGCGTGTCACGCGGTTCATCCGCACACGTTCATCAGCACAGGAGTCATCAGTCAGAACAATGCAGACAGTCTGCTTGCGCTTTCGGCCGCGAAGCACCACCGTGTCTCCCCGAAAAAGCTGCAGCTCCTCCATCTTCGTCTGAGAAAGTGAAGGAACACACAGCAACACAGCTGGGAGTTACAGGTGACACCAACATGCCTGAGAGATAATAATAATAATAAATAATAATAATAATAATAATAATAAATAATAATTGTCATGATCCGCCTGTCAGAGCCTCCTGTGTGCCACGCCCCCCTCGTTACCTAGTGTCTGCTCCCCATGGAAACCAGCTGTTGTTAACTAACATCTGATTGTCTTGTGTTCTTAACCTTGTCTCACCCAGTCTAAGTCAGATCGTTCATTTTGTAAGTTCGTTCGTTTGCTTGCTTTGTTTGGTTACCCTGGTTTGCTTTCGTTTTGTTCGCGCTGTTCTCCGTGCTCCGTCTACGTGGAGAATAAAAGCCTGATTTCGACTACGCTGCTGTCATACCCTGCCCGTTCTAGCCTCGTGTGTGCCACGCCCCCCTCGCTCCTCGTGTGCAAACCCCGATTGAACCCACCTGTGGTCCATCCGTTTGAGTGTATTCCTCTGTGTCCTGATTAGTTTGCTGTCAGTCTTGTGTACTTAGTCCGCGTCTGAGTTAGTTACCCCAGATCCGTCATTGTGATGTTTCGTGGCGTTTACCCTGTCATTGTGCCCATTAAACCCCGTTTCGCTGGATATTCCTGCCTCGTTGTCTTGCCTGCCCGACGCCGCCTACATCCAGGCACGCTGCTAACCCGCATCGTGACAGCTGCCTCCAGCCTGCTTCCCTGCTTGCCCGACTGGCAGCGCAGTCGTCACAGTAATAATAATAATAATAATAATACATTTTATTTATAACGCACTTTTCATACTAAAATCTCTAATTAGCAAGCTAAAGGCTTTCCTCCTTGGATACAGCTAACCCAACACACCTGAGGATATACGTAACACAAGCCTACCTGTGAGATGTTAGGTAAGAATTTTATTTACATAGCACAGTTTAGTAAGGATACATTGAAAATAAAAAAACATTAAAATTACATTTAAAAGACAACAAGCACAAAAACAAAAGTTGAAAACAAATAAATAGTTACAAAAACTAAGCGCTACTTTACTTGGTCTTGATTGTGAGTAAAACCTTTCCTAGATGTTCTCAGGGGTCTGGATACCTCATAATGTTCAAGTAAATCAGAAATACAGGCAACAACATGCTATAAAGATACAGGTAACACCAACATGCTTGAGAGATACCGATAACACCAACATGCCTGAGAGATACAGGTAACACCAACATGCCTGAGAGATACAGGTAACACCAACATGTATGAGAGATACAGGTGACACAAACATGCCAGACAGAAACAGGTGACAGCAACATGTGTGAGATACAGGTAACACCAACATGCCTGAGAGATACCGATAACACCAACATGCCTGGGACAGGTGACACCAACATGCCTGAGAGATACAGGTAACACCAACATGTATGAGAGATACCGATAACACTATCATGCCTGAAACAGGTGACACTAACATTCTCGAGAGATACAGGTAACACCAACATGCCTGAAACAGGTGACACCAACATGCCTGAGAGATACCGATAACACCATCATGCCTGAAACAGGTGACACCAACATGCCTGAGAGATACCTATAACACCAACATGCCTGAGAGATGGTCACGCAGTTGCTCTGGAGAGACATCAGTAAAATATGCAAACACAAACCTGGGACAGACACACGATGCTGTTGTCCTCATTTAGAGCCTCATCCACAATGAGACGGTTTGGTCTCTGCTTCTGCTTGAGGATAGCTGTGGAGTAGTCCTCCGCCTTGGGGCTGGGAGGTGAGTGGAGGTGAGCCTGTTAGACCCCACATCCATCAGAGAACTCGGAATGTCTGAAAACACCACACCAGCTTCGTGCAAATAAGGCTGCTTTATCACAATGAAAGAGGAGAGACCCAGGCGCCCCACATTACACTGATACTGCATGGGAATTTGAGGGAAATGTGTGTCTGCATGCAGGAGTGTTGGTCTCTGTTATGTCTGTTGTTAATCAATATGACTGTTTTTTTCATTTTCAACGTTTAAAAGTAACAAGTGGGATCGTGTCAGGTTGCTTTTACTGGGAAATGGATAAGATTTCTTGCAAAATCAGTAGGATCCTAGTGAGTTTATACTGTATGTGTGTGTGTGTGTGTGTG
>JAODUD010000095.1:783164-793274 GCA_026784285.1 Stomatorhinus walkeri | reverse complement strand
AAAAAAACAGATATTTATCACATTATGGGGACATTGTGTCCCCATAAGGATAGGTATACCCGCTCACACACACAGGACAGCACCGCCATGTGGCACACATACAACACAAGCCTGTGCCGTGACACATCTCACAGCGTCACTG
This sequence comes from Stomatorhinus walkeri, assembly GCA_026784285.1. Classification (NCBI taxonomy): domain Eukaryota; kingdom Metazoa; phylum Chordata; class Actinopteri; order Osteoglossiformes; family Mormyridae; genus Stomatorhinus; species Stomatorhinus walkeri. Next base: position 793,132 of record JAODUD010000095.1, on the reverse strand, counting down.
TGCACTCTCTCTCTCTCTCTCTCTCTCACACACACCCAGGGCCAACCTGCCCTATAGGTGATGTGGGCCAACACCATTTGATTGGAGGGCGCAAAAGAGCGAGTAAGAAAAGAAATACCTCTGGTAGCTCTCCATGTGGGCAGCGGTGGCTTAATGGTTAAGGAAGCACACTTGTAATTGAAAGATTGCAGATTCAAATCCCTCACCAGCAAGGTACTACTGAGGTGCACCGTGTGGTGTGTCAACAATGACCACTCATCACATAACAGTTATTTACACTAGTTTTGCTATTTCGGTACTTTTGTTGCAAAACAGATGCAAGCTTTCTGGTCAGCAGCCTGGTACCCTGTGCTACTGAAATGTTTTTCATTTTTAATATCAATGAATTGACAAAATTTGTTTTCTGTTGCTATGGGGGGGGGACTCACCTGAATCTCACCTGGCCTATGTCACCTGAAGACCCTGCTCACACACAGACAGACAGACACCCCGTGTACCTGTGTCAACTGGGGGCTCTGCGCAGGCTTCCTCTCCAGGAGAGGGGTCACTGGGGCAGATTTCCAGGCCGTGCTCCTCCTGCTTCGAGGCTGTGCAGCTGGGGGGGGGTGTGGAGCACAGGAACGGCGGCCTGTCCACCTGCACAGGGGCAGCGTCCGGGTGGGGCCCTGGGGTTGGGGCCGTGGCGTCGGGGTGCGGCGGCTGAGGCGGCCCAAGAGCCTGGCCCACAGCTGCCCCCCCATCCCCTTCGGTTGGAGACTGAGGGCCACTTTCACCTCCCACCTGGGCCTCCTCACGGTGCTCCTCCTCCTCTTCCTGTTTCTCCTGACTGCTGCTCAGCTCCATGGGCTCCTCCTCCTTCATCTCCACCTCAAGGCACAGCAGGAGAAAGATGTGAAAATGCTGAAGAACTGACAAGCATCCCCTTCTCTGCACTCGAACATTTCACTGACTTAACTTAAAATGTGAATTATTTTAGATATAATGCTGCTTCAAAATAGTTTTCATCAATGAATCTTATATTTATCAACTATTGCCGCCATTGCTAGCCATTCCAGAATTTTGAATTCTTCCCCGTTTTTTTGCACGGTTTGTCTGCTATGTGCCAATAAAACACGAAGATGCCGGTTCAGCCAGAGAGATACACCGAAAGCAAAGCGCCAGTGCGCAGTCAGACGCGCAGCTGGATGCGCAGCGTGAGGGGTGTTAAACACCGAGGATCTAAGCGGATTAGACAAAGCCAGAGTCGGGTTTGCCGTTTCCGCCACCGCTCTCGATCCAACCTGAGGTCCGACAGTCCCTCCTCCAAACGCGTCCGTGATCGCGTAACTTTCACCGGACCATGAGTAACGGCGCACACGTTAACGGGCAGCCTGGCCCCCGCAGTCAGTGCATGTGACCGGGGGGGCAGCGCACGGCTCCCCACACCCCTGCGTTCTGCATGTCCTTTTCTACAACATCTAATTACGAAACCGAAGAGGCGGGCGAAGCCCTATATAGCGCGGGGGAGAGGAGTGTTGGTGCGGGGCGCAGGACACACTGCCGACGCGAAGTCACCTTTCGGGCCGCCTGCGTGTGCCGCTCCTGTAGCGCGCTCTTCAGCAGCCGGGCGGGGGGCTTCGGCTTCGCCCCCACGACGCGCATCGGCAGCGTGATGTTCCCGAAGCGGGTCCTGCGCAGGCGACCCTTCGCCACCTCCCTCTCCAGCACCGCTCTGACTTTGCTGCGGGTCAGCTTCTCCTGCGACAGGCGCTCCTGCGAACCCAGGAAGCCCAGGATCTCCTTCAAGCCCAGCGGCGGGTGGCCCCGGGCGACTGCACCCCGGTTTTTCTCAGCCAAGGACCGGACGGACGCCACCAGGCGGTCGCCCAGGTCGGGGCTGCCGGTATCCGGCGTAGCTCTCCTCCCGACACGCAGCTTGGGCTTCAGGGATGCCTGCTTTTTGCGCCTCAGAAGGTGGCTGCTGTTTGTCAGCGTGCAAGTTCTTCTTTCCTTGTCGGCACTGCCCCCCTGGCCGGACGAGCCCCCTTCCACGCCGCGGCTTGCCCTGATCTTGCCGGGGGCGTCACTTCCATTGCTGCTGCCGGTGCATCTGTCCCGGCCGGCCGCGGTGGCGCTGCCCCCCGCCGGAGCGGTCCTCTTGTCTCGCGGTGCACCGGCAGCGCAGCGAGCCTGACTCCTGCAAACCGCTGCGCCGCAGCCTAGGCAGCCGTTTCCGCTAGCTCGCACCGCTGGCGTCCCGTCCTTCTGGCCGGGGATGGCCAAGATGTTGGGCTGGAGGTCACAGCACCGTTTCGGCTCGGGGGGTTCGGTGGGGCAGCCGGTCCCCTCGGCGCCCGTCGGACCTTGCGTGACGCCGGCATGCTTGCTCCGCTCCCCGAGCGCTTCTGGTTTCTTTCGGCTTTTTCTGTGCACCTTGGCAGCGTTTCGGTACGAGATCGAGCCCTTGTAGCTAACTTTCAGCACCGTCTGCTCCTGGATCAGTTTTTCCAGTTCCGAACGGGTCCGGTCCGGGTCTGACCCGTACCGCCTCCGAACCATCCTGCATATCCTTTCCAGGTCCGGTCGGGCTTTTCTGGAGCGGAGGGAGTCGATAGTCTCCAGAATCCAGTCGCGATACTTGGGTTCGGACATGGTGCTGGGCGGGTTCGGTCAGGTCCCGCCGTCTCTAAAGTGACGCCGCCGCTCCGATCCGGTCCGAGCCCGGCTGGAAATGAGGCGGAAGACCCGCTGTACGCCTGCGTTGCCCACATCGTGCGCTTAAGGTGGACCGCGGAACGACAAGAAACTGCTGCCTAATAGGCCGTGCGGCGATCATTTAAGGTGGTATTACGGAGTTATCCATTTGCGCACATTCTTACCCGCGCCGTCCACCAACTCATCGGCCTAAAAAAAGCTTATTTCCAGAAGTTAATCTGGTAAAAAAAAAAACCAGTGGCGTTACAATAACTGGCAAGATCTGCTAATTACTGCACATCTGTAATAACCATAGAAGCCATAAATATAATCATCGCAACATCACCGGGTTAAATAACTTGTACACCGGCACAATAAAGTGCTAGATTAACGTCTGCAGATATAATTTCTGCAAATAAAAATGTATTGTCACGACATCTATTTGTTTCGATATATTAACGATGGCTGTTATTCTTCTGTTTGTAAGACATTCGCGCCCCAATGTTCTCCACCCATCGTGTGGCGGAGGGCAAATCATTTAGGGAGCCGAAAGACAAGAGTTGTATCATATTATTTCCTGAAATGTTCCAGGCGACATCATCATACCCGCATTCAGAGGAAGCCTACTTTTATGACTAAACGTGGGCAAAAATATGAAACCAGGACAGTAACAACTGGTTGTTAATTACCCCGCTCTTTCATCGTCTTATTCCGTAAAACGTTATTGAAATATAACAAAAAGCGGTGTTTTCAACATAACAAACAGTGTTACTGATCGGGAAAAATGTACCTGGATAAATGTATCAGGGGGTTGAGGCTAAGTTCGCAGAGTCGTACCACTTAAGCTTTATTATAAAGAATTAAAGGCTGGTCACGATGTAGTCGGTACATCTGAAACCGGAGGGAGAGTTTTTTCAAAAACCGTTACGCCCACCGTCCGCAAACCAGGCTGCCATCTGCGGCGCCGCTGCGCCATGACAGCGCTCACTCCAGATTAAAGACGGAGAGCGGAGACAGACGGCGGACATGCCGCTGTATGCCCCCCCAAAGGGTCCCCGGCGAGGGACGGCGAAGGCGAGATGAGGAGTGTCGTCTCTGCGTGGCAGTGGGGGAGGGTCGCCAAGCACATCCCGCCCCCGGAGGGACACAGGCGCCGGGCAGCAACTTTATCAGAGAGGGGCTGCAAAGCAAACAGCGGGAGCAGCGCCCCCTCCGCGAAAAAGCCGCAGTGGAATGAGAACCGGGGAACACGAGAAATATTACACGTGTATTTGAAGCGTCTCACCAAAGACCCAATTCCAGACATTTAGTGAACATTTAGTTTAAAAAAGTAAATATACACATACATAAGTGCTTCCTTAGACAGATGAAAATAAACCACACAATAGAAATTGTACAGTGCAGGCACACCACAGCGGCGTACAGTGAAATGCCGAAAAGGGCCCGAGACGAAGTTCGTACTTCCCGTGTCAACCGGCCACAAGGATAATACTATAAGTGAAGACCAGCGAGCCCGTTAACATGTTCATACTCAGCGGTATAACACTAAATATTACATTAAAACAATGGTGTATTTTTAACGTTACGCTAATAGGTCTTTCAAAACAAGTAAACATGACATGGCAGGGGGAAACGGTATTGGTATACCAACAGCAGAGAGAGACCAGCATGCCCAAACTCCTTAGCGCCCCCTCCGTCACAGCAGGCATCCGACGAGACGTGAAGGCGGCAAGACAAACGCAGCTTGGTCATCCTACTCAGTTTCCAAAAAAGAAAAACGCTGGTGCTTCTTAGCCTGAGGCTACACAAACCCCCCCCCACATCTGGCCTGAACACACATCTATGAATGTATGTCATGACCATGCCCAGTGTCCCGTAAGCACTGTGCCCTCTACTGTCCAGTTCTGTCACAGTCCCACCCCCAGCTGACAAAAGCAAGCTGGTCTCTACAAAATAGTTTAAAGCAAAATATAACCACAAAAATAAACAAATGTCTTACCACCATAACAAGGTGGACCATGATTTCAGTAGCAATTAAAAACCTATCCTGTGTCATACAGCTCGACCCTCTGAAGGCCGTGAGACTTTGTGAGAAAGATACCTGGTCCTCCTGCAGGGCGTCTCCAGCCTCTTGAGAAGCATATACAGATGGACGGATAAATGATGGATGAATAGATGGATGGAGTGACGGACACACTGCTCTGCCTTGCTGAGTTCAATTGCAGGTAGGATGGCCATTCTTTCTTTCTTTCAGATTTGAATTTCTTTTTGGTTCAGTGCTGCTCTGGGAGGCCACTGCTGGAGTAACATCTGGAGTTCTGAGACCTTCCCCCCATTACTATGGATGCTGAAATTGGACCGGTTTCCTCTGATCCCATGCACTGAAACGCCCTCTATGGACCGAGCAAACTTAGTGAATGGTGTCCATCCCTCCCACAGCCGGCCCCGCAGCAGCTCACGCACACATTAAACTCAAGGGAGAGAAACGCAGTACTGACACATCGTCAGAACAGACGACTCGGAGAAGACGCGGCTGAATGGTGTCCATTTTCCGCCGCTTCCCAGTACCGGCTCAGGCTCTCACGCTCTAAACTTCTCTCTCTGTAGTCTTTCCCCTCTCCAGCTCGCTCTTCCTCTCTCACAACGCTGCTTCTGGGTGAATCTAGAATTCAGCAAACTCCTTTCCGCACTTCTCAGTAAAGGAGACACGGACTTCCTCTTCCTCATAGTCGTCAAAGTTGCTGGTGTCGCCTGGGCCTTTATACTTGGGTATAAAGGGGACTTCCACCTGAGAAAGAGGGAGACAGATAGACAGACAGAACATATTAGATCCTCTCAAATGCTAAATAATATCATTATAGAGACACAGTGCTTATCACACAACAAAGGCTGGGTATTCGGATCCTGCTCTGTCTGGAGTTTGCAGGAGTTTCTTCTCTGAACTCCGGTTCTCAGTTCTGTGAATTATGGCACCACCCAACCGCTGTATGCCCCCCCAAAGGGTCCCCGGCGAGGGACGGCGAAGGCGAGATGAGGAGTGTCTCTGCGTGGCAGTGGGGGAGGGTCGCCAAGCACATCCCGCCCCCGGAGGGACACAGGCGCCGGGCAGCAACTTTATCAGAGAGGGGCTGCAAAGCAAACAGCGGGAGCAGCGCCCCCTCCGCGAAAAAGCCGCAGTGGAATGAGAACCGGGGAACACGAGAAATATTACACGTGTATTTGAAGCGTCTCACCAAAGACCCAATTCCAGACATTTAGTGAACATTTAGTTTAAAAAAGTAAATATACACATACATAAGTGCTTCCTTAGACAGATGAAAATAAACCACACAATAGAAATTGTACAGTGCAGGCACACCACAGCGGCGTACAGTGAAATGCCGAAAAGGGCCCGAGACGAAGTTCGTACTTCCCGTGTCAACCGGCCACAAGGATAATACTATAAGTGAAGACCAGCGAGCCCGTTAACATGTTCATACTCAGCGGTATAACACTAAATATTACATTAAAACAATGGTGTATTTTTAACGTTACGCTAATAGGTCTTTCAAAACAAGTAAACATGACATGGCAGGGGGAAACGGTATTGGTATACCAACAGCAGAGAGAGACCAGCATGCCCAAACTCCTTAGCGCCCCCTCCGTCACAGCAGGCATCCGACGAGACGTGAAGGCGGCAAGACAAACGCAGCTTGGTCATCCTACTCAGTTTCCAAAAAAGAAAAACGCTGGTGCTTCTTAGCCTGAGGCTACACAAACCCCCCCCCACATCTGGCCTGAACACACATCTATGAATGTATGTCATGACCATGCCCAGTGTCCCGTAAGCACTGTGCCCTCTACTGTCCAGTTCTGTCACAGTCCCACCCCCAGCTGACACAAGCAAGCTGGTCTCTACAAAATAGTTTAAAGCAAAATATAACCACAAAAATAAACAAATGTCTTACCATCTTAACAAGGTGGACCATAATTCTTATTAACCCTGGGGAACCCACAGGGTCATATACGATGCTTCCTGTTATTTCTGCCTTACATTCAACCCACTCATCAAAGTTAAGATTTTTTTTGCTTTAAAGCCCATTGTACCATATAGGACCCAGTAACAGTGACATTTAGTGATTACTGGTAAAATTAACCAGATTTCTTCCCACAATAAATATGGCCCCCAACGCGTTTTAAGGTGGTTGCTGTACATGCTGCAAAGATTCACCTGTCAAGCTGCCAATAGATAAGTGATAGAAATTTTGCATTATCAGTTATAATGTTTAGATGTTATAGAACATGTACAACTAGGTTTTGAATGTTTTGAAACTTTTCTGGCAACTGTGATGATGATGTTCCATGTGCTCAACATCAGCCTCAGACACAAACAGAGGGAATACAGGTGGTGAACCAGACCTTACAACCCACCACAGGTAAACTTTCCGTGTGTAGTACAGCTTTTTGCAGGTCTGTTCACTTGACCTGTTTCTTGATGGGTTGGCATGTTTGAAGCATGTGTTTTATTGTCAGCACATGGTGAATGATGAAAAGGAAAACTCAATAAATACATTTTTAAAATGAAAATGTTTCAAAGAATTGGTTTTTCTTTCTTTTCTGTCTTTATTTCATAGGTGAAATTAACAAGTTGGAACAGCATGAAGAGTCCAGCGGGTTGTAGGTGGCACATTCATAACATGAACTGGGAAAGAGTTATTTTTACAAAACACCTATTTTTTAATTCATTGGGTCTGTTTGAATATTTTAGCCAATGGACATATTTGTCTTATAATGATAAGGTGGTCTGGGTTCCCCAGGGTTAAAGGAACCCAAGGCTTTTAGCTTGCACTACACTAACAGGGAGACTATTCCATTCTCTAATTACATGCGGTGTAAAGAAGTGCTTTCTCAAATCCATTTTAAAATATTCTCCATTTTAAAATAGTCTCGGAACCGGCTCGGTTTGGTCACACTTTTGACCCGCTAGGAAGCACAGCCATGTCAGCGCAGGTACGGTTCGCACAACGTACAATGGAAAAGCGTCTTTGCAGTACGGCTAGGTTCTTGGTGGCAGTAGAAAAGCGCCATGTACACCTCAAAATGCCAGTGGTGAGTAAGCGTGTGTGTGTGTGCGCGCGCCCCATGAGGACCTGGCATCCCCTTTGGGGGACCTTACCCCCTTGCTGCCTGACAGCTGCAGACTCACCCTAACCCTGTATGGTGTAAGTTGTTGGAAGGCTGGCTAATGGAAACACTAACATTTTTGCTCTTTGTCTTCTGGTAGGCGGATCCCAGCTGGTATCTGACAGTGTCATACATTTCCCAGGGAGACTTTCATTCTAATGACTAGGGATCCTGGAGAAACTGCACTACAAACTAGAAAAGGAGGCAACTTGCAATATTTGAATATTATAAGGGAATGGGTTGCAGCATGGTAGGACACATATCTGTGCTGGGGTGTTCTGGGGGGGCATCTCATGTTGGACAGGCACTTTTTCGAGGGACAGAGTCCTGGCTCTAGCACAATAATATATTAAAATATTCATGTAATTCTAACTTTAGCATGGAAGAATCCATCCGAAGACCCAACTGTAACAGGAAAGTATGATATCCCATAAGGCAGCAAGAGTCGGACCCATCGCATTGCCAGCAACACAAGCGCCATGGTGCGTCAGTGATGGATATCTTCACTTCGATATCGAGACAATCATGGGCTCCGTACCAGCCTGGTGGTAGATTAGCAATAAACAGGCATGTTAAGTCACTGTGTGACAGTGATACTGTCCTGTGATGAGTCACTGGGGCTGTGACATGCATGCTGGGATGCCGGATGTCCTGCCATGCTCCAGAACGTAGCAGTGATATAATCAGACATGGTCAGTAAGAACACCTTGTTTTCAGAGGGTACAGAACAGACAGAATCCACCTGGAGGCTCAGCAGGTCGCAGGGTGCATGAACGGGCGGCTTCCCAAAGCCCATTCCACCAATGCAGAGCCAGTGCTGATGCTCGTTCTCGCCTTGGTGCCTTTTGAGAACCAGCCTGCGTTTCCATTGGTTTAAAAAAAGAAAGCAACAGAAATGTTATGTAGGCGGAAGTGAAGTAAAGTAAAGGTTATTTTGTTTTTTTGGATTTATTTTGCCGCCCTGTCTTTATTGCCTGTATCCGCTTTTGTCTCGATAAAGGCCCCCGCCTGTGTGTGAGGGCGTTTATTCATTCTCGCTCTTTGTCCTTTTAAGAGTTGCTGCTTTCGCAGTTCACCTCATGACCTCTTTGCCACTTGAACACTGCATTTCATTATTCAACCTGTAACATATTTATACTTTATTATTAAATCCGGCCAGCAGATCGATCTTTTACTTTTCACAGAATAAAAAAAATGCTGTAACCTTATTCCGCTAATAAGCTGGCAAGTGGTTTCACTGCCTGCACAGCCATTATTAGACTAACTATATCAGTTATGGATTGGAATATTCCAAGTATAGGGAAGGTTTGAATGCTATAGCCCACCCCACCGCTGACGTCATGGTACCACACTCTGAGCCCAGCTTTTCTGTGGTGCCGTGCCGGAGCAGATTTTTTCCGGCCCAGGGCCATCTTTTCGTGGTGGAAACATGTGAAACCAGTGCCGGATTGGGAAAAAGTCCAGCACCGGCACTGCACTGGTAGAAACGGGCTTTCAAGTCCTCACGTGACCTGCGCCCCCATGGCCCTGCCGCTAAGCCGCTCTCTCCAGCTCCCGTCCTCTATCCGCTCGACCTATTGGCCTGGGCAGCAAACAGCTGAATGAAGATGACGGTCCTCAATAGTCTCCGTGTCCCCTAAAGCTCAGGCACGCACAGCAAGCTGCACCCGACCCCCTCACCTTCTTCTGGTAGACGGCAATCCAGTCGGTGGTGGCAAACCACTTGTGGCCCTTGATGTCGTTGACACCGTTCTTTAGATTGCCGAAACGCTTGGTCAGGTCGACCTGGAGCAGGTTCCTCAGGAGGTCTTTCAGGTCTGAGCTACAGTGGGATGGGAATCGGACCTGTGGGGTGGGGTGGGGTGGGGGTGTGTCCACAGGAAGGTGTAACCAGAGCAGAGGAATGTCAGGAAGGTCAGACACACAGACCTCAGGCTATTCTGCTGGTTCTTCTCCCTGTAAACCAAATCAACCCTAAGCCCAGTGACGAGCAAACATTACAAACAAGGCTATGAGGGAGAGTGCCCATTCACAGGTCTGGGTGCGGTGCACACAAGGCTATGAGGGAGAGTGCCCATTCACAGGTCTGGGTGCGGTGCAGACAAGGCTATGAGGGAGAGTGCCCATTCACA
>JAODUD010000095.1:625934-636649 GCA_026784285.1 Stomatorhinus walkeri | reverse complement strand
GTCAGCCATGACACCACTATGCAAAGCCATCCCAGCAGTACTACACTGCCACCCCAAATGGTCAGCCATGACACCACCACAGCTTTGGGCCAAGTCCCATTGGTCTGCTGGCAGCCACCGATATCTCTCCTGTGAAAGAAGGGAAAGTGCTACCCAGGCAGAGGAGACCCAAGGCTGACGGACACTAACCTGCTGGCAGGCACTGGCATTGCATGTCCCCCTGGCTGCCGACCCTTCCCCTTACGCAGCTTAGTGGGGACCTACTGCCCCTCCCACTTGTGATACTCCTCAGCCAGCTGGGCAAACACAGCCCGACACTCACAGCATGTCTGGGCCAACTGTGCTTCTCGGGCATGACGTCCCTTCTCCCGGCTGAGCAGCAACATCTTGTGGCTGCGTAATGCCACCTCCACTGCCTGCCAATTGCTTCTGCCGGTCACATTTCTGCTGACAACTGACCAACTGCTGGTCCTGGTCCCGCTGCTCATCCAACTTACAGGGCTCCTGAGCCCCTCCCACTGCAGCATGCTTCGTGACGGCTGAACTGATGTGCAGACAGCTGGGGTCACACTGTGGCTCACAGAACACTCCATCACCAGTGAGAGGATAGCCAACATCGTCATCTCTGTCAGAGGACTGGGGGGCTGGCAGAAGTGGCTTGAGGACACACTACACAGGTCTGGGACACTTTGGGGGACAGGGCAGCACCTCACTCACTGCAGTGCCCTCTGCTTGCCTGCAGACTGCTCTGGCCCTGGGTTCTGGGTAGTAGTGTGCCCAGGGTCTTTTCTTCCTACAGCCCCAGCAGACGAGCTTTTTCTCCCGAGCAGTCCTTAATCAGAGAAGCACCACTGCTTCTCCAGTACCACTGCTTCTCTGCCAGCTACAGGTCCATCAGGTTGGAGTTGACTTGAAGGAACTACTGAAGGACCAAATAATGAATGACATACTTATCTCATGTTTGTTCATCAATAATGAATCAGGACACATTTCATCCCAAGCAGTTTCTATATTTCTTACTGTATCTGTTAATTCTATAAATCTTTCCTGACCTACACAAAGAACTACTTAAGGAACCACAAAGAAACTACTGAAGGAACAAGTAATGAATAACACAAGTAAAATATTTATCTCGTATTTGTTCATCATATTGAATCATGATGCATCTTTTATTTCAAGTAGCTAATATATTTGTTCATGATTTGTACTTCAGCAGTAACTGAAGTAACTATTAAGTATTTGTGAGCCCTCGTGAAGTGCTACCCAATAATGGGTAACACTTAACATCACTTATAAGAGGTTTCAAAATACCGGACTGCGAAATTTTCAACAGTTCGTTACTAAATCTGTCCAGCAGATCAACCTTTAATTTTCCAGAGAATAAAGAAATGATATAATGCCAATCCGCTAATCTTTGCCAATAAGATCGGCAAGTATCATGAACCAGAAATTGAAATATGTCCCTTTTTATTAAGTGCAAACCACAAAATATTGCAGTAACTAGCAGACCGATGCATTATGGTGGCGGCAAGAAACAAGGAGGATTTCTGCAGGGAATAACATAGCGCTTTTATTACTGACCTTTAAAAAACGAACACATGAACTTGACAAGCACTAACAACGAACACAACAAGGGAAACACAAGGTCACTCACCGTCTTGTAAGGTACACACATGGTGGGTGATTTATACAACGTCACGGACACGCAAGGATCAGATTGGTGATCTAACGAGTTGAGCTACTTTGTCGAGATAGGATACCGTAGTGCTAATCGATAGCCCTAACCCTAATCCTTACCCTAACCCTAATCCTTACCCTAACCCTAATCCTTACCCTAACCCCAAAGCTGTGGAATTGCACATGCTCAGAAAGACTCGATAGCACCTCTCCATAGGTAGCTTAACTCGTCAGAACACCGACATACGACACATGCCACAATATCAGTAACTACAAACAAGAACACTACAAGGGGCTATTTACAATGCCCCAGCATGCTCAGCGCATCTCGCTGACGGTAGACGTATAAGAGGTAATTGTACATCTCAACCATAGCAGGCTGCGACTTGTCTGTCATTATACTGCTGGGTCAGGTGTTCTATCGACCAATGCTACCTATGGAGACGTGCTACCGAGCTTTCTGCGCATAGGCACTTCCACCGTCTTTGGATTATTAGTATATTATTAAGTACAGCTTTATGTTTATGTTAACATTTTAAAATGTAAATAATGTGTTAGTGATTAAAACACATAAATAAAGATGCCGTAATACAATGACAGTTATAACTCGAATCGACAGAGCCGGCTATGGATTAGCGCTACGGTATTCTAACTCGACAAAGCAGCTCAACTCGTCTGAACACCGGCCGCTTAACAGTCTGCTCTTTGAACAGACGGACTGCCACAACGCCATGGAAGGAAGTGCTGGAAATATAAGTCTATTTTTATGGGTATGATCGAGGATTTACAATTTTTGTTAAAGCTGTACTATTAGTCATGATGCATTTTGTACTGCGCTTTCATTTAAGGTCTTTTTAAACTAAAATTAAAGATTAATTATGAAGTTAAGTAAAAATAGTAACTGACAAGAAGTATTGAAACAAAAACAAAAAAAAAATACAATAAATTATCTTGACATTTACACAAACCATATTTCAGTCATACCAGTGGCGCACTAGGTGGCGTCGGAGCCTGGTATAGAGCTAGGTGAAATACAGTTTATTTTGTCAATTCCTGACTCATTATGTACGATTCCTGAAATTTAAGAACACTCGGTTTTTCAACAAAAGTCAACATTATTCTCTGAAATAGTGTAGCCTGTCTAGATTAGGCTGTAGTTTTCTGCGATTTATCTGACTTCAGCAAATATATTCAAAGTAGTGCAAGAGCCCAGGAAGGGGCGACTGTGAAGCCCACTGAAGCTGATCCCCCAGCGCAGGATCATACCGCGGCAGCGCGCCAGCTACAGAGCCGGGAACGTGCGCCGCTCCCGTGAAACGCGCACAACGCGCTCATCTCGCAGTCCAGCTTGAAATAATGCGGACAATAACTGCACCAATTAACAGCAATAGAATCGCAGTCGTGCAGAAGATATGATGACATTTATTTGTTAAATGCTAGAAAAACTGAAAACGTTTGCGAAGTTCTGTGATTCATAGGTTTCATAATAATGCATAAACGTACGCAAAACATAGATATGCTGAGTAATAACACAACGAGGTGAACGTTATGCTTGGGTGCCCTTGCCGTATTACACTACTCTCACATAGCGATGACTTTGGCAGTCAGGGCAGGTGTAGACCTATCACAGAGCGGGGTATCCCCATTCACTTCTTCCGTAAGAAATGCCCACATAAAATAAACATCTGCACTAACATTTTACCTGTATGGTAACTTTCTTCAAGTTTTGTAATTAATAAATGTTATTATACATGTATGATGGTAATAATTACAAAAATAACACAGTTCGGCTACGGCATTGATTGTTAGCATATTATTTTAACTGTGCCACCAGAAATTGGTACTGGCAGCTCAGGGTGGCAAATTATGATAAGCCGCCAAAACTTATTTCTATCGGGAAGAGGACTCAGAGAAATTCGCTTAGGGATTGCAGCTTTTCGGGCGACTGGCTGCGAGAAAGCCAGGAGAACCGGCTTGTCTTGTTAAAAAAAAGTTTCCTCAAAGCAGTAATATTAGAGAAGTTCATAATTTTCAGATACAAACATAAAGTGCATAAATGTGCCGATACACACTCACATACACACGTCAACAAGGATATATATTTTAAAAGAAGGTTACCTTGCGTAGCTCTCGGTCACTCGGCGTCCCACTCGTCGTAGAATGCGCCGCACAAATCCGCGAACCCCGGCTCACTCCGGGGGTCACTTTCTTATAGCGCCCTTCTTTTATTCACTCCAAACGGGTCACTCTGATATAGCGCCCTTGCTCACTTCAGGGGCGTCATTGTGATATAGCGCCCTTCTTCTGTTTCGCTTCTTGTTATTTGTCTAGCCGCTGCGCCTGTTGTTCCCGGAGGCACCGAGAGCGCACCGGCGAGCTTTCGGCGCCTACTGGAGGCTCTTCGCTTCCAGCTGACGTCAGGGCAACAGGGCAGCCTGTGACGGACTGCCGCCTCCCCCGGACCGCGCCGAAGTCTGTCTCTGCCTGCGGCTGTACGTTTGTTTCAGGAGCCGCCAAATCCGTATAAATTAAACAACCGTCAATGGAAAAACCAACATGAGAAGCGCTGAGACGCGATCCGCCGTTCAGACCGACAGGCAGTCCGGACAAAAGTGTTCGTTTTTACACACTCCTGTCTGGCTACATTTAGCCCCTCGCCCCCATCAGCAGTCTGTCTCTGTTACAACCTGTCACTGGATATAAACACTGAATCAGTCATTTTTAACGACAAAACTGTTCCATGTTAGACATTTAAATATCAAAACTGCGTTTGTTGTCCCGTGGACATAATTAAATAAAGTTTGATTGGACTATAATGAAATCATGATCTGCATGTATAATGCAGGGAAAAGGAACAGTTATATAGAGAAAGTAACAGGATATAGAGAAACAGACCATGACTATGAAACCGTAATAACGGTATGACCATGCGGGTAAATGTAGTCGGCGGTTCTGTTTTATCTAATAAATGAGCAGATCCTTATACTTCAGGACAAAGCCATAAGCCATTTAACTAGTTTTCATAAGCAATAATCTTCATTAAATAGTCATAAGCGCTGCCTATAATTTAGACAGACACAGGAAACTACATTTATTGATAGGGAAAAACACATCCCTAAAAGCAAATTCAATATTATTTAGATAAAACAAATTATAATCTCTCGTAAACAGTCAATGATTATAAACTGGGTTACTGTATCGCAGCCATAAATAACCATCAGAAGTATGGATTAATTAAAATAGCTTTGATTTGTCTTGCATCAGGGGTGCTGTAGGGGTCCTGTGGGAAATAACTAGATTGGTCTGGACTGGGCGGGGCAATATGATATGGCTTTATGGGGCCCAAAATTTTTAGTGACGCCCCTGTCTTGCAGGACCGGTGACTGGAGGCAGGGCAGGACCGGTGTCTGGAGGCAGGGCAGGGCCGGTGTCTGGAGGCAGGGCAGGACCGGTGTCTGGAGGCAGGGCAGGACCGCTGTCTGGAGGCAGGGCAGGACCAGTGACTGGAGGCGGTCCGCTGTCTGGAGGCCGGGCAGGACCAGTGACTGGAGGCAGGGCAGGACCGGTGACTGGAGGCAGGGCAGGGCCGGTGACTGGAGGCAGGGCAGGACCGGTGTCTGGAGGCAGGGCAGGGCCGGTGTCTGGAGGCCGGGCAGGACCAGTGACTGGAGGCAGGGCAGGACCGGTGACTGGAGGCAGGGCAGGGCCGGTGACTGGAGGCAGGGCAGGACCAGTGTCTGGAGGCAAAGCTGAGGCATCTCATTCTGCCTGGCCTGCATGCTGCTGCATGGCGATGCATGAAAGCACGGGAAGCTGCGGGTGGCCTTGGGCAGCACCGCAGCCACTTGGCCCTGCGGCCATCACTCACACCATGCGCCAGGGTGAACATAAGTACAGCTAATCATCAACAGCCTTTGGCTTATAGTGTCCGCGTGCGGTCGCTTATATGGTGCCTTTATTCATTATTTGCATTACACTGTTGCAAAATAACAAAAAGTAATTTCCTTCGACATATATAAAATTGATGGAAGCAGAATGACAAGAAGATGAATGAAGCACTGCATGATTGCAATATCCTGCCATTTCACATACCATACATTTTCCATCCATCCATTATCTACCGCTTTTCCAGGTCGGGTCGCAGGGACAGCAGTCTAAGCAGGGAAACCCAGACCTCCCTCTCCCCGGCCACTTCATACAGCTCATCTGGAGGGATCCCGAGGCGTTCCCAGGCCAGATGAGAGACACAGTCCCTCCAGCGTGTCCTGGGTCTTCCCCGGGGCCTCCTCCCAGTGGGACATGCCCGGAACACCTCACCAGGGAGGCGTCCAGGAGGCATCCTAAGCAGATGCCCGAGCCACCTCATCTGGCTCCTCTCAATGCGGAGGAGCAGCAGCTCTACTCCGAGTCTCTCCCGAATGACCGAGCTCCTCACCCTTACGTTGGTTATAGGCTTATCCAGTATGATTATGTTGGTTATAGGTTTATCCAGTATGACTTGAGACAATGACAATGACAAATGACAATGAGGACTCACAAAAAATTGAGTATATGAAAAACACATTTTTATCAATAATACAAAATGCTAAAAATATTTAAATATCTACTGTGATGAGCAGGTCTGTGGGTTCCCGAGCCCCCGGGACCCTGACATCACCTCACTGTGAGGTGTGTCTGTTATTGCTGAACTTATAAATGATCTGGTTTTCAGTTTCCTTATTTTAATGAAATGGGGGAAATCATTTGGCTACACCGGAGTTTACTTATTTTCAGTCTAACTTTAGTTTTCAGGTAGGCCTGTGTATGAGCCTGTGTATGATCCTGTGTATGAGCCTGTGTATGATCCTGTGTATGAGCCTGTGTATGATCCCATGTATGATCCTGTGTATGATCCTGTGTATGATCCTGTGTATGAGCCTGTGTATGAGCCTGTGTATGATCCTGTGTATGATCCCATGTATGAGCCTGTGTATGATCCCGTGTATGGTCCCGTGTATGATACTGTGTATGATCCTGTGTATGAGCCCGTGTATGATCCCGTGTGTGATCCCGTGTATGAGCCTGTGTATGATCCCGTGTATGAGCCCGTGTATGATCCTGTGTATGATCCTGTGTATGAGCCTGTGTATGATCCTGTGTATGAGCCTGTGTATGATCCTGTGTATGAGCCTGTGTTTGATCCCATGTATGAGCCTGTGTATGATCCTGTGTATGAGCCTGTGTATGATCCTGTCTATGATCCTGTGTATGAGCATGTGTATGATCCTGTGTATGAGCCTGTGCATGATCCTGTGTATGATCCCATGTATGAGCCTGTGTATGATCCTATGTATGATCCTGTGTATGAGCCTGTGTATGATCCTGTGTATAATCCCGTGTATGAGCCTGTGTATGATCCTGTGTATGAGCCTGTGTATGATCCTGTGTATGATCCTGTGTATGAGCCTGTGTATGATCCTGTGTATGAGCCTGTGGATGATCACGAAACTGAAATCTTTGGAAATGAAGCCACAATGAATTCATTGAGAAGACATTTTTATCCAAAGATTAGATTTTATTCAATTTTAATGCCATTGTGCAAAGTATCAGTGCCCAGACAATGAAATGCATTCTGGGATCTAATTAAAAAGTGCAAAATAGTGAAAAAGAGCTAGATTGAGAGTTCATCATGGACAGCTGTTCCCCAGGAAGCAGAGGCTTCTGTACCTCTTCCCAGATGGGAGTAGGGTGAACAGTCTATGGTCTGGTGGTTCTCGATAGATAGCGGGCAGCTGAGTGCAGGTGATGTTTATAACCTGTTGCAGGGCCTTCCAGTTGGAGAAGAGCAACTGCTGTATGACAACATTACAGAGCTAATTAGGACACTTTTAATGGGCAGTGGCGGCTTGATGGTTAGGGATGCGCACTTATAATTGAAAGATTGCAGGTTTGAATCCCCGGCCAGCAAGGTACCGCCCCTAAGCACTGCTCCCCGGGCGCTGAGTTACTGTCCCCTGCTATACCACGGCGTCACATGTGGGTTAAATGCAGAGGACACATTTAGCTGTTGTACACAGTGTGCTATGGTGTGTCAACAATGACAACTAATCACTAAATTCTAATAGTACACTGTATAAGTTGGTCAAGATCTGAGTTCACAGATAGGCTTTCTTCAGTCTCCTCGGGAAGTAAAGACACTACTAAGCCCTTCTGACCATGGTGGAGGATCTAGTAGATGAGGAGAAATGCTCTAAGATGTGCACTCCTAGGAGCTTGAAGCTGGAGACTTCCTCCCCCTTCGCCCATTGACGTTAATGGTGGTGTTTGTGGCTTCCTGAAGTCCACGTTCAGCTCTTCCTGGCTTTGAGGGCTAGTGCTGTCAGCACACCGCACAGTCAGATGGTCACCCTCCTCCCTGTAAGCCTTCACGTCGTTCCTGATGATCAGCTCCACCGTTCTCATGCTACCTGCACACTTGATGGTGATGTTAGATTGTTTGTAGCCATATGTGAACTGGCAGGACGGGGGAGGGCTCAGCACACAGCCCCCAGAGACTCCAGTGCTCTGTGACAGGGTGGAGGAGGTGCAGCTGCTTAAGCTAACAGACTGGGGTCTGCTGGTCAGAAGGTCCAGAGTCCATTTAGAGAGTTAGGCGCTGATTCCAAGGCGATGCTGCAAAGTGACAGACAATTTTGAGAGAGAAGGGTCAGACAGACGGTTCTGCGAACAACTGAGGTTAAGGGCCTTGCTCAGGGGCCCAATGGTGACATCACTCTGGGGGCTAAGGGCCTTGCTCAGGGACCCAATGGTGACGTCACTCTGGGGGCTAAGGGCCTTGCTCAGGGGCCCAATGGTGACATCACTCTGGGGGTTAAGGGCCTTGCTCAGGGGCCCAATGGTGACGTCACTCTGGGGGCTAAGGTGCTTGCTCAGGGACCCAATGGTGACGTCACTCTGGGGGCTAAGGGCCTTGCTCAGGGGCCCAATGGTGACATCACTCTGGGGGTTAAGGGCCTTGCTCCGGGGCCCAATGGTGACGTCACTCTGCCAGTCTTGGTATGTCAACCAGAAACATTCATACTGGGGACAAAAAGTCCAAATCCAGTGCATCTAATAGGTAGAAAGTCTTGTTTATTTGCCTTTTTATGCAATTTAAATACATTTAATATTAATATTAGAATGTCCTTCATGTTGTCCAACGCTCCCTTCACAGAATTCAGTATAACCCTGTCTCACACGAAGCGCACATTTGACACTGAGCACTTATCTGGACTTATGGCTCTGATACAGCTCTCCACACTAAACACAACTTGATAGTAGTTACTTCTCCAGTGACTGGGCTCATACCAACAGCAGAATTATTTGCAGTTCCATTGAAGAGGGGCACGTGGGTCAAGAGGTTTCAGAGATGCTTATTTTTAACCATCACTGTTGCCTCATTTTGCAGATATCATTCCCTTTCGCGCCCTCCCTGTCACAGCAGCTGACAGGTGACAGTGATCACTATGGCTACAGATCCTCAGCATAATCATGTGCTGGGAAACACGCACTTCACTGTGCTCTGCTTCCTGTAATGTGCCAGAAACCAAACACAGCGAGAGACGTGACAGAATAATCCAAATATGCACACAAAAAGGTTACCATTGCAAAAGATGAGAGTGAGAAACCCCAACACAGAAAATAAGGAACAAAACATAATGCAAAGTCAGACACAGAAGAGAGAGAACCCAAACAGTATGTATGAAGGGAAGAGAACCCAAACAGTATGTAAGAAGGGAAGAGAACCCGAACAGTATGTAAGAGGGGAAGAGAACCCAAACAGTATGAAAGAAGGGAAGAGAACCCAAACATTATGTAAGAAGGGAAGAGAACCCAAACAGTATGTATGAAGGGAAGAGAACCCAAACAGTATGTAAGAAGGGAAGAGAACCCAAACAGTATGTAAGAAGGGAAGAGAACCCAAACAGTTTGTAAGAAGGGAAGAGAATCCAAACTGAATGACAGTGGAAAAGAGGAACTGAAACACTTCAAGAACGGACCCTAATACTGTTAGGGTGGAGAAGAACACAAATGGGGGGGGGTGTCAACGGAGAAAGAGAAGAAGCTGATGCAGCCCTGTCTGCTATGATCGAGGTGTGAGGTTAGAGTGGTGAAATAAACAGAGTGGGGCTGGAACCCATGGCAGACCTGTCACCTTTATATACATGTAAATATTCCACTGACTGATCCTGCTGGTCACCGCACAGGATAGGCAGGGATGTGTGGCCTCTTGTGGGTGATCTTGAGATTTGGACAGAATCGCAGCCCTGGAGGGTGAGCATTTATGTGCCCCTGGCTCTTCTTTCTGGGCAGAACATGTTCTGATAAAGATTTTGGGCCCAATTTGATTGGACTGTGTTTAAACTCAGTGTTTGTGTCTATACAACACTCTGTTCCTCACAGCATTGTTATTCTAAATGTGCTACACTGTTTTTTACACTGCTCTGTTTTCTCTGACCATGTGGCAGTGCATGTCCCACCTTGAATTGTGCGTAACTGTGCTGGAGAGTAGGAGTAACCAGGAATAAGAAGCTTGGCAACTGAGCAGGCTGGACTTGCACAGAACAAGATCACAAGATGGCGCTGTGGACGGTCACCTCGACATTGAGCTCTCTCACATCCCCTCAGCCATGGGGGAGCGGGCAGACATACCTGTGCTGGGGTCATGCAGGGGCGACGTTTTTAAGGAAGTGTGGCTGAGAACCATCACTGTACAACAGTCTACAACATTCTACTCTGTCCTGACCTGTGTAAGTACTTTGTACTCCTTGTGAAATGCTTTGTTCTGTTATCTAGTCAATGAAATTCAGCCAAGGATACAGTAAGTGTTACTTAAAGGGGACCTAGTCGGGTGCTGGGGAGAAGGATACAGTAAGTGTTACTTAAAGGGGACCTAGTCAGGTGCTGGGGAGAAGGATACAGTAAGTGTTATTTAAAGGGGACCTAGTCAGGTGCTGGGGAGAAGGATACAGTAAGTGTTATTTAAAGGGGACCTAGTCAGGTGCTGGGGAGAAGGATAC
>JAODUD010000095.1:564161-577674 GCA_026784285.1 Stomatorhinus walkeri | reverse complement strand
TGATAACATGTTAACCACAGTTGGCATGAGCTTTCTAAAACAGAAAGTAACGTCACGTTAATGTCTTTACTTACCTCGATGTCATTGTGGAATGCCTTGAGATGTCTTTTAAGGTTTTACGGTTTGTGGTGTTTTTTACCGATATTTTGTGGCCACATTTCTCTGCCATCTGTGCGGCCAAATGACACAGGAAACAGAAACACTGCATATTAATAATAACAAGAGGATATAAGGTGTAGTCTTTTTTCGTCAACGAAAATGAAGAGATTTTAGTATAGTTTTTATTTTGTAAACCAAATTCTCGTTTTTATTCATCAACAATATTACATGGTATATTTCGTTCTAGTTATCATCACATGACCAGCATTCACATTGCATCTCATCTCCGTCACGTCAAAAAGGCTCGTTGACAAAGATAGTTCGTCAAAAATTTCGTTGACAAAAACAACACTGCATCTGACCAGAGCACCTTCCTCCATACATTTGGGGAGCCACCCACATGCCTTTTGGCAAACTCAAAACGTGCCTTCTTATTTTTAACTCTAAGTAATGGCTTTTTTCTGGCCCCTCTTCCATAAAGCCCAGCTCTGTAGAGTGTACAGCTTATTGTTGTCCTATGGACAGATACTCCAGTCTCTGCTGTGGAACTCTGCAACTCTTTCAGGGTTACCTTTGGTCTCTGCGCTGCCTCTCTGATTAATGTCCTCCTTGCCCAGTCTGTGCGTTTTGGTGGTGGCCCTCTCTTGGCAGGTTTGTTGTGGTACCATGTTCTTGCCATTTGAAGATGATGGATTTAATGGTGCTCTGGGGATCATCAAAGATTTGGATATTTTTTTATAACTCAACCCTGACTTGTACATCTCAGTAACTTTGTCCCTGACTTATTTGTTGAGCTCCTTGATCTTCATGGTGTGATACCTCTTGGTTAGTGGTGTTGCAGCCTCTGGGGCCTTTCAGAAAAGGCGTTTTTATACTGACAAATCATGCGACACAGATTGCACACAGGTAGACTTCATTTCACTAATAATGTGACTTTTGAAGGTATTTGGTTAGAATGGAATTTTTAGGGGCTTCATGAATACATATGCACATGCCAGTTTTCTTTTTTTATTTTTATTTTATTCTTTTTTTTATATATTTTTTCTCATTTCACTTCACCAACTTAGACTATGTTGTGCAGATCCATCACATAAAATAAGATTAAGAAACATTTAAATTTCAGGTTGTGAGGCAACAAAACATGAAAAATACCAAGGGGGATGATTACTTTTGCAAGGCAATGTACATGTTCAGGGAGTTTGTGAATAAATACTGCTGAAAGGAAGATAATCAAAATGGATATTACATTCACTATGATATTCAGTTACTAAGCTGATGTTTTTGATCAAAGTGACAGTTTTTTTCTTTGTCTTTAAGACTATAATGGCTGAACCACAATTAGGACACCACCTTAGCAGCTATGTGTATATAAACACACACGCACTGTATTGCATACAGAACATGAACACACACTTTGGTTGCTCTTGTGCACATGGCCAAGGGTAAGGCACTGATTCTGAGCTATGGGACCCTCATTCTGTCTTCCTTCCCCAAAGCCTCTTGGTGCAAAGTCTGAGAAACTTCAGTGAGACAGTGAACCCCTACCAGCTCATGTGCCAGTACCTGCTCATCACCAAATCTCCCAGACAAATCCGCAGGCGCATCCACGACATGTGCCAGCCTACTTCCCCTGCCAACATCGTGAAGGTGTGTTGTCTGGATATCACTGCTTTCTTTTTTGTGGGTTCTCCTATGATCAGAGCTCTGTGTTGAGGTATAGTACAGTATTGTGTGAGGTATAGTACAGCATTTCCCTTGAGAGTTAGTACTGAAGGTTTTCCTTTGTGAAGTCTGTTTCGGCACAAACTGAACCCTGCTTTTCTCTCTTTCATCTCAAGTTCTTTTATCAGCACAAGAAGGTTCCACGTATGTTGCTGCCTTGTAACAGAGTGACACCGGAAGAACAGTGCCCCCCAGTGGAGAGAGAGGAGATGGTGCTTCCCATGTGGCTGAGGGTATGGAGGATTTTAAGCGTGGAGTGTTTCAGGATGAGGTTAATTAGAGTTCCATGAGTAGTCTATCTATCCAGCTGAGGTGCTAATTTCTAGTATGTGCTATAGACCTATCAGATGCCTGCAGTATGCGCTGTGAGAACTATTCCTCTCTTTTCACAGAAGAGCTTGCCTCACATCTTTAAAGTAGTACAAGAGTACAACCACCGATCAGCTGGGGACATAACTCTGGAAAGTCAAAGAAATGGCTCTTACACTTTTCCTAGTGGTACTCGCTATCCACCTTCCCTCCCAGAGACCCTAACCCTTCGGCCTGCTGGCTTCAGATGCCTGCGACAATCAGCCCCCATTCCTAAAGCTAATGTCTGCCAAATTTCAGCCCCTGCTTCTGTGAACAGTGCCACCTTGAGCTCAGAAAGACAAATGGTGCCACCTTCTGCAGAGGATCGTGTCCAGCAAATGCCCCAACGTAAATTGTGCCCCATCCAGCCTGCCCCGCCCAAACCTCAGCATCAGTTCCTCACTACGGCTGTGAGTGGAGCACTGAATGTGTTTGATCTGACAAAGAGAGCCACTGTGGGAAATGTCTGTGCATCAAGTGGAAGTGAAATGCTGGGTTTGGCACCTGGCCAGGGTTGTGCCAGTGGTTCTCCTGCTGTTGTCATCAGTCTGGTCACACCTATAAGTGCCCCCATAATTAGTCCTTCTCCTGCTGACAGCAGATTGACAAGGACTGAGTCTGCGTTGCTTATCCAGGAGCCAGTGTCTTGCTTTTCAGGTTCCCTGGACCAGTCCTATAAGCTTCTTAGACCAATATTCCCAGCTCCCCAAAATAACCGTCCCTCAAGCTTAGGTCTTCATACTCATACGCTGCTCTTCTCCCCCTTGCCACTTGTTCCTCCTGCTGCTACCCTACAGCCAAACCCAAACCTAATCCCATCCACAGTCCCCATGTGCAACAA
This sequence comes from Stomatorhinus walkeri, assembly GCA_026784285.1. NCBI lineage: Eukaryota > Metazoa > Chordata > Actinopteri > Osteoglossiformes > Mormyridae > Stomatorhinus > Stomatorhinus walkeri. The sequence goes on along the minus strand of JAODUD010000095.1, from coordinate 574,661 downwards.
GACTGAACTCCCAGTGACTCCCAGCTTTCATTCTGTCCATACCTTTTCTACTCCTGCACAGAGGTGTAGCAAAAACAGCCCCACCCATTCCATCACTGATGAGGTTGTGGCTTCTCCTGGCAGAATTTGGCCTAGTTGCACAGCCTTTTTGGGACGAACTGATGTACTGGATGTTCCTGATGCCAGAGTGGATTACACAGACGTACCCTGTATACCAGGGCCTCCATCCCAGGACTGCTACATTTTATCTGTGGCATCAGAAGCCGTAGGCCTGAAGCAGGCTGTGAATCAGGCAAAGGTCCAGCACATTTCAGCATTGCAGGGTACTAGGGAGCACTGGATTTCGGCTGCAACGGCCAGTCCAAGAAACTGTGGGATCTCACATACCCCTGATACACTGGGCTACAGGAAATTGTCACTGACTGCGGGGCCTCCATCCAAAGACTCTTCTCATTGGGAAGACAAGGGATGGGATGAAGAGGAAGTAAGAGAGGAGGAGGAGGGACATGATTATGGAGGTCTGCTGCTGGCTTTATCAGAATCAACCATGAGCCCACACTCTAGTCTGGACAGCCATAGTGACACCTTGCAAAGGACAAGTAATGCAAAATGGCGAGAAAATAGAAGACACAGGGACAGTGACAGAAACAGAAAAACAGCCAGGAAGCAGGAGGGAATGTGGAAAGAGAACAGTGCACAGGACACGATAGAGGAGGATGGGCAGAGTGGGAGGGGCAGTCATAACCATGGTCAAATAGAGGACTGTGAAGATCAGCCAGAAGATGACGATGAGGAGGCAATGTCTTCAGCCTCAGAAAAGTCTGTGCTCTCTGTGCCTGAGTTGCAGGTTTGTGTCTTCCTGTTTATCAGAGTCGTCCAGGTAATTTCATTTCCTGATTTTGGACAATGGCAAGGACCTACATATCAGAGCATGTGAGCGGAGTGGAGCGGTGACTATTTCCGCTCCTCGCTCAAGAGGCTGATGGCTCCGCCCCGCTCAATATTGCTCCTCGCTCCACTAAAATTTCCTCACACTCTAGTCAAATCGCTCCACGCTCGCACCAGTTTAAAAGAGGGATAAATAATCTGCATGCCTAACAAATGTCACGTAAAGCCCAAGCCATATAAAGAAATACGAGCAACGGCAACACTGTCACTCAGAACAGAATTTTTTTTTTTTTTTTAAAACATACAGGCAACAACAAACAGGTTTGGCAGTGGCATTCCACACAAAAATAGGCTTAAAAATAAAGGAATCAGTGGGCTTCATAACCTAAATAATATACAGGCTAAGCTTCCACGTTTTAAATTCCTCAATTTTTTTCTGTTGATGCTGCTGCCGCGTCTCTATAAAATAAAATTTTACTGACAGCATTACATGAATGTAAAAAAATCATATTAGACCTACTGTGAATAACAAACTAATTTATTTGATTTCCAATATTTGTTTTATAGGCTTTTATACTTTACTTTATAGACTTGATATGCTACAACCATATAAAACTTGCTCACGGTTTGTTCTGGCCTCCTCGTGTTCACGTAGCACACTGTCATGTGTCTTTTTAGATTCCAAAGTGAAATTTTACTCACTGAAACAGTTTCACCACATTGTTGTTCTTGCACTACATTATTGTCATCTATACGTTTGATAAGAATTGTACACTTGTATGACCTATCAGTTTCCTTTGTGAAATACTTTGCGAATTCCATCTCGGCCAATTTGTGTATTAGTCTTGATAATTATATAGCTGAATTCTGGGTAAATTTGGGCATGTCTCAGAGTCGTAGTGTGAGCGGTATCGGAGCGAAATTGGACTGAGACAGAGCGACCACTCCAGCCTTAATTTAAAAACCGCTCCGCGCTCTGAACAAATTCGGTACACTCTACTCCTTGCTCACGCTCCACTCCACTCCTCTCACATGCTCAGCTACATATCAGCTTAAGCCCAGGAAGATGTATAACATAATTTTATCACTTTAATTATCAAGTGCTTCTGATGAAACATTTACTGGTATTAAACCACCTAGGTACCTAAGTCATAAACCAAGAACCAGGAATGGTGACTACTGATGTGTATGTGACTAAGACAAAGTGATAGCGATGTTCTGCCGAATAATTTCTAGAATTCCTCATTGATAGTGCAGTGACGGCGCTTATATTCCCTATGTGGACCCTTATACAATGACTCTCTAGAGTCATAATTAATAACTGTAAACAGGGTTTTTAAAATTTAAATGTGGTAAAAACAGGCATGGGTACTTTATTATGTATGTGTTTTTTAATGCTGCTTTGGTTTCACCTGTGTCTATATAAAGTTTACAGAAACACTATAGTATTCATGAAGCTACTGTACTGTACCTCACAGGAGACCATGGACAAGTTGAGCTGGCTAGCTTCAGAGAGCAGGTTACACGAGGACAATGATTCACAGGAGGACAAGTACCCACAATCCTCCAGTCCACACATCACTTCCTGCGCAATCACTACTTCTATTAACCAGAACTTCCAGCTGGAGAAAGAGGTGGAGCTTAATGAGGGAGGGCCTGTACACTTGCCAGGTAGGGAGGATTCCCTGGTAGCAGACCTGGCCCACACCTTTGACAGGGAAAAAGATTATGTGGACAACTCCCCCCTGATGGAGAGGAAAGACGTGGCCTTAGCTCAGGTCAGCCTTAACCGGGTAAGACACTCCGCCCCTGCTCCTGTTAAACAGAGGAATTCAAATTGCAGCTTAAATTTAAATCATTTGTGGATCGTCGTCTTCTGTTGTTCTGTTTTCTTTGTAACTATCAAGTATTTATCATAATCTGCTCCTGTAACACATCCACTTCAGGGATCGGTTTTTATAATCTGTGATTACATGATTGTTTGAAATCCTTTTTCCTGGAGGTGGTGGTAGTTGGGGGGGGCATTATTTGGTTGAATTGCAGTATTTCTAAAAATATATGTACCCCTGTCTAAATGCATGTGCAGCCCAGATTTTGGGTCTAGTGGATATTTTGTGCAGTGTGTCGACTGCGCTCATGCAAAGAAGTTGATATATGGAATGTCATTGCTGTACACATGCGCCGACCGCGGCTGTATGCATACACAGACATGCCCCAAAATGTAGTATATATGCAAAATGGAGAGCACTGATGAATGGAGTATGAACTATTTAATACGCTGTGCCTTGCTGCTGCCTACCAAGGTATGTCTGGCCCTGCGGGACATTCCAGGCAAGCTAGAACAGTTTCTGCATATTCTAGGAGAGTCTGAGCAGAGCAGCACAGGCCATGGTGAAGTGCAGCTCTCCTTGCCACTGTAGCCCATGCTGTGGGCGTAGCCACCGTCCTGCAGCCTGAGCAGGCCCATCAATGCGGCCTGGTACTTATGCATCTCAAATGGTCACGTCATGCCTAAAAAGTACAAATTACTAATCTGTCCATCTTTCTATTCATATAAGTGACATACAAGCAAGGCAAATAGTACATAACAAACATACAGCAGTCAAGGAGTCAACCTATTTCATTTAACAGCATTAAAGTAAAATAATGCTGCTGTATGCCCAAAGGAATTAGTGATGACAGGCTTGAATAATGTCCTGTATTCTAATATCAACTGCTGCCCCCTCTGGCCAGTTTGAGCAGCAGCTGGAGAGCAGCATTGGAGATGCGCCTTCTTGTTACAAGAAGTGCTAGCTAGCTGTCCTGCAGGGGAGCCACAAGCTCAGCAGCACAGGCCAAAAGGAGGCACAGAGAGGAGAGTTGGGGCTCTCCATGACTCCTTCACCTTCAGCATACTTAACAACACTTATCATCACAGTTACCATCTTCATTAGTTGTGGCTCAGAACCTTTTGAAGTTCTGCTTTAATACTCTCTAAAGAAAAACAAAAATTAATTTAAAAAAAAAACGTTGAGCACTGCTTCTAACCGTGTCACTCATTCATGCCGTTAATTTCAGCTAACACCTTGCCCCATACATTTATTTGACAAAATTGGACACTAAACATTCAATGAAATTTTAGATAGATATCTTGTTCTCTAGCTTAAATGCCTGTTTGTTACACTACAGTGAAATGGTAGAGAAAGAGAAAAAACTTAATTGGACCAAAAATCATTGTACCAACACAATGTGAAGTTAAGGATTGTTCATTCGTAGCAGGTATACCACCCTTGCCATGTCATTTTATATGTGTTAGCCAATAAAGGATTAGCAGGGGAAAAATATTTTGAAAAACTATTACATTGATTTGTATGAGAAGACTAGAGAAGACCTACCCATTTTGAGGAAGCTTAACTTATGCCTCCCCTGGCCTCACCATACAAGCTGGCCATTCCTTCTGGCCTCTAGGTGTCGCTGTTTACAATATTGGAAAACATTTACAACATTACAACAGATTTTTCTCCAAAGAAAACATGAAATGTGTTTTCAAACAGCAGAAAGTTGTAGTAATGAGTCATTTCAAAGTTGTTTGCTTCATAATTTAATCTAACCACTACCTCACTGAGGTATCACCTGCCACATGGCTGCACTCAGGTTCTCATCCCTGAGATGGTTTGTCGTGTAATCAGTGCATGCTCCTTCCTACCTTACTACTAAAAACACAAACAAATGTATTTTTGTATAGCGCATTATCATAACATTACATCGCGTTTTACAAGCGTTTTACAGCATCCCCACCCAAAACCCCCCAGTGAGTAAGCCATAGGCGACAGTGGCAGGGAAAAACTCCCTAAAAGGAAGAAACCTTGGGAGGGGCCAGTGCCAATGCTCCCTCCAATCGCCAGGCAACCAGAAGGAAGGCAGCGGGTCACACATGGAAGATGACACAGGCAGAATGGCGAGCTGGATGCAGGGACATCATTGGTAGTGGCAACGTCACATGTAGCAGGGTGTGCTGGACATCTTGATAGATTGAGGTCTCCAGGCAGCACCCCCAGGGGGAGTAGGGGAAATAAAATGTACAATTAGTCAAAGTGAGGGAGACTATAGGCCAGGGGTCTTCAACTCCGGTCCTGGAGAGCTACCGTCCAGTAGATTTTCTACCCTACCCGACTTCTGATGATGAGCCACACCTGTTCTCAGGTAAATGCCAGGAACAGGTGTGGCTCATCAGAAGCCAAGTGGGACAAACATATGAATACAGGCATATGTGTTTGTATTTGTCTGTGTGTGTCTGTGTATGTATAAATTCACATACATACATTTGTGTATATAATTATTTTCCTAATCTCCCTATAGATGAAGGCACACATCTCCAAGCATTTAAAAGGCTGCCCTTGTCTGCAGAAAGAATTCAGGACGTTTTTTAATAAGCACCATCCAAGCCCCTCACGCCAGGGCCAGCCTGAGGAGGCCACTGAATACTTGAACCAGGAGGGAACAAAAGGATTTTTAAAGCTTTCACCTGTAATATCAAGGAGTAAAATGGAGAATCTCGGCATCCACAGGAAGAACAAGGTTTGGAGTTTTGTCAATGAGGCACACCTTTACTGCCTCATGTTTTAATGAGTACATGTTACTTCATATTCAAGTTACTTATCTGGTGGTATGTCAGAACTACTCTGTTGCTACTATGACTCTGTCTAGAGTATAGTCACTAAAATACAAAGGAAAGTGTTTACTTAATGGTTTATTTACAAGGGCACTGACACCTATAATAACAAGGTTAAAAAAAGGCATCAGTGTTAAAAGCTGTGTCTTGTTTTTATTCCTGGAAGGGTAGGAGTAATTTCATAATGACAGTGTTGAATGATCCCAGTTAAAAACTGAAATGTGTAATGTCATAGCAATAACATAGCGTCTCTGTCAAAAGTCTTCCAGGGTGGTGAACAGTCATTATATCACATCCATCCCAACAAACCCTACAGCCCAGACTCACCCAGGAGAAGGAAAGTGGGGTGCAGAGCTCAAGGGTGAGAGAGGTCAGAACAAAGTGCACTTCAGTGTGGGTTGACTGGTGAAGAAATCCATCCAACTTGTAACCACATATTCTGGTCAGAGTTGTGTGTGTTCTTGGAGATCCCAGACAGCATAGTCCGTAAAGCTGGGAGATACCCAGGATACGGAGGTCTTCTATAACAGTGCTCACGCAAACTTACATTCATAATCTACCATTTCAGATGCCATTTCACCATTTCACTATTTCACTCTTTGGGAAACTTAAGTTGGATACACACATGACTCTATGGGAGCTTTTCTACTGCACCAGGTACCGTACTTGTGGTATGGGTACTTTCTGGACTTTCCCTTTTCCCTTGAGTACCAGTACCAAAAGTACCAAAGCAGGGGAGTGCTTCATTGTTGATTGGTTATCAAGTAGCCTGCCTCTGAAACACAGTGCAACTGCTGTCTTGAAAAAAAATTACTATCTCAGAAAAACAACGATAAAATAAAAGAAAGTAACTATAATATATTCATGGACAAATTATGAGACCCAAGCTTTAACTGTGATCTGGTGAGAAGAACCAGAAGACCTGGATAGCATGGAAGAAAAAAAAATGCTACAATATACTAGGCTGCAGAAGAAGTGGAGGTGAATTTTAAACTGATTTTTTAAACATACTAGACAATCTTGAAAAGATGCAAACGATCGTTAAAATTGCAATGCTTGCTAAGTTTTGTTTTCTATGACAAAGTAAGAATGATTTAGTGAAACTTAGACCCACCACGCTATAATATCTAGTATGTAGGTGCGAGTAAGTCTGATCTCAACCCAGCTGACTATCAGTCCTTGCGATATATATAATTATATATATATTTAATACATATAATTTCATGTGCGTAACGTATAATGTTGGTATATATCACATATTGCTCAGCCCCAAAATATAAATTAGGCATTTATCAAATTAAGTATGAAATATTAATCCTAAAGACAGTCCTCCCACACACAGAAAAAAACAAGGGGGAGGAGCAAATTGAGCAAGTGGATGGAAAAGTCAGCGAGGGCAGAGGAGAGAGTGAGAACCCCCCAGGTCCCAAGCAGGCCCACAGCAGCCCACTCACAGATCCTGTACTTCCTGCTAAAAACATTTCCCTCACACCGAGTGGTGAGAAAGTCATTGTATGGACAAGGTAAGCCAAACAAGTATCTACCTTTAGGGAATTTTCAGATCTTCTGATTAAGAATAAATTAAAGGTTATGCATGAAAATTAAACATAAGACATAATGGGGTTAAGTAAATGTATATGAGTAAAATGCTGTCATTATGGAAGTACATTGAAAATTTCTGAGATATCTTCTGACACTCAAGCCATATGATTAACTTGATACGTGATACCAACTGACCCAGGAGAGTGTTTTTTTCTTGAAAATTCCTCAGTTATGTATTGAACTTTGAGCTACAGGGCAAAATATATATAAATGCAGATGGAAGAGAAGTAGTGAATATTGCCATTGACATCATGGTGCTGGTTAACTCTCATTCGCGACACTGCTGTCTATTAAATGAAACATGGCATTGTATGCATATAATGAAGCACCACTGACGTATCTTTGTCCATCAGGGAAACAGACCGTTTGATTTTACTCACTTGTCAAAAGCAAGGAGCCAACTGGAACACTTTTCAAGCACTCTCAGCTCAGCTGGGCAATAAATCAGCTAGTGAGGTAAAAAGATATTCTTTTATCACACAGAAGAATATGTTGAAATTATATTATGTCATGTTATATATTTTTATCAATTTTTTAATAGAACGCTATTTCATTTTAATTATCTTGTATTCTGTTTACAATGAAATGGGTAGAAAGTGCTGTTAAAATGAATAAACTCGCATAATGGCATTTCATCAACAACGGTCTTCATATATGATGGTGGCCCCATAAAATTATAACGGAGTTGAAAAATTCCTGTCACCTTATGATGTTATAGCCACCATAACCCAATGCATTACTTAAGTGGTTGTGGTGATACTGGTGTAAACAAACATACTGCACTGCCAGATGTACAACGGTATAGCACGTACAATTATGTTCAATACTTGATATGATAACTGTTACTGGTTTATGTATTTACCATAGGCATCATTAGGTCCTTTCAGTGGGGGCTATTGACCTGCATATTTTAAACTTGATGCCAATCTTCCTTCAAAGAATAAAAAAGTCAAGGTAAACTTGACTTAGGCCCTGGTCTTTTCAATAGCTAGAAACTCCTCAGGTATTTACTATAGTTTTTATTGTTATTTAGACTACACCATATAGCCCAGCTGTGTAGTAGGTTATAGATTTGTGTAAGTACACTGTGATGTTTGCACAACGATGAAATCGACTAATGGCACATTTCTTAGAACGTATCCTTGTCGTTAAGCGAGTGTACCTATCCCTATGTTGTAAGTATTTCTATTCACTCCTCTCCGTTCTTCAGGTTGCTAAGCGCTTCCGCAATCTCCTGCACCTTTTCCATGCCATATCCAAACTGGCTTGCTCAGAGAACCAGCCTAGTATGGAAGAAAGGCCGCAGAAGGAGCCTGACTGAGCAAAGGTGAAGACAAGCCCACGGATGACTCTTAAGACACTTGGTACTCAGGGAGGACGTTGCTCTGTGCATTTGGGCTGACTGCCCAGTTTTTAAATCCAGATACTGCATCAGAGGTGTCGCTGGACTCTACCACTAGAGAACATCTGAACACTCTAAACAATCATGAACACAAGAAGACTTCTTGTCGTTCATTTGATTTCATTATCAATATTAAAAAGAATTTGGGGTGTACATGAAAGTAACTGAACAATGATTTTAACAATGGAAATAGCATGCAATCATAAACCTTGTATTAATAATGTACCTGGTTCTCCATAATTACTGGTCAAGTGAACCAATGCAGGTGAAAATTTTGAGTTTGAATTTAATTTTAACCAAAAAAAACCCCAAGTGAGTAAGCCAAATGAATAAGACTAACAAGGAATTGTTCAGTTGTAAGTTCTCAGTTATCAAGAAAACATTGTATGTATTACTTTGCTGTAAATCACTAAGTAGACGCTGAATATAATTTATTTTTGTATATATGTATGTGATTGTATATAATTCCTAAATGGTAGAAGACTGCTAATATAAAACCTGCATTAAAAATATTACGCGTGTCATGGTACAAAGCAAAGAGGGTACAGTTGTCATATTAGCAAGGTTTCCATCAGTGGCCGCTGCAATGAAGGAGCGACGGTGCACGCTAACAGAATGGAACAGCGTCTTGACCAATAGGAGGGCGCCTTTCAGCACGCTTTGCGCACCGTGCTTCAGTTAAGCGTGGCTCCCTTTCCCAAGCAGACATGGCTGACGTTTCGTCCGCTTTAATCGCACTGCTCATCCTGAGCCCCATGGGCCTTAGTATAGACGTACTGCAGCTCCAAAACACCGACTTCGACTACTGGGCGTCCGAGCAGGATATGATGTTGGTGAAATTCTTTGCCCCTTGGTAAGGGAAAAATATGCATATATTATTTTTAAAATGCCGGCATGTTCTGTGTAGTCGATATCCAGGTGTTATGACATTAAATTACCAGTAAGGTGGATTTTACGTTGTTTCGGGGGTTTGGCGGTTTAAGGCTGGTATGTTAGATTGGGGAAAAAATGCATGAAAGTTGATTATGCGTGCGTCGGAGACACGAATTATGGCAGCACGCTGAATTGCTTGTTCTTTTTAGTTTGGAAATATTGTACTGGTAAATGATGGATAACAAATGCGATTGTGTTTTGGGTACATATTAATACATGGTAAACGACTAGAAAGCTGCGATTAAAATATGTGGTGGGTATTACTGTTCATCGTAATAACAGCCGGTCATCGTTTGTTCGCCAGGTGCAAAAAATGTCAGAAATTAGCTCCTGAGTATGAAAATGCAGCAACGCGCCTGAAGGGGACTGTCACTTTAGCAGAGGTAATAATTGTTTATATCCGTGTTTTTATTTAGTTGTAATTAGGAACCTCGTACTTTCCAGTAGGCTATTAGTTAATAGTATTGTATCGCCGGCGGGGATTATAATTTCCCGGCATGCTCGCAGGTAATTGTCCCTTTTTGTACTGTTGTTAATAATTGTATTTCCCGATTGTGGCGTGTATGTTTGCCAATATTTTATGTGAACCCTGTCCGATCCTCGCGTGTCCTTAATTGTATATAAATCTCCCACAGTGTGTATACCTTACAGTCCGGCGTCTGACCTCCTTGTGTTTCTATAACTCGCGGTGCTTCGGTCTTCCGAATAGTACGGTATGACTGTATGTAAGAACATTAAGAATTGGTTTGGTATTCTACCCTTTTTTCCTGTCTGACAAAAACTGCTTCAATCAGTTACAGGCCATGTGTAAATCAAGATTGCATTATATGTCTACAAGATCTGAAAGCTTTTAGCTACCCTTGAGTGTTAACGTGGATTATCTCAAGCATTATTCATAGTTTTGTTGATGTTTGTGTTTATCATACTCATTAAACAAAGCAAGGTCAGGGGGGTATTCCATGAAAGTAGCTAACTAAAGCCAGACTTACGCGAAAAAGTGAGACTCACATTAGCGGCATCTCCA
>JAODUD010000095.1:535289-547762 GCA_026784285.1 Stomatorhinus walkeri | reverse complement strand
GACTCATTTTGCATAATCTGTCCTGATCTCACTGCATTCCTGTATGCTGTATCCTCGACTCATTTTGCATAATCTGTCCTGATCTCACTGCATTCCTGTATGCTGTATCCTCGACTCATTTTGCATAATCTGTTCTGATCTCACTGCATTCCTGTATGCTGTATCCTCCACTGAAGTCAAGTTAAGTCAAGACAAGTGGCTTTTTATTGTCATTTCAACCATATACAGTAATGCAGTACATAGTGAAACGAGACAGCATTCCTCCAGGACCACGGTGCTACATATAACACTACATCAACACTACATATAACACTACATCAACACTATAACATTACATTAACACTACATATAACATTACATCGACACAGGACTGCATAAAGTGCAAGTGTGCCAAAAGTGCAGACATTGCAAAAACAGTGCGACACAAGACAGTGCAATAGAAGAAATAGAAGAGATGACAGTGATCCAGAGTGGCCGCTGCAATCTTGTTTTAGCTATTGTGTTGCTATTGTTTTGGGCACGGGATAAGCACTCTCAGCGGCTCAAGGAATCTCCATTAAAGCCCTGGGTGGTCTTTAGTCGCAGTGGGAAGGTGATCTATCCTGATCTCACTGCATTTGGTATGCTATATCCTGAATTTTATCAGTCTTGCACATGTTATTCTGGTATTCTGATTTTATCCTAAATACAATTTTTGGTAACTCCCAAACTCAGTGTTTCTTGTAAAGCTGTTAGGATAAAACCCATCCTGGACCCAGCTTTGAAAAACACCAGAGGATCCACGTAATGTGGTGCTCACACACGTGTACTTTAATATTGGCCATCCAGTAGCTTGACATACATGTACAAAATTAGTGCAGACTGACTTAATGTAGAGCAGGTCCAGCAGCATACTTCTCATTCTCAGTATATGCAAAGAAAAATGACTAACAACATAACAGTTTTTCCATGTAGGGGAGAGCCGCACTCTCAGGGCTACAGGTACTTACATATAAAAACGTTCCTTTTTTTCTTTTTGCACACCTTGCATGCTACGCTTGACCTGGCAGTAAAATAACATAAGTAGGATATTACATACCATTATGTGTTTTGTTCCGAATCAAAGTACTGTCCTTATTTAAATAATGAAATCATGTTCATGTTGAGAAGAAAGAGAGAGACAGCAGGCACAGAGATGTGAGACCCCCTGTTAATGGAAGGTGCAGTGTTTGGCCACCTAGGAAGCAGATGTCCACTGCGGTCAGTGAGGCTTCAGTATGATGGCAAATATTCTGAGCTATTTTTAGAAGATCTATGTAGAACTGTTAACAACAACAAACAAATTTATTTTTGTATAGCTCGTTATCACAACATTACATCTCAAAGCACTTTACAACATTCCCACTTACAGCAAGGAAAAACTCCCGATAAGGAAGAAACCTTGGGAGGGACCAGACTCAAAGGGGGAGCCCATCCTCCAGGGGCCGGCAGGGAGAGTTCTGTTCAAGCAGATATACAGTTGATTGTTTTCTTTATTTATCTATATTCTTCTTAAGCCTAAGATGTACTGATTGCATTTCAGCACAGCTGGTTTCTGGGGGAATACTTGGGTTTTCTCTTTGAGACGTTTTACTTCAGTGACCACATAAGAAACCTGTTGTATAATTGTGTTACTGTAATGGGTCAGAACAGTTAATGGGTGACTAACCTTCTACTTTAGACCAGGGGTGGGGAACCTGTTCCATGGAGAGCCGTTGTGTGTGCAGGTTTTTGGGATGATCTGGTTTGCTTTCTTCCAAATTGCAAAAAAATTAATGTGTCACTAGCCAAACCTGGTTGTCATTTGCCTGGGCACTTGCCGGGTCCTCCCGGCATCCTCCCCCCATGGAGGCGGGCCTGACCCTGTTTGTCCTCGCCCCCCTCCCAAGCTGGGCAGCAGGCCCCAACAGTCTCCACTGAGCCCCAGAGTGCCACCATTCGGCAGGGGGAGTCAACCAGCTTTCGCTGCCAGGTACTGGGTGGTTCACAGCCTGTGCGTCTAGAGTGGAAGAGGACCAACAACCAGCCACTAGCAGGTGAGCATTGACCCGTTACCGGCCATGTGTTCCAATCCAGGACTCAGGGAAGTGACGCTAGTTACTTTTCACACTGCAGACAATGTAAAAATTGGGCCAGACGGTTTTGTCCTTACCATCGCTAATGCTCGTCCCAGCAACCAGGGCCCCTATCGCTGCATAGCCACCAATGCAGCAGGCAAGACCCACAGCACAGCATCGCTCATCGTGAAGCGTAAGTACCGGCACTATTTACTCCTGGATAATCTGTAAAATGGACAGCGGTGGCTGTCCAGTCGCTGTGGATGGTAATGGCTCACTTAGTGACGTCTAGTCTATATAATGAACTGTGGTGATGTCCAGTCGCTGTGGAGGGGAATGGCTCTCTTAGTGACATCTAGTCTATAAAACCAACTGTGGTGATGTCCAGTCGCTATGGAGGGTAATGGCTCACTTAGTGACGTCTAGTCTGTAAAACCAACTGTGGTGATGTCCAGTCGCTATGGAGGGTAATGGCTCACTTAGTCTAGTGTATAACATGAACTGTGGTGATGTCGCTTAGTGGCTCGCTTAGTGGTGACAATAAGAAAGGTGATGTCTTGTTGAAAAAGCCACAGAATGCAGATTCATAAGTGTCAAATTCTGAAGGTTCCATCCCTACAAAGGACACAAGCTACCAAATTCTAGTTTGCAAGTTTCTAATGCTGCAGGGTATTTTCTCACAAGTTTGCAGGCTACAGCCTGACTTGCCAGAAGTATCTTGGGCTACATTGTTCACCTTCACTGTTGACTTTATTGCCTTGTGCTGTTCAACAGTCAGTTAAAGGCTGGACATCATTTGCAGGAATATTTACATTCATAATAAATGTTCTTGCACGTACTACCATACTACCTCAGTTTTAAGACTGATACATACATTATTTTGCTGCTGCTGTTGTTGGATGAAATTTATATTTAGCTAGTTATATTCTGCAGGAGTAATTCAGAGTAAAGGTCCTGTGGAAGGCATCTTCTCAGACTGAAGCTGGTGTCATTAGATGTCTTTAAACACAGATTTTATTGATAATTGAATTCAAATGATTTGAATATTGGACAGTGGTTCTAGAATGAGAATTTTGAAAAAGGAAGCATTCTTTTATAGTTGAAGCATTCACTTTGTTTTCTGAGAAGTTAATGTCATTGAATTTTCTCATGTCTAATTAAACCAACTGAATGTGAAGAGATCATACATGATCTACATATATTAGAATAATACAAAAGCTATATAAACTTTTATTAACAAACAACAAGCAGTAAACATCTATTTGCTACTTAAAACATAGATGATCAGGTACGGTAAAAGTCATATAAAAGTTTTATATTTCTCCTATAGGCTTTTCCCTTGAGTGCCTTAAATGTTGTGTTTTTTTGGTACGAATGTGGCCATAATCACACAATATAAAGCACCTTAAAAACATCAGATGTTGTCCCATATAACTGAAATGTAAAATATGCATATTAGCTTTACATGAACCATGCTGTTTCTTTTTCCTACGGGGCTGCTCATCCCTGCCTCTTCCCTGATGCCCACAGATCCCCCCAAGGTCCGCGTGACCCCTGGAGGGGCGGTTAGAGTGATGGTGGGTGAAGCCGTGAACCTGGAGTGCCAGGCCGCAGGGAGACCCCGCCCATCTGTCAGCTGGTTCCGCCTGAACCACGGCGACGAGACAGTCCTGAGCAGCTCTGGTGGGACAGACACCCCTGTGGTGATGCAGGTAGTCTGTCATGGGCCAATCAGCAAGCTCAGCAATGTGACACCAGCCACCCCGAGAGATCATCTGGCACCAGTTGACTAAGCAGCACCTCTCTTGTCCCAGGTGTCGTCTGCACGCTTGGAAGACGCTGGCGTGTACTTGTGCCGGGCCCAGAGCAGTGAGGGATCTTCAGAAGCCAGGGTGGAGCTGAGTGTTGAGGGCGGGGCTTATGAAGCCACGCCCCCTGTGGCCTCTGTGGTTCCAGCTGAGTTAGTGGCGGTTGAGGGGCAGAGCGTAACATTCCACTGCCACGTCAGCGGTAGCTACCCCCCCACCCAGACACACACACACACACACATAATATGCACACACACACACACACATACATATCACACAGGGATCTCAGTGTGTGCCTTAATATGGTGGGAATAATAGTAACCTTAAGAGTTATGATGTAGATCTTGCATTTGGTAACTAACATCCTGCTCCAGGCTCGCCCACACCCATCATCTCCTGGTCCAAGTTGCGTGCCCCTCTGCCCTGGCTGCATAAGGTACAGGGGAGGACCCTGGTTCTGCAGAACGTGGGCCGTCAGGACTCAGGCCAATACATCTGCAATGCCACCAATGCTGCCGGCTTTGTGGAAGCCACAGCCCAGATGGAGGTGGAAAGTGAGTGACGTGCCCACAAGGCTACTAGCAGACACATGCGTCGAGAGTGATGCTCCGCAGCCAAGATGACAGTTTGTAGATGTTTTAGGACTGAGTGATGCTCCGCAGCCAAGATGACAGTGTGTAGCTATTTCAGATATAATAGATGCTATAGAACAGTGCTTCTCAAACTATAGTATAAGTACCACTAGTGGTATATGGAGGTGTCATCTTTTATGATGTCAGTCATAATACTGGTACGTGGAGAGCCTAAAATTGGTACACAGTTTAAAAAGTTTGAGAACCACTGCTCTAGAACCAAGAAGAGAGTTTGTAGAAATTGTGAGCGATGCTTCAGAGCCAAACTGGGAGCAACCAGACATATGAATTTTTTTCAATCTTCCTAGTTCCCCAAACTAATCCGATACCCCCTACTCCTTGCCTATATTCCCAAACAGCGCCCCCATATGCAACCTGCTTGCCTGAACAGCTGCGTGTGCAGGCTGGGGACCCCATCCACCTGCAGTGCCTGGCCCACGGAACCATCCCCTTGCGTTTCCATTGGTCCAAGGTGGGGGGTAGCCTCCCAAGAAGAGCAGAGATGCGTGACAGTAGCCTGCTGATTGGCCAGTCACGGACGGCCGATGCTGGCACATACAAGTGTGTGGTCACCAATAAGCACGGCTCCAGTGAGGCCACAACCACAGTCACCATCCGCTGTAAGTGTGCAGGACGGCTCACCATGTTCTTAGGAGATGTGTGAACTGTGCTGGGAGGAGGTAAACCTACATAGTCAGCAGGCTCATGACTGCCCAGAGTACTGAACCTGTGTTGATTATTGCAACAGGGCTACAGCAAATATGAGTGAAGGGAATGTTTCTCAGGTATGTACATCTAGAAAAACACAAGAGAAATTATAAGGAGTGAGAAAGAAGAGAAAGAGAGATGATAGGAAGTGAGAGAGAAGCGAAAGAGAGATGGAAGATGAGCTGAAGGAGAGGGGAGTGTTGGTTACAAAAGGTGAGTGAAGATGGAGGCAGGTAGCAAGGGAGATGAATGAAAGGAATTGGAGATGTGGAATGTGTCCTGCTGGAGACCTTTAGCTCTGACAGCCAGCCTATATGCAGTGTTGACAGCCAGCCAGTATGTAGCACTGACAGCCAGCCAGTATGCAGTGCTTATAGCCAGCCAGTATGCAGTACTGACAGCCAGCCAGTATGCAGTACTGACAGCCAGCCAGTACGTAGCACTGACAGCCCGCCAGTATGCAGTGCTTATAGCCAGCCAGTATGCAGCCAGCCAGTTTGAGGCACTGACAGCCACCATGTATGCAGTGCTTATAGCCAGCCAGTATGCAGTACTGACAGCCAGCCAGTACGTAGCACTGACAGCCAGCCAGTATGCAGTGCTTATAGCCAGCCAGTATGCAGCCAGCCAGTTTGAGGCACTGACAGCCAGTCAGTATGCAGTGCTTATAGCCAGCCAGTATGCAGCACTGACAGCCAGCTAGTATGTAGCACTGACAGCCCGCCAGTATGCAGTGCTTATAGCCAGCCAGTATGCAGCCAGCCAGTTTGAGGCACTGACAGCCAGTCAGTATGCACTGCTTATAGCCAGCAAGTATGCAGTGCTGATTGTCAGCCGGTATGTAGCACTGAGAAGGATTGTCCGCCTCAGCCTTGCATTTACAGGTCATTCATTTAAGAGACGCTTTAGTTCAAAGTGACATACAAGTGAAGCAAGCAGCACATTCCACTCATACTGCTGTCAAGGAGCTGGCCAGGCTGAGCTTCCAGTGAATGCCCAGTTAAGTATAAGCAGTAGTGGAGCAAGAGCTACAGAATATCTTCCAAACAAAGCAAGAACACAGTAAGACAATTACTGAAATCATCAAGCAGTGCAACATTAATAGTATTAAGGGAATATGGAGTGCTATCAGGCTAATACAAGTCTTCCTATAACTGACTGGTCTTGAGGTGTTTCTCAAAGTTGGAGAAGGAGTCTGATGGCCAGCTTGCTGGTACATAAGCCATTACAACTGGAGCATGACCAGGAGGTCTCACCCCTACTCTCCACAGAGAAAAAGCTCAATCCCGCTCTGGAGACCCCGTCCGTCGGCATCTCCCATGGACCAGTTTGGACCAGCATGCAGCAGCAGGAACCAGTGGATCAGAGCTCAGAGCAGAATATAAAATGCAGAACCTTCTGCCCTAGAGCTAATCCACTTTCTATTCTCAGAGATCAAGCTGTCCCCTGAAACACCTGAAATCAATCAACCTGAAATTAAATGTTGATTTTCGTCTGTAACAGGGCTCTCTGAAATCTCCTTCTTCCTCAGCTTCACACAAAGCTTCAACATGTAATTATTTTATTTGTTAAATAACATACACAGGCACTATATTTAAGCTGAATTACTTTTTAAATATCATGTATGAAACTGTATACATCGGAATTTGACTAAAAAAACATTAATATTGCTGTATGTAACTGGAGGACATGGTGTCTATGGGTGGATTTAAGATTCTGGTGCGCAGTCTAACAGAGCTGTGCATTTCAGGTCCAAAAACTACAAATCCTAACCAATTTATTGTTTCAGTTGACTAGTTGAATACTCTGTTACTGACTATGATCAACTGGCTTGTGCATGTTTCCTGTCACACCACATTCAAGCAGCAGGTGGCGCCAGAGATACAGAGGGCCTACTTTAGACACATATCAGTTTGAGCAAACCCATGTTGTTAGACATTAAGTCATAAAACTTTACAGATTTGTTCTTGCCTATGACTGTTTACTTTATAAACTGTTTATTTTCGACTTCATACATTTTGTCTCCTGCTGTTTAAATTAAGAACATTTATTGATTTGTCAAGTCTGTAAAGCAGATAAACAGAAAATCTTTGAGAGACATTGTCAAAATTCAAATTTGTCCATTCAACCATTTCCACAAACCACATATACATTCAGAGTTCCAGTGATCTCAAGCCAATCCCAGGAAGTTATGAGGCATGAGGAATATTATGTCTAGCCATCATGCTGCATATGGAACACACACGGTCACCTGTGTCATCATGTGTAATACACATTAATATTGTATGAATACACCAGCTCAGTCCATTCAGTCATCAACACGCTTATCCAGCTCAGGGTGTCCGATGGGGGTCTGGAGTCTGTCCCAGGCAGCTTAGATCTGGCGTATAATCAGGACAGGATGCCAGTCCACAGCAGGGCAAAAGACCAATATGAATGATATATATCTAGGAGCTAAGGTGCCTCTTGATGGCAATTTTAATGCCTAAATGTAACAATATGCATATCTGAAATTCTGTTGTCCTAAAAACTAAAACTGGTAGAACATTTTCGACAGCATACAATGTGGTGATACTGATGAAGGTTGGTGCTCTGAGCTGATTGCTAGAGCCAAATGTCTGTCTGTCACCTCACACCGAGACGTCTTTCTCCTGCGGCCTCACACCGAGACGTCTTTCTCCTGCGGCCTCACACCGAGACGTCTTTCTCCTGCGGCCTCACACTGAGACGTCTTTCTCCTGTTGCCTCACACCAAGACGTCTTTCTCCTGCGGCCTCACACTGAGACGTCTTTCTCCTGCGGCCTCACACTGAGACGTCTTTCTCCTGCGGCCTCACACTGAGACGTCTTTTGCCTGCTCACATTAGTGGTGAGCTTGGGAAAAAAAAGCCTTTGGGAAACGTAGCTGTGGATCCACAAAATTCTCCTAAAGTATGAAAGATTCTTTGTGTTTCACTTCCAGTGGTCTCAGGCTCAAAGCTGATATAAGATAGACATAAAGACATAAAACGGCAAGTCTGGCTCCCTTCGTTCGTGTGAACATTCCGCCCTCCCAGTTCCCAGGAGCGCGGAGCAAGCAACAGAGAGCGAGACCTAAGGCATCCCTAACACAGCTGCCAGAAGGTGTCTTGATTAACCTCTGAGGCTGCGCTGCTCTGTCACCTTGAAGTGGTCACAGAGTGTTCTGACTGGTCACATCATGATTACATGAATGATTACAGAGATCTATCAGCCTCTGAACTTTACCCCCTGGGACACAAACACCCCCGTCTAATTCCACTGGCATTCACCAAGAGCAAACATGAATTCATTTTATAATAATTTTCTGTCCTCTTAATATCTCCAAAAAGGGACATTTGACCTGGATTTTAATAATTATACTAATAATGTGCCAGTTCGTCCTGGATTAGCTCAGAGGGATATCTTCTTATGCTTCTTCTTCATTGTTCATCTGCCTCTTAAGCTTTGTTTAAATGGCACGTAACCGACAGTCAAGAAAAACTCTGCTTACACAGACCCTCACCCTACATACTCTGTGGTGACTTTGCCAGCAGAAACAGACTGCAGTGATTCCTCCATGGCACAGCACTGTCAAGTCCTGGCCCGTGAAGGAGAATGTTAAAGTTAATTATCTGGACAGTAAGTGTACACTTCATCATTAGGGCTGCCACTCACGCTTTCAGCCTTAATCTCACGCTTATGCAAGAAACCTCAAACCAGATCTATTGTATTCCATTATAAACCTTAAACTAGCCATATCAAAAGCGTTGGGGTAGTTTGCAAACCCTGCAGACTATTTACAAGGTAATAGATCTGTGATACACATGTAAATGCATGTTTGTGCAAACACTTTTTCCACAAGGGTATATTATATGTTTCCTTAGTAACTTAGTAGTAAATACTTAATAGTAACTTAGTATTAAGCACAAATCATGATCAAATATAGTTTGTCAGCCAAGTAAAAAAGTGTTCCCCATTTAACACTAACTATTAAGTTAACACTAACTATTAAGTTATGCTCAGAAGAGTAAACGAATCCCACCTCCCTGTTACGGTGAGTGGTGGACGAGCGGGTAAGCAGGCATGGGAGGCAGGGATCAGGGCAGGAAACAGGGTTTATTCCGGGAAAACGCAGGACAAAACAGGACTTCCGGGCAACGTCACAAGCAACATTCTGACCGATCTGGGGAAGACTGATACAGAGGCAGGCACGGATAGACAACAGGTGGTTTCAGTCGGGATCAGACACGAGGTAACGAGGGGGGCGTGGCACACAGGAGGCTTGGACGGGCGGATCGTGACACTCCCTCCATTACAATGATTCACCCCAAAAGGTATTGAGTTCAGGTCTCCCCCAGCAGCCCCGCAGCCCACCGGCTCACAAGGCCTGACGTCAGGCTGTCTGTATATTTACTGTAAGCCCCAACCCCCCAGCTGCTGTTGACATGATGCACAGCTGTTTGCTCTTCATGTAGCTGAAAATGCAATAACATTTCTGCAGTTTCTGCTTTTAGCCTGTATAGGGCCATATAAGCTGCCATCCATCCATTATCGTAACCGCTTACTCCCCACTGGGGTCACGGGGGGTCCGGAGCCTGTCCCGGGAGCATCAGGCGCAGACGGGAATCAACCGTGGGTGGGAACCAACACTTCGCAGGGCGGCTGCACTCCCAGTGAAATGAACATTTGGAAGAGCCACTTCATAAGTATCAACCCTGAGAAGCCATTTCTAATATCAGTTTTTACATATTTTCATGTTTTATGTTCATTTAATAGGTACAGTATGTATTTCATTTACAGTGGTATTTTAGAACTTGAAGTTAATCCATTCAGAACTCCAGATCAAATCCTAAAAAGTTCAAGTTCTGATCGAATTTTCCCCATAAGAAAAAATGGAAAACCATTTAATTGGTTCCCTGCCCCAAAAAATTACACTTCAATATGTTTTTTTAGCACTTAAACACAAAATTAACCAGATAAAACATGTAAGAGCATATACTGTACTAAACACATCTAAGCACATTTATCAAGACAATAATTTGTAAAGTAAGAAAATAAATGTATCCAATGTGTAAAGTTAATGTGTCCTGCCCCGATACTCAGGTCCTTCCGTGTGCCACGCCCCCTTGTTAACCCCGTGTGGAATCCCCATGTTATCAGCTGTTTCCGGTTGTTGTCACGAGTCCACTGTATTTAGTCCGCGTTTCAGTTTGTTTCCCCAGTCCGGTTATGGTATTGTCCCTCTGCGGTTTGCCTGCCTTACCTGTAATTGAACCCCGTATTCCCCGATATCCTAACGTCTGTTCTGTGCCTTTTGCTCCGTTCCATCCCCGTTCGGCATGATAATATTGTAATTAATGAATTAATGGTTTATTGTTAATATTAAAATAAATAATAAGAAATCTTTATTTTTAAATGTATTTTATTATATAACAATAATTACTGTTACTGTCTATCATTGTCTAAATGTATTTTTACTGTCTAAGTATATGTATTCAGCTAGTGTAAACATGCCTGAGACTGAAGTGTTGCCCTTTCTTTCTGCTGAGAGACATGCTGCATGACTCATCACAAGTAATCTTAGGTCAGTGTTCACGGTTGAACTTTTGAGATTCAGATTGAGTTCTAGGTAATTTTTTTCGAACTGGTTGGTTTGACTTTTAAGAAATTCGAGTTCTGATGAGTTTGAGAACTTCATTTTCTGTAAAGCACCTTGAATGACCTTTGTGTCCGAAAAAATCCTATATAAATAAAGTTGACTTGAGAACAATAACTACAGCACACCTCCAGTGCAGCTCTAGTGCAGCTCCAGTGCTGCCTCCTTCGTAATGTTAATGTTACTCTGTTGTGCTCCTGTCCCCTATGTCACTAATGCCACACAAACAGTCAGATCCCCCATCTCCTCATACTCTACAGATTTGGTAGCCTGCGTTTAATATTCCAACTGACTTCTCCTTCAATGGGGGGTGGGGATCGGCATAAATCATCTGAGTAACATGAGTCTGTGGGGGAAAGTTGAGTTCTTCCTCAATGGGAAGGGTCACAAGCTGTAACCATGGCAACATCGCCGTCGGGGCCTCCGTGTTTTACTTCCTTTATATGGAAACAGTCAGTACTGTGACCCTCGGCATAATAATGCTGTCAGAGCGTTCAGATACAGGACAGCTCAGTGTGACCTAGGAGGTCAGGGGGAACGACAGGAACAGCAGGAGGTGCTGACACACACAGGCTTAAGGTGAGGGCCATCTACTGAAAAGAAGACCCAAGCAGAAATATACTGGCCAGGGGCTGCTGAGCATGCCTCTGAAGAATGGCGGGGGCTGGCTGGGCCCCATATCTGTGTGTCTGTGTGTGTGTGTGTGTGTGTGTGAGCGTTTGTGTGATTGTGCAAGGGCGCACTTACTCAAGAGCTTCAAATGGCTATGTTTGCAAACAGGAAGCAGAAACCCTTCTTTTTCCTGATCCCGAGTGAGAAAAGACTCAATGTTAGGAGCAAAGGGGAACAGAATCAGAGCTGGGGAAACAAAGGGCCGGGGAACAAATGCAGAAATGGGGAGATGCGTGGCTGAGGAACAGACACAGAACCAGGGGGACCCAGGGCCACGGAGACACAGGGTTGGGGATCAGACTGTGGAGATGTGTACCTGGGGAACAGACACAGGGCCAGAGATGCAGACACAGGGCTGGGGAACAGACACAGGCCTGGGGAACAGACACAGGCCTGGGGAGACAGGGCCAGGAACAGAAACAGGGCCAGAGAACAGACACAGGGCCGGGGAACAGACACAGGGCTGGGGAGACAGGGCCAGGAACAGAAACAGGGCCAGAGAACAGACACAGGGCCGGGGAGACACAGGGATGGAGAACAGACACAGGGCTGGGGAGACAGGGCCAGGAACAGAAACAGGGCCAGAGAACAGACACAGGGCCGGACAGACACTGGGCTGGGGAACAGACACAGGGCCAGGGAGACACAGGGCTGGGGAACAGACGCAGGGCTGGGGAACAGACACAGGTCCAGGGAGACACAGGGATGGGGAACAGACACAGGGCTGGGCAACAGACACGAGGCCTGGGAACAGACACAAGGCTGGAGAACAGACAGATGAGAGGATGATTAGAAATGGGGAGATTATTACAGCTCCCTCTCCCACTGTACAGAAAAAACCAGCATTGTTTCAGTAGTATAGTAACTAAGGGCTCCCTCTCTCACCGTACAGAAAAATCCAGCGTTGTTTCAGTAGTATAGT
>JAODUD010000095.1:360944-373054 GCA_026784285.1 Stomatorhinus walkeri | reverse complement strand
GTTATGTACGGTACACATGGTCCCCCGTGGGCCTGGCAGGACGCATCGGGTTATGTACGGTACACATGGTCCCCCGTGGGCCTGGCAGGACGCATCGGGTTATGTACGGTACACATGGTCCCCCGTGGGCCTGGCAGGACGCATCGGGTTATGTACGGTACACATGGTCCCCCGTGGGCCTTCAGGACGCATCGGGTTATGTACGGTACACATGGTCCCCCGTGGGCCTGGCAGGACGCATCGGGTTATGAATGGTACACATGCTCCCCCATGGGCCTTCAGGACCCATGGCTAGTGAATATGAGACTAAACAAGACTGGAATTCAGGAAGTGAGTGTGGCAGAGAGTGGCTAGATGAAGCAAAATGGTGACTGGGGGCAGGAACCTACTGGCTGTGTGAAGCCCAGGTCCATGAGGAGTTCCCCAAGCTCTTGCCAGCGGTGCTGCAGATACAGACTGTGGGCCCAGGTCCGGCAGACGGAAGGGGAGCCCTCTGGGAGTGCGTTGCCTGAATGGAGAGAACACATGTAAGCTAAAATGTTAAAACATCTAAGAGCACCTCATACTTAGGTAGGTAGGTAGAAGTCCTGCTCTGCTCCTCTCTAGAGTACATACTGGATGCTATGTGAATCCATCTCCAACTCTTCCTTTCTCTATCTGAGGTGGAAGTGCACCTGTTTCCACACGTATCCTCCGTGGCTGGCCAATGCGAGTGATGGGCTCTGGATAGCCTCTTTCCCTCCGGGTCAGGGTGCTGGTAATACCACTAAACTCATCACCGATATTCTGAGGAAGCTTCCAGAACTCACTGCCCATATGGTAGCCCTGATGACACAAAATAGCACAGTCATAAAAGACAGAAAAAGGCAGACACAAAACACTGACACACAATATGAGAGTGACATAGAGCGATCCGTCTGGGGACCTTGGTCGCTGGCACACCATTAGCAACACACACTGAGATAAAGCAATTGTACACTAGGTGGCAGCGACGAGTTCATCAGGGGGCAGTGTAAGTCAGGCACCTGGCCAGAGCACAGGGCAGGCAGCCCACGGCTGATCAGCTCCCGCCTCTCCTGGGTCTCTCTAAACCGGTCAGACTGGGTCATCAACAACGTCTGCACTGGTTTATGAAGCAGTCCTGTTGATACACAAATTACAGGGTCTAACAACTGTGACCATAACCCTAAGGGGAACCAGTCCAGCCAACAGCACTCTGAGTCAACTAATCTCAGTACACATGAGCGAAGTGGCCCGCAGCCTGGGTATGGCGCTGAAGGACTATGAGGTACTGTCCTGATGTTCACTGCCTTTCTGGTGTGTCCAAAATGTGTGTCATTGATAGTAGCCTCACTGGAGAGAAAGTCTTGTTGACGCCGCCGCTCAACCATGTGATGCTCCCAGTGATGCAAGGCCTGGCTCTGTGGGTCCAGGGGAGAGTGCGGCTTAACGGGGCTGCCATTCTGCACCACTTTCACCAGGGGGCGTACTCCTAAGGAGGCCGGCACTCGTTTCACCAGCTGGTTTGGGGTAAAAAAACACACACTTTGACAGGCGGCACGCGTTGCGTTATGTCTCACACGACATTGGCCAGAATCTGAACTGCAATAACAAAACCGCCTGTCAATTTGAACATTGTCCGGCTACTACATGGGGGGTCTGCCTCAGTAAGAACAATTAACAGATAGATGACATAATGCATAAACTGACAGATTAACCTACGAGTAAACCGACAGGCAAACTTCACCACTCTGCTCACCTCCCTTGGACACCAGCAAAATGCTGACATGTCCATGCAGACTGAAAGGAGGAAGATAATTCATCAACTTTCATTAATAGTTACTATCAGCATAAACTACTTCACCAGAGGCTTTAATGATATAAGAAGGAAAATTTCAGTTCAAATTTTGTATAGGTCATTTTGGTGATTAGTGGTACAGGAGGTAGTGCTATTATTCGGCAGTGAGAGGGTTCCGGGTTCGAGCCCCCGTTCCTCCTGACCCCATCGAAGTGTCCTTGAGCAAGACACTGAACCCCAAATTGCTCCCGCTGAGCAGGTTGGTGCCTTCCTGGGCAGCCTCTGTGAATGGGTGAATGTGAGGCTAAATTGTAAAGCGCTTTGTGTGCTCGTAGGAGTATAAAATGTGCCACATAATGCAGTCCATTTACCATTTCACAACAGAATCACCTCAAGGCATTTGGCAAGAGTGTGGTCATCATTACTATATCATATAATTTAGAATGGTGAATGAAACAGGGAAAAGGGGAAAACAATGCCAGGAGACAATAGGGGATTCAAGGGTTTTATTTGTTACATGCAATGTATATGGTCAGACTATAAGCTGCAGTGAAATGCAAGGTGGTCTATAAGCAATAATAAAGATGAAAATGGGGTAGGGAGTGGGACAAAAACCTCAAGCTCAACCAGCTGCCCAACCCCCCAGCATGCAAGGCATGCGTGTGGAGAGGCTGGGTGTACATGCTGAGGGGGGACATCTATGACAGAGGGCAAGGGGGCATGTATGAAGGGGGTCAGGGATGCCTGCATGTGGGGAGTGTGTATGTGAAGGCAGCCGCATATAGGCAAGACTGAGCAGGGTGTAGGACACACACAGCTAATGAACAGGGGGTCAACGCTGTCGTCCAATCGAATAGCAGCTCTTGTGAGACACCTGGGGGCTGCGAGCTGGCCTCCTCCACACAAGGGCCCCTGGGGGCCACAACCTGCTCTCCCCCACTGCACTTCTGCCCATAGTGGGACCCTCTGAGACCTAGCACAGAAACACTCACCGCCCATCAACACACACACCAATGTGCTAATTTACCTCCAGCTGTCCTCTAGCCTCCATATCCTGTTTAAAGTTCTCCAGGGTTCCCAGGATGCTGTGTGGCAGGACCATGCCTCGAGTATCAAAACGAGGACCGCCAGCTTCTGTGGCTCACAGCAATGTTATAACACATGAAAGAAACAGAGAGGTAATAGCAGCACATGGTGAAACCAAGAATCATCCAAGAAATGACAGGATGTGCAGTACATTATAAAAGAGCCTTTAATATGAAGCTCACTTTCTACGTGTAATCTGCCTTATAGACCAGACAGCTCAAATCCTCAGCAGGTGGGGATACTATACACTACTGTACACTACTAGTCACTGCCTGCTTTAAACAGATGGGAAGCAGTGAAGCCAATGACTGACAGCACACACAGCCCCAGCCAAAGATGGCCTGAGAATAACAGCACATGTAGAGCTTTTGGCTCGTAGTTTTTTCCTTATTGCACCTGTAGAGTCCAGAGGCAGCATGGAGCTCCCCTGTGGTGCAGGCCTGGCCACGGTGATCCGGACCGTCTGTCTGCCTGTCTCTGGGGGGCGAGGCCTCCTCACCAGGACCCGGGTCATCAGGGAAGCTTTCGGGATCGTTTTGGGGGTCTAAGGAAGCAGGAGCTGCGCACTCAGGGACACAGAAACACAAAGGCAGAGATGGCAACACAGACATACAGAAATGCAGATGGGAACACAGACACCCTGAGGGCCAGATGGGATCACAGACATACAGAAACACAGATAGAAACACAGACGGGAACACAGACACCCTGAGGGCCAGACGGGATCACAGACATACAGAAACACAGATGGGAACACAGAAATGCAGATGGGAACACAGACACCCTGAGGGCCAGAGAGGAACACAGACATACAGAAACACAGACGGGAACACAGACATACAGAAATACAGATAGAAACACAGACACCCTGAGGGCCAGAGAGGAACACAGACATACAGAAATACAGATAGGAACACTGACACCCTGAGGGCCAGAGAGGAACACAGACATACAGGAATGCAGATGGGAACACAGACACCCTGAGGGCCAGACGGGAACACAGACATACAGAAACACAGACGGGAACACAGACATACAGAAATGCAGATGGGAACACAGACACCCTGAGGGCCAGAGAGGAACACAGACATACAGAAACACAGACGGGAACACAGAAATACAGATAGGAACACTGACACCCTGAGGAACACAGACATACAGAAATGCAGATGGGAACTTAGACACCCTGAGGGCCAGAGAGGAACACAGACATACAGAAATACAGATAGAAACACAGACACCCTGAGGCCCAGAGAGGAACACAGACATACAGAAATGCAGATGGGAACTTAGACATCCTCAGGGCCAGAGAGGAACACAGACATACAGAAACACAGATAGGAACACAGAGATACAGAAATACAGATAGGAACACTGACACCCTGAGGCCCAGAGAGGAATACAGACATACAGAAATACAGATAGGAACACAGACACACAGAAATACAGACAGGAACACAGACACACATATGGGGACACAGACGAAGATAAGTGGTACAGAAGACAGACATGTGCATGACAAGGTAACCTGCTCCATATTACTGCTGTGTAATGCAGCTTGTATTGAGTTCAAAGCAACTCCACCTGGGACACAACTCCACCTAAATGAGAACAAGCCCCCAGCTGCCCTGTCACACCTTCTGCAGCTCCTCCAGGCAGACACCCAGAGCCTGAATGTCCTCCGCCATGAGGCTGGGGATCTGGCTTTGATCCTCCGAGGCATGGCAAAGCAGTGCCCCACCTTGCAGCTGCTGCTTGTCTGAAAGACATGATGCATAATAGCTGCTTATTATCATTATTATTATTATTATTATTATGTGTGAGGCACTCATAATGACTTTGATGGGCCCCAGGTAGCAGTGTGAAGCAGCCACCATAGATCCTTAAAGCACCTATGGGATCCTGAAGCTGATTTTCCACAGAGAATATAGCCATACCAAAAGGAGAAGTTTCATCAGGTCATTAAACAATTACAAAGCAATAATGAGACAAACACGGTGAGTCCAGCTAAAATAAACACCCCTACCAGAAGTAGTCAACCACTCAGTGGCAATTATGTGTCAGCTCAATGGCCCTTGGCCTGCTGAAGGCTCTTTCTCTCTCTCTCCTTGCAGTAAGAAACAGAACAGACTGTAACAAAATGGTGTCTAAGAGAATGCAGGTGCACAGTAAGACCGCTGAGGAGCCCATGTGAGGGATGCCAGCTGTAACCAGAGCCCACGCAGGGTCCACATAGAGCGAGCGGGGAACAACAGTTACTGACACCATCACACAAGAGGGGACGACGGGTCCACGCAGAGCGAGCGGGGAACAACAGTTACTGACACCGTCACACAAGAGGGGACGACGGGTCCACGTAGAGCGAGCGGGGAACAGCAGTTACTGACACCGTCACACAAGAAGGGACGACGGGTCCACGCAGAGCGAGCGGGGAACAGCAGTTACACCGTCACACGAGAGGGGACGACGGGTCCACGTAGAGCAAGTGGGGAACAACAGTTACTGACACAGTCACACGAGAGGGGACGACGGGTCCACGCAGAGCGAGTGGGGAACAACAGTTACTGACACCATGACCCAAGAGGAAACAAGGAGTCCACAAAGAGTGACCTAGGAACAGCAGTTAAAAAACACAATTACACAAGAAGAAATGAGGGGTCCATGGGGAGTGCACAGGGAAAGGCAGTTACTGACACCCACCTCATTACAGACCAGGGCCTGAGGGATCCACGGGGACTGCGCTAGTAACAGAAGTAACCAATAACACTACACATGAGGGAATGAGGGGTCCTCGGGAAGCGTGTTGAAATCAGAAGTTACCAACAATGTTACACAAGAGGGAATGAAGGGTCCGTGGAGAGAGTGCTATGAGCAGCAGTTACTGACACAATCACAGAAGAGGGAACAGGGGGTCTGTGGGAAAAACACTGGAAACAGCAGTTACTGACACCATTACACAAGACACAAAACAAGGGGTACGTGGGAAGTGTGTTTGTATCAGAATTTACCGACAGCGTTACACAAAAGTGAACAAGAGGTCTGGGAAGAGCGTGCTGGGAACAGAAGTTACCATGACAACAGCCCCCCTTTCACTGTCTCCATATAGATGTTTCCATTCGCCAATCTATTCAGTGGAAGGTACAGTCAGTCTTGCGTTGTTTTTAACACACTCTGCAGACTCGACTGGTTCAGGCCAGGATAATGACTGGCGTGAGGCTACCCAAGGCCCTGAGGAGAGCGAAGACGGAGATCAGGAGCAGGGGAGGAGTACAGGATGGCAGTTTCTCCCCCCCACCCAAATCTAGCCGGCTCCCCTGTTAGGACATGACAATCTGTGAAGTCAGAGTGTCCTTAATGCCGATGTCTCCCATCTTACTGGCACACCTAAGGCTCAAACACAGTGGCGCCCTTTGTTAAGCAGGGACTGGAGCGGAGCTGTCGCCATACCACACAGTCAAGGGGTCTGCACCAGCATCTGCAGTAGTCATCCTTAAAATACACATACACACAAAAGTTAAAAAGAAGATTTATAGCAACAGCAGGACCTAGATGGCCAGCACATTTCAAGATAAATCTGAAGCTAAAACAGTAATAAAAATCTAGATGTTTCTGGAAGGGCAGACAGTGTATGGCATCAAAGGGCTCACTGCAGGCAGTATATGGCATCAAAGGGCTCACTGCAGACAGTGTATGGCATCAAAGGGCTCACTGCAGACAGTGTATGGCATCAAAGGCCTCAATGCAGACAGTGTATGGCATCAAAGGGGTCACTGCAGACAGTGTATGGCATCAAAGGGCTCACTGCAGGCAGTGTATGGCATCAAAGGGCTCACTGCAGACAGTATATGGCATCAAAGGGCTCACTGCAGACAGTGTATGGCATCAAAGGGCTCACTGCAGGCAGTCCCTGTTAGAAACATTTCCAGCATTCTCAGAACAACAAAACAAATCCTTGTGGATCATCACAAGAATACAGAATCCCACAGTACCTTTTTCTCTGATAAACAGGTGAATTCACTCTTACATCCCACAGTTCCCAGAGAAGGGTTAGTTCAGGATGTCATGGTAACACCCAGAACGTCCCAGAGTGGGGTTAGAATTAGCTAAGGCTGTCATGGTAACTCCAGACACTTTCCAGAGTAGGGTTAAGGTTAGCACAGGATGTAACAGTAACACCATGCACATCCCAGAGTAGGGTTAGGGTTAGCACAGGATGTAACAGTAACACCATGCTCATCCCAGAGTAGGGTTAGTGTTAGCACAGGATGTCATGGTAACACTGTGCACATCCCAGAGTAGGGTTAGTGTTAGCACAGGATGTCATGTTAACACCTGACACATCCCAGAGTAGGTTTAGCATAGGATGTCACAGTAACAACCTGTACATCCCAGAGTAGGGTTAGCACAGGATGTCACAGTAACACCCTACACATCCCAGAGTAGGGTTAGGTTTAGCACGGGATGTCATGTTAACACCTGACACATCCAATAGTAGGTTTAGCACAGGATGTCACAGTAACAACCTGTACATCCCAGAGTAGGGTTAGCACAGGATGTCACCTTAACACCCTACACATCCCAGAGTAGGGTTAGGTTTAGCACGAGATGTCATGTTAACACCTGACACATCCAATAGTAGGTTTAGCATAGGATGTCACAGTAACAACCTGTACACCCCAGAGTAGGGTTAGCACAGGATGTCACAGTAACACCCTACACATCCCAGAGTAGGGTTAGGTTTAGCACGGGATGTCATGTTAACACCTGACACATCCCATAGTAGGTTTAGCACAGGATGTCACAGTAACAACCTGTACATCCCAGAGTAGGTTTAGCATAGGATGTCACAGTAACAACCTGTACACCCCAGAGTAGGGTTAGCACAGGATGTCACAGTAACACCCTACACATCCCAGAGTAGGGTTAGGTTTAGCACGGGATGTCACAGTAACACCCTGCACATCTTAGAGTAGGGTTAGGGTTATCATAGGATGTGACAGTAACACCCTATCCCCAAATTGGTGGAAGACTGGGGTTTAGCTGCTGCTGAAAAGGTGGTGATATAAAGTTTGTAATTCCACTTTTATTAATTAAAATCGGTTGATCCTTTTTAAAGACAGAAGTGCTCGTTATTTGGGCAGACCTGCAGCTGCAGCCTTCAGGAGCTGAATGTAGTCATTAGTAAATCTCTCTTTGTCCCTCTCTCATCTAGCAGAAGGTACAGCAGCATCCGGGCAGGTTCTACCAGGTTCTGCACCAGGTTCTTCCCCAAAGCTGTCTGGACCTGACACACGAGTGCCATCTGCCATATTGTTACATCTATTTATTATATCGACAGAAGTGTAAGTATATTCTCTATTACTCATATTTATGAGCTATTATTCTCCTTTTCCCCTCTCCCCCATGTATTGCATTAGTCTTGCTTACAGTCTCTGCACTTTATGTATACATGCTGCACTGCGGGAATGTTATTTCATGCCGCTGTATGCTGCGGACTGTATGTACAATATGCACCCTCTTCACGTCACTAATAAAGAGACTGCTGCTCTCTCATGCTACCTCATCGCACCATATAAGGTCTCCTCTCAGAAAGCGCTCTCAGGACTGCTCACTGAAAAGGCACCTTCAGTAAAACATTTTACAGCAAGCTACTGATATTCCCGACAACCACTCTGATTTACCTGTAGCTTCATGACCAATTTAATGCATCAGTAAATTTCACATTTTTAAATTAGCGCCCTTCCTAGTTGTATTAATTAAAATGTGGTAATGTTTTATCGTATCTAATACACCTAAACAACTGAACATTTGACTTATCTTTTCACCTGTGGGTACACATCCTGAAGGCTTTGTTGCTCTTTTAAAGTATGCATGCTCTTCTGGTTCCGGACTTCTGTTACTAAGGGGTAATTCCATCCGACGTGTCCTATTGTCACCTACCTGTGGGGGTCCGTGACGTCATCTCCTTTCTGGAGACTTTTCCCTTAGACTTATCTAGGCTAGCCATTTAAAAAAACGTCCCTGCGCTAAAGAGTGCCTATTGTTCCAATTAGAAAACGACTATAACTTTCTCGGATTAGCCGTTGATCACGTTAGGGCGAGAAACTGAAGTTTATTTCTATCCGAATGTGTTTGGTGCTGAGAAGTCCACTGCGGCTCCTTCCTGCTTTATCGTATCCATGGCGACGGCGCTCACTTCCGCCTCCAGATGACCGCTTCCGCCGCGCGATTCAGCTGGTGTTGGCGGCGAATTCCAGCAGGGGTGAGTTTCCCAAAAGCGTTGGAGCGCTACGATCATCACCGGCCAATCAGGTAGCGCTTTCTCTTTCAGTATTAATTAATGAGCCTTCTCTAGTCTACCGTTTTGGGAACTCCCGGCCGAACCGGGTTGAAACGCGTGCACGGTGAATGAAGTGCCGGCAGCCCACTAAATTGTACGTACTTGTATCAGATTTATTTATCCACATGTAATCACATTTTTGAAAATATTCAAGTAGAAGAAATATTAAAATAAATACATCAGCCCCGATTTTAGTTTTTCTTAGTTTTACTTAGGCTACTTATGTAATACGGGGGTCCCTGTCTCTGATCTGGCTTTATTTTGGGTTCCCTAGTTTAAAATCCGAAATACTTTGTACCGGTGATCTGAAATCTTATTAGTCTACTCAAACATACATTGAACCACTGTGTAGTGTAATGCTTCTTGAATTTATGTTCAATGGAAATAAGTAGGCTAATACAAGGAAGACGAATATTTAAAAATAAAATAAATAAATAACATTAATGTAAAAATAATTTAAAACAATAGAAATAAAAAGCAGTGAAGCAGGACTTAACATGGTTACATAATTTACTGTTTGACCTGTCTATAGACCTAGTTGTCATTAAGAGACACAATTTGCCTTATCGCAGTATCCCCAAAGGGTCTCTGCGATCTAGGATCAGCAATAACGGTTCGTTCCCTCCGGGTACACCACACATCCCGCTGTCCTGTCAGTTAAATGCATGCTTGTTAGTGATAGATGCAGTGTGACGCCGAAGTGTCCAAGCGGTATTTAAAGATTCAGTAGATCAGGACCACCACTACTTACCACAGTCAGCAGCTTTGGAGCGCTCTTCAAACACTGTACGCGCCTTGCTTAATTTTATGCACCATGGAAATCAGATCACCGGAGCAGACGGCTTATTCCGGAGAGAGCCCCCATCTCCGCGCCCGCTTCCGATGCAACAAAGTGGGCGCCGGCTCCTCCGATTCCTTTCTAGAGTATAAGAGCGCATATGCGCTCAAAATGACCACGATTTCCAAAGCGGGGATCATAAAAATGGCAACGCCGCAATGGAGACGCCAGGAGAAGACAGCAAGAGTCGTGCGCTCTTCAAGCACCGGCAAGCGACACTCGTCCTCTGAGCGCTTCACCTGCAATAATTTTTTTATGGATCAGTTAAAAGCGATGCTGCACGGCCAGACCATCAGCAAGCCTTGTCCAGACAAGTTGTACCGTGCCAAGCCGCAGAACTGCCGGCGGGTCGTGGTGTTGGGCTCGCCGAAAGTGGGCAAGACCTCCATCCTTCAACGTTTCCTGCGTGACAGTTTCGAGGAGCGCTACGAACCCACGTCAGAAGACTTCCACAGGAAGCTGTACCAGATCCGTGGGGAGGCGTACCAGGTTGATATCCTGGATGCCTCCAGGGAGAGGGGTTTCCCTGCTAAAAGGAGACTGTCTATCCTGACAGGTGCGTGAAGCGCCGTTGGTTCGAATTATTAGGGGTATAAGCAGCGTGGCTGGTGGATGCCTGTTGTTTATGATTATTATCGTTGTTGTTGATGTTGTTCTTGCATGTTACTACTACAACTTTTATTTTAGTTATTGCTGATTTCCAGTACGCCTTCGGTTTAGTGTGACGTATACTTTACTCTCTCTTACAGGTGACATTTTTCTCCTAGTGTTCAGCGTGGATGACAGAAACTCCTTTGAAGAAGTACGCAAATTGCCCAAAGAGATATTATTGGCCAAGTCTAAAATTCTACACAACAAATCGAAGTCCCGCATCCCCATCGTAATTTGCGCCAACAAAGTGGACTTGGAGCCGGACAGCAAGGTGGTGTGCTGGTCGGAGGCTCAACATGCGTTTGGGGAGGACTGCGCACTGTTCGAGACGTCCGCCAAGACCGGGACCAACCTGGAAGAAGCTTTCGGGGCTCTTGCCAAGCGAGGCGGACTTCCCACGGAGACCCGTCCCTCCCAGCATCGTAAGATCTCCATACGCTCGTATCAGGCGTTGCGTGCGGGGAGGAACACCCTGAGCGCCGTCGAAACGCCGGGCATCGATGCATCCTACGGCGCACTGCACCGGCTGGTGCGCCGACCCAGCTTCAGCAGCGATCTGCGGCAGGTCCTGGGAAACAAGCGTGGAAAATGCCACATTCGGTGAGAAAATGTAAATTCGTTTTAATTATTTAGGGATCGATGAATCCTGCACCTTCGATTCAACATTGCATGAGGCTAACAAGTGATGTTCAAGATGATTTTTCCAGTATTTTTAGTCAAATATCATGAAGTTCTTTAAAACAAATGCACAGCCGATGTGTACTTTACTGCTAATATGAGTGTTTTGTACCGTGATTCCTGGCTCGTCCAGTGGACTCTGACCGATCACATTGTATTTTACTGCTTAATATTATTATTAATAAATGTTACACGGTCTCCGCGACAATATATTTAAGTTAGATGGATATTACACGGTTCTTTAAATATAACGTTACTGCCTTTGATGTGCATTGATTAATATTAAACTTTATTAAAAGCATTGAAATGTAAAAAAATAAACTGCTGTGCGTGTTTCTTTGTAACCTTGGACTTGATGTTCATGATTATGATTATTATTAGTATCAATATAAATATGAAGGAATTAATTACTAAGTCCACAAATGATCATGATGGACAAGTCTCATTTCTGCATTTCTTGTATTTGAAACTATGCACAACAGCAATACTCAAAATGACAAGCACAAATCTTTGTTCAAAACCGCTGGAAGCCTAGTAGCCTATAGGTTCATTTTTAGCTTGTAGCTGTGGACATTCGTCTGCCTGCTGGGTCCCACTGCATGCAAGCAAGCAGCAAAGTCATGCCATTCGTGGAGATGCAGGGGAGGCTGATGGGAGGACCTGCAGCATCACCTCCATCATGCCATTCGTGGAGATGCAGGGGAGGCTGATGGGAGGAC
>JAODUD010000095.1:292311-303194 GCA_026784285.1 Stomatorhinus walkeri | reverse complement strand
GGGGATGCTGTAAAGCGCTTTGAGATGATGTGAAGTCATGAAAATGCGCTATACAAAAATAAATTTGTTGTTGTTTGTTGTTGTTATTAGTGAAACATGTCACACTACTTATTTATGAGACCAAAACATTGATCTGTCGGCCAGATTTAATAATGAAATATTATGAATAACTATAAATAAAAGCCTGGGTCCAATTTTGATCACAATCCCACCCCCCATAAGTAACAAACAGCTTTACAAAACTTCATTCTGCATTGTTTTGGGGTGGCAGTGTCGTTTGAAATTATGTGTAAAGTTTAACCTATGACTTTTACGCGCATCCCATGCCGATTTAGCATAAAGGTCCGAATTCCATTGTGTAGTGCGAAATGACACATGAAAGTGACCAGGATTTCAGCCTGGGGGGGGGGGGGGCACACTAGCTATTAGGGCACAGGGTGTCCTAACTTTTTCCTCAGTGGAAATTGGCATCTTAGTTAATTTCTTCTGTTAAATAAGTGAATGTGTTTCTTGTTTTTGCACAGGTAATAGAATTACATCACTTTTATCTACAGGTATGATTTGAAAAAAGACTTAATGTCGATATGCTAATATTTCTTAATAAACTAGATATTTAAATTGATATTTTCATGACTGTATTCTCACATCCTCATGTTTTAAGTCTACATTAGGATGCTTCATCTCTGTTTCAAATGTAATTTTTTCCCAGTTTCTTTTCAATATAGCATGTCAGTGTCTGTACTAATTCTGTGCATTGCAAAATGGAATATCGGTTTTTAAAATTGTGATCAATGACACACTTTGGGGATTAATCATCTGCATATTCCATATGTCATCTGCAGAAATTTATTCCAAACAGAACCCTCAAAACGGACAAAATATGTACATCGGCTTCACCATAAGATGTCACTAACTGAATGTTTTGTGAATTATAGGATTCTGAGAAACATCACATCCAAAGCTCTTGCATTCTCTACAGTCAGGAAGGAATACTACAAGTCTTTATGAAAAAACTCCGCTCATACTATTCTCCCACTTGGAGACTAAAATACACAAAGTGGCAGACCACATAAAGTAACAGAGAGAGATCGCAGAATGCTGAGGCACATAATGCGCAAGAGTCGCCAACACATTCAATATACTCCTTTGGCAAGGAGCTGTGCCTCAGGAGCTTCAAGGAATGAGCTTCCATGATCGAGCAGCTGCAAGCAAGCTTCACATCACCAAACACAATGCCAAACATCACATGGTTTGGGCTCTGGACTCTGGAAACTTATCTGTGAAGCATCAAAACACGCTTCTCTGTCTGGTTGTCTGATGGACGAATCTGGGTGTGGTGGATTCCAGGAGGATGTTACCTGCCTAACTGCATTGTGAAAACTGTAAAATATGGTAGAGGAGGGACATTACTATGGGGTTGTTTTTCAGGGGTTGGGTTAGTGCTGCATTTCATTTGCCTCAGACATCTGAATGAGGTCACACACAAGTTAATCGTGTTCCAGTATAGCAAGTCAGAAAGCCATTTAGCAATACCAAGGACCTGTCTCCAAAAGCAAGATTTCTTCCTTAGTTAGATTTGTCAGATTTAGTTTACACCAGTTTAAATAATCTTTACCTTTGTTCAATGACATTTGGCCCAGACTACCTTAAATCTGACAAATTATCTGGCTAAGCAAGAAATCCAGCTTCCTGAAACAGGCCCAAGATCAGTTCATTGTTAGCCAGTGTTAGCAATATCAGTTGATAACAACACATTACGTGGTACATAAAAACACCGCGGCAACAGGTCCACAGATTTAATGAGCCACAAATAAAATGTAAGTGCTAATAAACAGTGTAAAAATACATTTTTAACTTCTGTTGATAAAGGGCACAGCCATCTTTAATTCTAATGCTGAGGTTTCATAGATTCACAAGTTGGAATTTCAACTTCAGGGGGGCATTCTAGTTGATACTTCCTATAGGAACTCGGAATTTCCAAGTTTCAAGTGCAAATGGAATGCAGCCCCGTAGTTGCAGGGAAGGGAACTGTTTCAGCATACTGAGACATTTTGGACAGTTCAATGCTTCCAACTTCATGGGAACAATTTGGGGAAGGCCCTTTTCTGTTCCAGCAAAACTGTGACCCAGTGAACAAATCAAGGTCCATAAAGACATGGTTAGGTGAGTTTGGTGTGGAAGAACTTGACTGGCCTGCACCAAGCCCTAACCTCAACCCCATGAAACATCTTTGGGATGATCTAGAAGAAGGATTGCGAGCCAGGCCTTCACATCTTGTGATTGACCTCACAAGCACTCTTCTGGATGAATGGGCAAAAATTCTGACAGACACACTCCAAAATCTGGTGGAAAGCGTCTTACAGCTGCAAAAGGGGGACCAAGCCCCAATTGATGCCTATGGATTCAGAATGGATGTCATAAAATGTCTGTAGGTGTAATGACCAGGTGTCCCAATTCTTTTGTCCATATAGAGTACATTAGGTTACAGTTCTGACCTCTTTATAAGAATTCTAAAATGTGGAGAACAGTACAAATAAACTTTTCTTTGGGTAGGTGTATTTTTACTGGTACTGTACATGCAAAAGGTGAAGCTATTTCTACACTTGTGACAAAAACAAGCTACAAATACAGTTTCACTTACAAAACAATTTGCATCAGAATATGGCAACTGAACCTGGAGGTGAAAAAGCCTTGTTTACCTTTGTATGTGGCGCCAAGTGTCAAGCGCTCATTTTCATGCACATTCCCAATATCTTACAAACCAAGAGTGTACTGAGAGGGTCCTACAGACATGTGGTATTGAACATGCAGAGGAGAGAATATTACCATTAAGGCTGGTACGATTATTCAACGTAATCGATGATGTCAATTACAAAAATGCGTTGACGTGGAATTTTAGTGTTGACGTGTTATGTAAAACTATGTAAATGTTTTGTAAACTGCAGTGCACTACAAGATAAGCTAAACGTATTGTAAGGGAAAATACTGTATCCCCTCGGGAGATATGGTTTTGTATAATTTTGTAAGGCATGCACTGGCCAATCATGTAGCACTTCCCTCATAAATAAATTAATGAGACATCTCCTGCCACCCTGCAAAAAGGAAATTTGCCGCTTGCCCCACCCCCCTGGCTGTATCTACCAGCAGAACTCAAGAGCCACTGGAGAAACATGCAGCAAAAAAGTTTGCACGCAGTCTGAACAGAGTGTTTCTTTTCAGCAGCTGGGAACATTGTCACAAAAAAAGAGCAAGCCTAAGTGCAGATCATGTAGACACGCTTACATTCCTCCACTGTAATGCCTAACTGCAGATCATGTAGACACGCTTACATTCCTCCACTGTAATGCCTAAGTGCAGATCATGTAGACACGCTTACATTCCTCCACTGTAATGCCTAACTGCAGATCATGTAGACATGCTTATATTCCTCCACTGTAATGCCTAACTGCAGATCATGTAGACATGCTTACATTCCTCCACTGTAATGCCTAACTGCAGATCATGTAGACACGCTTACATTCCTCCACTGTAATGCCTAACTGCAAATTATGTAGACACGCTTACATTCCTCCACTGTAATACCTAACTGCAGATCATGTAGACATGCTTACATTCCTCCACTGTAATGCCTAACTGCAGATCATGTAGACATGCTTACA
The DNA here is from genome assembly GCA_026784285.1 of Stomatorhinus walkeri. NCBI lineage: Eukaryota > Metazoa > Chordata > Actinopteri > Osteoglossiformes > Mormyridae > Stomatorhinus > Stomatorhinus walkeri. Next base: position 299,535 of record JAODUD010000095.1, on the reverse strand, counting down.
TTCCTCCACTGTAATGCCTAAGTGCAGATCATGTAGACACGCTTACATTGCTCCACTGTAATGCCTAACTGCAGATCATGTAGACATGCTTACATTCCTCCACTGTAATGCCTAAGTGCAGATCATGTAGACATGCTTACATTCCTCCACTGTAATGCCTAACTGCAGATCATGTAGACATGATTACATTCCTCCACTGTAATGCCTAAGTGCAGATCATGTAGACACGCTTACATTCCTCACTGTAATGCCTAACTGCAGATCATGTAGACATGCTTACATTCCTGCACTGTAATGCTGAACTGTCTCTTCATGCTGTTATTTGTTATTGTGACTTGAATTTTTCTTATTTTTTGGTTCATGTACTTATATTATATCTCTTGAGATTTTGCTTTTTTGTTAATAATGCTCTAATATTTAAGAAATATTTTAATAAACAGATGTTAATGAGAATTTCAGATTTGTGTATGGGAGGGGGTAAATTGCTGTATTAAATGACTAACTTGAAAATAATTGCTTATCAGATCAATCGAAAAATTTGTTGTGAGATTATTTTTTCGATTATTCGACTAATCACTAGATTAATCGTTTAAAGAATAATCGTTTGGGACAGCACTAATTACGATATAACGGCAGTTGTACCAATGAGGATGCACTGATAAAAAGCAGCAAGGAGGAAACAAATCTGAATAAAACTTTTCCACAACAAGAAAACTATACTGCATTAGATTTCAGAACGTAATCAGTGACAGAAGGCAGAACCCAGTACTTCCCTCATACCTTCACAAACTTCCTAACAGATAAAACAGAGCTGCCTGTCCTTCTTCTGGTCCCCATGGGTTAGATGTTATTGTCTAAACTCTTTAAAAATCAACTACCTCTTTACAAATCAAACCATTCTAAAAATGCTATTCATTTAAAATGCCATTTTTTTGGGGGGGGGGGGGTGTAATGTGCCTGTAATCGGAAGACCAGAAGGACACCAGTTTAAATTCTGTCCTCAGCAGGATCCAAAAGGTCCTTGAGCTGTGACCTTAACTCCCTCCCCCAACAAACTGCTCCAGGGCCATCAGGTGAATGTGACTCTGCACCCTGACCCCAGTCCACTCTCTAAACTGAATGTGTGCGTCTATCACAAAGGAAAGCATGATGGGATATGCAGAAAGAGGCATTCCAATTTACCTGGACATGTCTGATGGCAAATAAAGCATTACATCTCATTAGCCTAGACTGAATATTTCTGCCACACCCATACATGAAAAAATGTGGTAATGTTACAAACCACTTATCTGCATATCAGTGTCTGGCAAGCGAGTTCATTCGCACCTCAGTCCTGCACGAGTCATAATTCGTCACATGGTTAATCTGCTTCACTGCCCGTGTGCTGTCTGAGTGTGCACGTAACAGAAGCTGTGCTCCTCACCCAGGATCATGGAGACAGTCTTCATAAGGTTAACCACTGTTTCCCGGCGCTTGACCTGCATGGTGTGCTGTGACATGCTCTGGCTTTTGTGGCGCACGTACACAAAGATGCGTGTGTAGACGGCCAACATGATGAAGAATGTCAGCAGGTTGAGCACAGCCCAGAAGACCAGGTAGCTGCGCCTATACAGCGGCGCCATCTTGGAACAGTCAGACAGGTGGCATAAGCAGTGCCAACCCATGCTGGGCACCAGCCCTAAAAGCACTGCTACCAGCCAGATTCCCAGTATTAGGGAGAGCACCCGCCGCTTGCTCATGTTGCTGTGAAGCTGCATGGTGAACACTGACTGGTGGCGCTCCACCGCCACGGCCAACAGGTTCACCACTGATGCGGTCAAGCTGGTGTCAATCAGACCCTGCCGCAAGAACCAGCTGTACACCGTGAGCCGCCTGGTCCAGGGACCCGTGTGGAACATCAGGTGCAGGTAAGCCAGGCCAGCGAAAAGGTCCGCTGCAGCCAGGTTGCCCAGGAGGTAGTAGATTGGATAGTGGAACCGACGGTTAATTATGATAGCAGTCATAACCAGGATGTTGGCCAAGATGACGATAACAGAAACGGTGAGGCCCAGCCCCACCACGACCTGGTCACGCGTGTCCCACTTTGAGCTGATGTTCTTCCCGGTCTGGCTGTAAAAGAACTCCACTGTCTGGTTGTAGTAGCAGTTTGACTTTCCATGAATGTCCATACTGACTCTCTGTAAAGTAGGGGGTAGTGAAATGTGGAAAGCTTTTTAAGGCTTGAATACTGTACTGAGCTCCAGGGAGAGAAACAGCAAGGGCTCCTTTGAAGATGGAGTCAAAAAAAGTTGCATTTGTTCAGATGCATCTTTATCGGACCACGTCTTCTGGATTGAGACCTGCGGAGAAAGGTGACCTTAGTGAAGATCATCTGGTATTTAAAACATTCTTTTATTTAAGCCAACATTGGTCATCATTAGCAACAAACAGTACTTTCCCTGACGATCTCCTTGAAACCAAGTAAGAAATTGAATTCCATCATCAAGAACTTCTGCGAGTATAACGAGAAGCAAGCAGTGGATGTGAATGTCACTGTTCATGCAGTGATCTTAAAGGTCTGCTGTTACAGCATGACAATAAATATACTCCTGGTGCCATCAAGTCAGGCATCTAATCAGCATTCAGGGCTCTCTGACAGATCAAAGCTTCCCTGACACACAGCCTCCTACACTGCATACCAGCTGACTCCAGGTATGAGTGGCTTATGGTCACATCCCTGCAAGCAGGGCTTTCTTTGGATACACCTAGTGATGCCAGTTGTTTATTTGTGGTTAAATGCCTGCAGGCCACCATTTTTGTGTAAATAATACATACCATATGCATCATGAATCAGAAATGGAAGGTAATAATTGGAATCAGACACTATACAAGCTCAGAAAAATTGTGTCCCGACCCAAAAATCTTGCATCTAGTCCAGCTCCATGTAATGTTTATCTACTCAGCCATTGGTGACAGCAATCCGGAGCATACTGGTGCTGACAGCCCCCAGACCGCCCGCCCAGCCCGGCTCAGTCTGCATACTGGTGCTGACAGCCCCCAGACCGCCCGCCCAGCCCAGCTCAGTCTGCATACTGACGCTGACAGCCCCCAGACCGCCCGCCCAGCCCGGCTCAGTCTGCATACTGATTCTGACAGCCCCCAGACCGCCCGCCCAGCCCGGCTCAGTCTGCATACTGACGCTGACAGCCCCCAGACCGCCCGCCCAGCCCGGCTCAGTCTGCATACTGATGCTGACAGCCCCCAGACCGCCCGCGCAGTTTTTATATCCAAAGCTGCTGTAAGCCCAGAACACAACTACAGGACACTGTTCTCTTTGGTAATTTTTCCCCTCTCTCTTTTATCACCCCTGGCTTAGTTACTGTTTTATATATTGCATTACAGTTACTTTGTTGATATGTAGTAATATTGTTCATTGTTAATTATTAAAAAAAAAAAAAAGTACAGGGCACCATTTACTCATGCCGCACCCCAGCAGACACACTTGTGGTATAGATTATTATGCTGTACATGTAGGAATCCAGCTTTACCTGACTGTTGGGAGTATATATGGCCTGTAACTGGTTATACATGTACGGTACAGTAGTAACCTTGACCTCACTGCTTACTGCATCCCTCCAGCTGCGAGTGTCGTCTGCTGACGCACTGCGTGCCTGGTGATGGACAGCTGCACAGACCAATCAGTGTTGCCACGCCTATTTATAGAACCTGCGTGAAGTTGGCCCCCCATTTGTTTCAGGTCTCAATGGTATGTGCCGCGTTTGTGCCATTAAAACTGTCCTTTGTGCTATTTTAGTTTCTCAGATATTAATGCTTGTATAGGTTGCCCCCCCCCCCACCCATTTGTGTCTGATTTCCACCAAACGGATTGCAATTGTTTGTGTGGTGTTTGTGCCATTAAAACTGTCCTTTGTGCTGCTTCAGTGCAGAGATACTGCTTATTTACATGGTCACGTGTAGTTAGCCCCCCATTTGCCTCTAAACTGGTCTCAACGGCTTGTGCTGTTTAAAAATTGTTATTCTTTGAGTTATACCTCAGTTTATGCCTTTACATGATCGCCGTATAGTGCTCAGGCCCGTGTTTCTCGTGTTAACAGAAGGTGCAGCGTTTGATGACTCCGCGTCTAAGCTGCACGTAGACTTACTCAACCTTTGCCCTTAAGATGTCTCCTATCTCTTGCTAAATCGATTTGTACAACCAATCACACATCTCTCTCCGGTTTTTTTTGGCATTCAAGTCACCCAGTTTTTTGCCACTCTGTGGGTGTGAGTGCAGTGACTTCCTCTGGCTGTGATGTCACGTGCATCACGTGCATATCCTTCATATGAGGAGCTTAAGAATATCAGATAAGAGGGTGAAGATCTGAAAGTATTTTATACTTTTAACAGTAGTTAAAAGCACAGCAATTTGCAATCTTTGTAAAAACAAAGTTCTGAGCGGTAGAAGCAGTGTTTACTGGAAAATCCCACTAAACAGAGCGCATGCAATTGAGCATGAAAATGGGGGTAACATGGAAAAAAAAGCAATGGAGTTGTGGAATTGGGAGTCGCTAGCCTGCCTCAAAAATGCTTAAAACAAGATGCATAAATGAGGTGGAACAAGAGCTGGGTGATTCACAATATTTTTTCTGTATTGACCAATATCGATAATTACTAATATTATAGGCTGCCTTCACACTGCCAGCCACATCGTTCAATTCCAATTTTCCAATTCTGAAGCAGAAAAGTATCTAAACCAAACAAAAAACACATTATAATATGTCAAATCATGGTTAGAATGTTTTGTCTAGCGCTGAAAAACGTCACCACGCATCACCATGTCACATGGTACAAAAACAAGAGCAAGACGACTTGAGACAGATCGTGCAGCACAAACTTGAACTGCCTTTGTGACGACAACTTATTGGCTGAAGATTTTAGTCACATGCATGACGTTTGTATCCCAGGGGCGTTCCAATATGTTATCTGCTATTTATCCCGAAAAGCACATAAAGCAGTGAGAACTGGTTTTCAGTTCATCTACCTGGTAAAATAAAGTTTAAATAAATTACATAAATGCTCTAACAGTACAAGTTAGTGGTTTATTTATTGTTAGTTACTGTAATGTTGAGCTGTTTTATTTGTTTAATCACCCAGTCTGTGAAGAAGGCATTCAAGTAAGAATTTTATTGTACTCTGTATATGACAATAAAAACTTTGAATCCTTGAAACATATGTATCTGTAAATATATGTACACAGAGCCACTATACACAATAGTTTTACTCACTGCTAACAGTTTTTATCAGGAGTTGGTTATTGTTAATGAAGTAATGTGCACACAGGTGATATTTGTATAGATTTATCTACACCCTTCTGGCAGTGCAGCCATTGCAGTCAGGTCTCACACACTACAAGGAGTAGCAGTTGTCCGACTTGGCCACAGTCAGTTTATACTCCACCCAGGCAGCCACCAGAAGATCGCGCTCCACGTCACGACAGCTGCAGACAGACCTAACCCAAGTCGAACACACCCATTTCTTCTTTAAGGGAAGATGGGCAAAATTACAACGTTGTTGGTGATTGGCTGTTGTACTGGCGTTCAGTAAACCTCTGCTCGATAGGCCATCGAGTTGTCTGTCTCAGCGCATTCTCTAAAACGGACGAACTTGGTTGGTTGAGTTTTATAGTCTGTGTGTATCATCGTGATCGTCCTCATTTTTATCGATAAAAAAAATCGAGATCTTTTTAATCGCCCAGCACTAGGTGGAACAGTTCATAGATGAGGTGGAACAGTGCATAGATGAGGTGGAACAGTGCATAGATGAGGTGGAACAGTGCATAGATGATTGACAGTTTGTTATGTATGTTTCTAGTGGGCTAAAAAAATTGGGATACATTTCTTTCATTTGTATTTTCTATTTTAAAAATAATATATTACGTGTATAAATATATATTATATGTTTACTATATATGAAAATATTTAAACAAGAAGAGGTCTTGTATCGGAATCTGTATGGGTATCAACAGTTGTGTATTGGATTTGGATCAGAATTGAAAAAATATGGATCAACCCATACCTATTTATAGAGGATATTTACATTTTTTTGACATTCCAATGTCAGAATATTCTTAAGAATTAAAAGTTTGTTGCTCTTTGAAAGGGTGCAGTCCCATTAATATGCTATTATTATATCAGTGGCGTAAATAGTCATAAAATGACTGAAAATCATCATTGAGTGCAATTATTTCTGACAGTTTATTGTCCAACACAAACAGTTATCCTTACAGGCCTAGTCAGGCCTGCATTATACAATGGAAACCTTAAGAAAAATCTGCTTGGTAGCCAAACCTGTGTCTATGCAGTGATACAACACCTAAACAAGGCGGAAGGAGGGTCCGCTTGCTAGCAATTATCTACCATAAAACAGAGCTGATTTGCCTTTACTTTAATGTGGTTACAAAACAAAACAATATACACTATGGACAAAGGTACTGGGACACCTGGACATTACACCCACAGGAACATTTATGACACTCCATTCTAAATCTATAGGCATCAATATGCAGTCCCCCCCCCCCTTTGCAGCTATAATAGCTGGCACTCTTCTAGGAAGGGTTTCCAAAGGATTTTGAAGTGAGTTTACGGGAATTTTCACCCATTCATCCAGAAGTACATTTATGATGTCAGGCATCGATGCTGGATGTGAAGACCTGGCTCATAATCTGCATTCTAGCTCATCCCAAAGGTGTTTGATGGGGTTGAGGTCAGGGCTCTGTGCAGACCACTCCACACAGAAAAAACAAATAGGTAAGTATCAGACGTGGATTGGTCACGTACTGTATGACCGACAATAAAAACAAAAAAGGCACAAGCCTTATTGTGTTGGAAACAGCTGCCTTCAAAATGTCCCTGGGTATTTAGGCATGCATAAGGGGAGGATATTCACACTCATGCCTTCCAGGCACTCGGCTATTAATCTGGAGCAGGACTCTGGGCAAGGTGTGTCTCTCCTGCTCCACTGACCTTTGAGCTGCCACTAAACAGGCAGACACTGGAAATATTCATTATGCCAGCCATCCTCACTGAGCTGTTACCTGACGATCAGAAGTATCTCTCAAAACTATATTAAGCTGCATAGTGAACACAAAACCGTGCATCCAATGTATGATCCTGACACATCCCCTCTCCTAAACAAACATGGCAAACCGTGCATCCAATGTGTGAGCCTGACACATCCCCTCTCCTA
>JAODUD010000095.1:261230-275713 GCA_026784285.1 Stomatorhinus walkeri | reverse complement strand
CTCTTCCCCTGTCAATCCCCACCTCCTTTATCCCTTTTGTACCCTTTTCCACTGTCAATCCCCACCTCCTTTATCCCGTTTGTATCCTCTTCCCCTGTCAATCCCCACCTCCTTTATCCCTTTTGTACCCTTTTCCACTGTCAATCCCCACCTCCTTTATCCCCTTTTATCCTCTTCACCTGTAAATCCCCTTTCTATCCCATTCACTTACATGGGATGCTTGTTGTACATCACAGGAAGAAACTCGTCCACTGGCAGCATCCTGCTGAGGGGCTCTGCCTTCAGCAGCTTCCTTACACCCCGCAATGAAATCATATATCCCAGCGTCCAATAAGAATAGTCAGCCTCTACCAGACCACGAATCTTGGGCACAGATTTCTCTGGATGGTCCACCTGCATCCTCTTCCGTCCAACATATCTTAAAAAGGAATGAGGGAGGAAGATCACTATGGTGAACATCTCTGTTGGTCCTCTTAGAAGTAGATGTTCCTGAAGGGCTGTGACTCACATGAGATCCCAGTCTAAGCCATGGCTCTCTACCTCATTCATCAGGTTCTGCAGACGCCGCTTGAAGAAGACCTCAAAACGCAAGTCGTCCTCAATCACAAGGGAGGTCTTTAGCTTGCGCTCTGCAATCTGCATGATTAGATCGGGGCAGGTTCATTAGCATACACATCCAGGCACCATGGACCACAGTGATCAGAGCCAAAAAAAACACATCTTAACTACGCTACTCACCTCCTTCCAGATGTTGTAGTGAGAGAGGAAGCAGCCCAGTTCTCCCTTGGTGAGGGGCCGTCCGTGGTACGGGTCACTGTACCCAGGTAGCATCTGGATCCCCATGGACTGGATCTGACTGGCATTCAGTGCACTGGCATCCAGGAAACAATTTGCAAGTTTTCACAAATTAATTATAATTATACTTAATTATATTAAGTAACCTCTGGCTAATATGGCTAGCTCAGCACCATGCTGCCATCCATGTATCCAACCCTCAGCCTTGCTTAGACTTATTACATAGACCAGGGAACTCCTGAGATTGCCCTAACTATACTCGTGATCATTACTCCACACATCCTAGAGACATTTTGAGTGGCTAAGCTGACGTACTTGCCATCCACGGCATGGATCAGCTTGCAGGTGATCTCCTGCTCGTGGAGAGATTGCAGCATTCGCCGGCGCCGGTCTGGGCGCCGTTGCAGGTTGATCATGAAGACCTGTGATAGAGACCTCCACTACAGCGCACTGTGCAGGACCGAATCCTCCAAACAGCATTCCAACACTCAGTCCATTGCTCACAGACAGATCTTTTCAACATCCTCCCATCGAACACAAACATTCTGTAAGCATCTGTAGCTGCCGGTTATACTGAGCAATCAAACTACAGTTGACCCGTCCTTTAAACACCTGTAAATGTTTAGTGTAGAGCAGCATGTGCTGATCTGTGCTCTCGTCCAGCAATCACCCCGTCCGACTTACCTCATCGAAACCCATCTTATCTGGGGATTTTGGGGGAATGGAGATGAAGCTGGAGGGCTCCACAGGGGGGTGATGCACTGAGAGAGAGACAAGAGGATCACATGATGGTCAAGCGGACATTGGACAGCAAGAGGACGTTCGTGATGATTTTACTGACTAAAGACCGTAAGTCAACTTGAGTCCACCAACTGTAGAAGCAGAACACCAATAATCACATATTTTGAAATGCACCTTTTGACACTCTGCACAAACACTCACCCATGACCTCCAGTAGGGAATGCACGAAGCTGTCAGCCTCGTCCCTCAGGGAATTGTGGGAATGTACAGGAATGGGAAGGTACCCATAATCCTCTCTGTTACACAGGAACATTTGTACACCTACAAGATAGTTTTATCATTTCATTCAATTTGTCCAGAAAGAACATGGGTTTTCACCCCAAAGTGCCTATGCTTCTCATCAGCAGCTATCATTGGGGAGTCATGCATTGTTTTGTTTTGGAACTCCAGTTGTCCTGAAACCTAAGTTCACTCCCCAAGATACGATCATTTCCCACCTGCCATGCGAGCAGAGAAGGAGAAGATGATGATGTCATCAAAGGCCCAGCTATAGTCAGGGTGGGGGGGGTAGAAGGCCAGCTGGCGGGAAGCCTCCTTGCGCAAGTCCACCAGGAAGGTGGAGTGCACCATGGGAACAGCAAAGCAGCCTCTGCGCTCCCACCCGCGGATGGGAATGTAGGTAGGGGTCTGCTTGTAGTAGCCCTAGGGATACAAGCAGAAATACACTGCTTGAAGGCTTGGTTTGTTTACACTAAGTCCAAAGAACTTACTAACCATGTACTTGGAGTCCTTTAACAGTAACCCCAGGGGCTTAAACATACAGAATAATGATACATTTACTCACAGTCCATCATGGAGCCCCAGTGACGAATCCATAAAGGGCTAGTGACTGACACGGGCAGGCACATGCAGTCAGGCAGGCATGGGAGGCTGTACCTGTGAGCTCATGCCACACCAGAAGTTGGAGTATGCCGCACGTGACTCCAGCATCGGGGCCACGATAGTCTTGTTCTCACCGATGAGCTTCCATAGCGCATCAGGGTTGGTCAGGAGGTTGTCGCAGTCCACTGACTGATCAGTGTGGAAGAGATAAAGACTCACAAGGCTGCACACCTCCACACCAAAGAAACTGTGTCACATGCATCACAAAGAGAACAGGATCTTCCCTTGCCCCCTCTGTCTTACCCTCAAATGCACATAAGACAAAGAAACAGCGCAAGGTGACATTTTCTGTTATGAGGCTGCTAGTCAATGGTTGAAATTTAGAGGACAGGAAAGTAAAAACATGACAATATTGATTTTATTGAGTAAATTCAAACTACAGCAAACATGAGAAATAATAGGGCTGATTACAACATTGCTATACCATGTGTAACCACTTGGTGGCAGTGTACAGGAAGAGCTGACCAGTGCTGGACAGCATAGCTGTTGACTGTATGAGTCCAGTGTCTACTGTGGCTTGGCTCTTCCTGAAGATTATAGCCTCCGGGCTTTCAAAGAAAAGATGAAATGGTACAGTGAAATACAACTGAAAGTCAAAGCTGTACCAAAGCACAGCACAACTGTCATTTTGCATACTTTTTTTACATACTTTCAGATTTCTTTATTTAAGCTCTTAGAATAACTCTGAGGTTTTCTATGCTTGATGTATTGCACATAGGCTGTGGTGTATTTTCAGGATCTGACTGAGGCCACGGACCGTTTCGATATGCCTCTCAGGATCTTTCTCTCTGCAGAACGTATGCAGTTCATTTGTTTCTAATCACTGAAATGTGTGTGCATGTGTTTCTGTGTGCACTATGCCTCTCAGGACCTTTCTCTCTGCAGAACGCATACAGTTCATTTGTTTCTAATCACTGAAATGCGTGTGCATGTGTGTCTGTGTGTAATATGCCTCACAGGACCTTTCTCTCTGTAGAAAGCATGCAGTTCATTTGTTTCTAATCACTGAAATGCGTGTACATGTGTGTCTGTGTGTAATATGCCTCTCAGGACCATTGTCTCTGCAGAAAGCATGCAGTTCATTTGTTTCTAATCACTGAAATGTGTGTGCATATGTGTCTGTGTGTAATATGCCTCTCAGGACCATTGTCTCTGCAGAACGCATACAGTTCTTTTGTTTCTAATCACTGAAATGTGTGTGCATGTGTGTCTGTGTGTAATATGCCTCACAGGACCTTTCTCTCTGCAGAAAGCACGGAGTTCATTTGTTTCTAATCACTGAAATGCGTGTGCATGTGTGTCTGTGTGTAATATGCCTCTCAGGACCATTGTCTCTGCAGAACGCATACAGTTCTTTTGTTTCTAATCACTGAAATGCGTGTGCATGTGTGTCTGTGTGTAATATGCCTCACAGGACCTTTCTCTCTGCAGAATGCATGCAGTTAATTTGTTTCTAATCACTGAAATGTGTGTGCATGTGTGTCTGTGTGTATGAGATTGGGGGGGACGCACCAAATAGTAATCGGCCCACTTGTCACGCGCTGCCTCTAGTGCCGCATGGCGCAGCTGCATGACGTGCTCGTAGCGCAGGTTTGTCCACTGTTTGGGACCAGCCTCATCTTCGTAACTCCTGTAGGACACACAGAGTCAAATTTAAGAAAAACAAAAATCAAATGTTACTCCCAAACAGTATCTTGCTGACTACAGGTCAAAGTTCAAAGTACAGATATTATTTTAATGATATTAGTAATGATGTTTTATCATAACAGCAAAATAAGTCAGTGTATTTAAGGATGATGGTCTTTATGAACCTGTAATAATGCTGAAAGGTCAATAAACTACTGGAGACTCACTGGGGGCCTTCCTGTGGTCTCCACTCCACATTGTGATAAAGACTCTTAACATTGACAAGCCATTCCCGGAGGATGGCTGTGGTGTCGTCCATATTGTGATCTGTTGCCACCCTGTGGACACCAGTGAAACGATCCCAGTCAGACATCACAGGCATCTGCTCAGCGCTTGATAAATGGTGTTTATCAAATTATAAAGCAGTAGAATGTAATCCTCTTCACCTCTGCAGTCCCCGCACAATGTGTTCACATTCAACAACTGTAGGTGCAGAGTGCTGGTAAAGCAGTTTTCATGGAGAGGGAACACAGACCTCGGTCACACTGACTTAAATAAGTGGCAAGTTTCAAAAGTCACAGCAGCCAGCACAAAACGAAAAAGAATGTCAGACTCAGCAGACAGTAAAGGTCACAGCCAGACCCATCTTGGAGTTTGTGGACATGTGCGTTGCAGCTGCAGGAACTGTGAGGCTGTGTAGGTGCTCCTACCTAACATACCTGAGATTCATAGGAGTCAAAGGTTTCATCTTCATTGTGTAACACACAGTGAGATCACACTGGTGACATCCAAAGCTGATGCAATACAAATATGAACTACATAGTATATGAAAGGCATAACAATACGTAAGCAAAACTACATATAAAGGTAAGCATACTGAGGTAGTAAAACTATTCAAGAAATAAATTACAAAGAGAGACTATGCAACAATAACACACACCAAGTGCAGGAGTGACAAAAACGTCCATTGCCGTTGGTGATGCCACGGATTTGGTAAGTACTATATTTTTATTGGTCCAGAGATGTCACATGGGTGTGGAACAGGTAGTCCTGGCAACCTAATAACAGTTCTTTGCACTATACTTCTAACGCTACAAAATAAGTGCCAAAATCACTCCTTTCCTTTTGAATGTTAAAGGCTCAGGGATCATCAAGTGGCCAACAGGCAGGAATGTGGAATTGAGCCCTGAGGGTCAGATGGATCCCTGAGGGTCAGATGGAGCCCCGAGGGTCAGATGGATCTCTGAGGGTCAGATGGATCCCTGAGGGTCAGATGGATCTCTGAGGGTCAGATGGATCCCTCAGGGTCAGATGGATCTCTGAGGGTCAGATGGATCCCTGAGGGTCAGATGGATCTCTGAGGGTCAGATGGATCCCTGAAGGTCAGATGGAGCCTTGCAGGCCACGCAAGGTTTCTGGACCTTGGCTGCATCAGCAGAGATCACAGCTGTGCGTAAAAATACAGTTAAACACATACAAGTCTAATCAACTCATCTATAGTGACACCGTGAAAAGCAAATACCAGCCTCAAGACAACAGGAAGCTGACACATCACGCAGTTGAGGATTTATGGAATAATTAGGGGACTATGTCAAATACTCTATTTGATACACACAAGTATTGGAAAATATTGCCTTTACAAAAGAATTCTGCGATACTCATTACAAGTGTAAATTTGTCCAAAATCACCCTGTTCCCATCTGTCAGTCGAGTGCCATAGCAGCTAACCTGCAAATTTCAGCTTGACAGTGGTGAACCAGCAAATGCAACCATGCTCACCAGGAATGCCTCTGGAGTCAGAGAGATAGTATCTAAGCCTATGAATACCTCAAGAGCACCTGGAGATGGGATATCATACAATACCGGCTTTGGTGGGTATGTGGCATTGCAGACCGTTTACATTCCTGACATTCATTCTCCGAATAGAAGAGAAAGTGCAGCTCCAGCATCAGAGCGGAGTCGGCTAACGCGGCTGAGCGGGAGCAAGCTGAGCCTCGACACGCATTCCTGGCTGAGAGGGCCCCCCAAGGGAAGCCTAAACTCACCCCACCCCATGCAACGCCATTCAAACACAAACTCACCTAGAGGAATGGAGAAAATGGAGAAACTAACAGACCTTTTTGTGCTCTGTGCAAGATAAAAACATGAATCAGAGGCAAGTGCTCTCACCATAGCCTGAATGAATCTAATAAAAAAAAACAATGTCTGCAGCGGCAACATAAGGTTTCTAAAATACCTACACATGAGGCTACTGTAATATGTCAGTTGTGTTTCCTCATTCCAAGTTCCAACCATAAGCAAAAGGGGCAGCGAGTGGCCGAGGCAGTTAAGTGCTCATCACGGGAAGGTGGCTGTTTGAGCCGAAGTCTCTGCAAAACAGTCACATGTCCGTGGGCCAATGACCAAGGCTCCCAGCTCCAAATGTGCCCCCACATTGGTTTAACCTGCACTGTGACCCCCCCCCCCCCAAGCCATGGAAAGTGAGATGGGGTAGGCAAAGATAAGAATTCCAAGGTACCTGTACTTTAGCAAATTGCAAATAAAGTATTCAAGATATAAAAAAGAAAAACTCAACATTAGGTCTGATTAATCAGTGTGTCTTTTGAATCTGTCACATTAGCAATGGTGATAGATATTGCAGGATTTTTCCTCTATGTAAATAGCCCCCAAGCTGAACTCCACAGCCCAGCTTATTTGGTTCTGGTGACACCATACGCATTCATTCTCAACATAAAGCACCTCTGATCACTGTGTTGCACCACTGTCCCTGCTCAGTGTGTCCCATCAGTGTCCCATCTACCTCATTCTATCCCATCACTGTCCCCTCCTGGTCTCTGTGTTCATTAGAGTCCCATCCTGGTCAGGGTATCTCCTTCTGCAAATGCTTTACCGGAAAAGCATCGGGCAAATTTAAACCCTACGAACAAGAGCACATCGGCAACCCGGTACCATACCACAGAGCAATGCGATCCTTTGGGTAGCGCAGGCGGTCCAAGGTGCCGAGGAAGTAAGGCAGAGAGTGCTCAGCGTTGCGGCAGATGAGCGCTATGAGCACCCGTGGTGCGAGCAGGGGAGACTCTGGGCTCCAGCGCTCCTCCGGGAAGTAACTCCCAACCTCCGGGACGAGCAGAGAAATTAAGCCTAGCAGGAGCGTGTAAAAACGGCACATCGCAGACAAAAGCTCTAATGAAAATAAGTACAGGACTAAGAGCGAAAGCAAGAAATCAGCATCGAGTACCGGCGATGTGCGGGTCGCCGACACAAATAGGGAATTGAAAGGGCGCTTAAAGGGGAAGTCCTTGGCGTTGTTCGCCGACGGTCGTACTGAAGATATTGCGCATGATTATTGCTGTAAATGTTCATAAATGAATTAATACATTTTCTGTGATGAAACATATTAAAATGTAAATATGTCTTCTGGTGTATAGCGAATATTCATCTAGTATTTGATTGGTTTGGTTTTTTGCTGTTGTTTTTTGGTCAAACGCACAGTTACTAACTTGAACGTTAGCGTATATCCCAGATATCACCATGTTATTGTCTCAACGTTGAATTATAGTTAAATGCGTTGAATTATGGTCGGTGTCAAATTATCAGTGTTGAAACTCAATTAATTTTTGGTCAGATTTTCAATATTGAAAAACCGATGGTGGAAAAACTTTGATTCAATGTTGATATCAATTGAAACATTGAAGATCAGCGTTGTTTCAACCTTTTTGTCTTATATGGAATGAATATCACTTCAACATATGTGTTCTATCTGGGATATACATTTATCGACTAGGCGTGGTGCACATTTTCTGTATGCATGTAGCGTAACTTTGAGTAGCGCTTTACGTGCGTGCTAGTTCCAGCTGTCCCAGCCATGTCGGCAGAAAGCGCGTCCAGCGGCTCTGAAGTGCCACCATCCCTTTAAGAGCAACAGCGCTCGTAGCAGAAAGTGCCAGAATGTTCCGTGGGTAGAGGGCCGCTAGACACAATGTACCGGTATTTGTGGTACATTGCAGCCATAAGATAGCTGGACAATGTCCCTCTCAGTTGCAGAATACCTCGTGCATATGTTAATTTCACGACATTGTATCTGTTCATTGAATTCCACCCCTTGAATATCATTAATGTCGCACTGTCTGGCAATTTATTTATATATATTTTCGTAGCATGCTTGCTTTGATTGGAAGATACCGTGTAGCTCTTGCGCCAATGCTGCTTACAATTAACTGGGAATTCACTAGGGAAGGCCAGCCTTGACGGCCGTATGTGTTGCGTTAGTTTTCTCACTTGTAGGTCGCTTTGGCAAAATCGTATGCCTAAAAAATACATATCAAGGAATGTGTTTTGTATATTGTATTCGATTAATGGTCTCCAGGCCAGGAAAGATCATGTGCAATAGAACTGAATATCTGTTGAACCGGAGAAAATTGAGAGGAATGCAAATGTGCGGATGAATTTATAAGTCAGCGGCTTTTTCTACATTTCAGCATGTTCTCTACTTTCAGTTCCCTTTTAAGAGCTGCATTACGCCCTGTTTTTCTAAGTTTCATTGCTTATTTACCACGTTCTTCTGCGACGCTACATAGGCATTTTCCAAAGTTAATTTATTTCGAAGGACCATGTCTTATTCATTTTCCAATGTCAGATAAGTTAATAATACTGTTTTAAATTATCTTCTTAACAAAAGTCATGAAATTAAAACAGTTTTATAGACATTAGCGGAAATCTCTTCACACAGTACGAATGTCCAGAATGTCTGGGACGATTCCAAGGACTCCCGAGTGACAGGGGACCTAAACAAAATTTCTTGTCCTCATTCTGGCAGAAAAACGATTAATTTACATAAATTGTCAATAATAAAACGCAATAGTTCTTAAAATCGTGATAATAAACCTCAAGGAATTCATAAAAACAAAAAAAACGCACAAAATTTCAATATAGCAATGATTAAAATATCACCTTAAATGCATGCAATTAAAAAAACATCTTGTAAAAGATGACCCAGAGAGCTCCTACCGGTGTACAAGGGTCAGTCTAGAACAAGGACACACATTTCTAAAACATAAAATCGGTGACTTCAGGAATAAAACAAGGTTAATCACACACAATGCAAAACACATATTGTAACATATTGTTAATAAATTAGGGTTAAAACAGTACTACCAGTGATCAACCAAAACAGAGTGCTCAATAAAATTTGTGTAATTAATTAGTTTAAACCATGAAAACACCAGAAGACTAGGAGGCTGGTGGATTCTGCCATTCGTTTATTTGGAAATAAAAGGTCGTCTACGGACACTTATCGTCAAAATTTTGATAGACAAAATTAACCCTGGGTTCCATGTGTTTCATGAAATATATTAATTTATTTCAGTGTGCTTTCCAAACTGAAAACAATGTGATGAAACCATGCATGATGAATATGTGTACATTACAGTCAGTGGTAGATGAAAGCACGCTGATGTACATTTCTTCTACAGATAGTTTACTTAAACATAGAGCCACTTAATTTAGGTTAGTTTAGTTAGATATTATTTATTTGTAATTTCTTGATTTATTGTTTCCTTCTTTTACTAATGCACCATGGAAGGGTCTGTGTGAAACGGCATTTCAATACAATGTATACTGTGTATATTGTTGTATTGACAATAAAGATCTCTTGAATCTTGAATCTTGAATGCTGATTACGTTACGCTGAAGGCAGCCCTCTGCCAGGTCGCTGGTTCTACACAGTAATCCAGAATGAGCTGCATGCTGATGTCTGGGGGCTGCAGCATTGAAGCATAGCAGAAGGGCTTCCACATTCTGTAAGATCCCTGTAGCACCACGATTTACAGCTTCCCACTCAGTTCCCGTCTTACATGGTTTGTAACATTATATTGTTAATAAATTAGGGAATCTGCTGCCCTTCCTGCTCCCTGGTAAAGTACCGAAGGGATTGAGTGGCAACTTCGTGGTCGATACCTCGTGACGCTCTTGACCCTTTAGCACGGGGAACCCAGATATGATGTGCCCCAGCTCATGGCAATAATAACATTCCCTAGTTCCAATGGCCCCAGTTGAGGGCGAAACACCCCCCAAAGGGTTGTGCCGGTTTGATGGAGAACTTTTAGGAATAAAGCACAAGCAGATGAGCAAACCCAGGGGTGTCAAACTCCAGTCCTGGGGGGGCGGAGCCCTACACAGTTTTTGGTTCACCCTCATTAAACACACCTGATTCACCTCCTTGTGCTAATTACCACACAGCTCTTGAGCTGAATCATTTGTGGTGGAACAGGGAAAGAACTAAGCTACACAGGGCTCTGGCCCCCCAGGACTGGAGTTGGAGACCCCTGAGCAAACCCAAGGAGAGGGGGCTTACGTATAACCCAGAAAAGACGACGTCCGACCAGAACGTAACAGGTATAAACTGCGCAATATGTAATAAATGCAAACCCTTGCAGTATGAATTCAAAACCATATTATGCCACATAACAATCCCCCATAGTAAATGGGTTTCTGGAACAGAGGCCTGCTCCTTCTGCTCCACACATTCACCGACAATTGCAGTGCCTCTCAGAACCATGCATGTCTACCAAGGGATGCTGTGTGACAGAGTGGGTTAACTCTCTGTGCTTGTGGATAGAGGGTCACTGATTCAAGCCTCAGTAGAACTGAGACGGGCCCTTTACCCCCAGAAATGCTCCGGGGACACCGGATAAATAAATGACTGACCCTGTGCTCAGACACAAAGTCTCGCTCTCGTCTGTATATGTGTGTGTATGTCTGAAAGAAAAGAACAACAGGATATGTGAAAAGAAGCATTCTAATGTACTTGTGCAGATGGAAATTAAAGGACCATTTCATCACACTAAGCTTCCTTTTCTCTCCTGTAGAGGTCAGAATTTGAACATGAGTAGAGTGGTCTGTAGAGCTCGCTGATTCTATACAAAAATGTTTCTTAACTTAATGGGATTTTCACATAAAATCTCTCTGTAAAAGTATAGCAGTGTATTGATAAAGACATATGCTGAAGCGGATTCCACTGCCGCTGGACTGGGACTGAACATCAGCCCTGGACTTCGGGGTCTTGCATAGACATCAGCTCGGTATACCAGATGGCCAGTATGCTTCTAATTTCTGAACAGGACCCATCTGAACCCGTGTTCAGTTGTTCAATTTATTAGAAATCAATGAGTGGCACTGAACTGAACTTCCACACACCACCAAACCCTTCTCTCTTTTTAGCTGCCAGATTGTTCATAATAAGAATAGTTTATTAAATGTGATTAACAAAGAAGTGGCATCTTGATAATAGGGCTGTACTTATATAATGCAGCTCACAAAACCTTGTATATTCTGGTCTATGCGTATACAGTTTTAATCTTTTTAAATATGAGTTTTGGTGCTTTGTTACAAAAACAGCTATCTTGAGTACTTAATAGGATAAACTAATAGAACTTCATTCTTGTTAGGACACTATTATGACTCTGTATACTGTATGTTTGCACTAAGTATTGCTTTGTCCTTCCAAAAACAGCGTGAATGATTAAATGTCTTTGACAGTTTTAAATGACCACAACTGAGCTCCATGTTGCAGTGTAGCTTGTTTTGCATTGGAGTTTAATTGCAAGGATGCTCTACCAGTAAAGACAGGGCACTAGCAGGCACTGGGATGCTGTGGCGCAGGTGCCAGTCCATGGTAGGGCGTAGACTCTCCCAGGCAATAACACACGATGGATGATCCTGAGTGTTCAAGGAAACTACGATACACATGGGAAGTACCCCTTGTATCCAACAGAGAAAAAAATCCCTGTTCACCAAATATGCAGTGCGGAGGTTTTTCTAGAATTGTGTAGTGATGCGCATAGATGGGGTGCAGGTGGATGGACAGGTGCTCAAATAGGGAGGAGTGGCCAACAGGTACTTTTTGCCAGGTGGGGGGCGGTGTACCCCCTTGGTAAGTTTTTTGCAGTATTATAGGGTTTGTGTCACCATTGGTTATCAGAAAAGGGCACTTGGAACATCAAAGGTGGACACTATCATTCCTTCAGAAAGGGCCAACTGTTCAGATACACCGCCATCCCCCACAACATGCCTAGAATTGTGCAAAACTGTCATACCAGGGCGATTAGAACACCTGTGGTTGAGTTGTTCCTTGTTCATGCTTATTTTGTAAGATTTTACTATGTATATGTTTGTTTTATTATGATTTTGGTCTATAAGGTATGGAACGCCCATTTCCACCACTGTGATGAAGAAAATAGATCATTAAATCATTATAATGAGAAATTTTCTGGAAACAATGACTTAACATCTCAAAATATTGACTTAGTAACTCAAAATAACGTTTTATTATTTTGAAAGAATTACTTAGTATCTTGAAATAATGAATTAGTACCTCGAAATATTGAGAAACTGAGAATAATGATTTATTTAGGGATATTATTTGCGGGACGGGGGCGGGTACAGACTTCACAAGCATTAACAGTGCAGGTTGTTTTTGATGCACCAGACTCATATAAAAGGGGGATGGAGCGTATCGTATCGTCATTGTGACAAGGGAGATGACAGCTCTTTTAAAATGAAAGTTACTCTCTTTTTTAACAGCCACTATCGCTTTAATACTAGCAGCAGCACAGATACGGAAGCCACCAATTTACACAGCCCTCGTGACTACACCTTAACGCAACACATTATTAGTGTTTCAGCATTAGTATTCTATGGCAAACATTACACAATTACAACAATTTCAATTAACATCAATATACATATTGCTAAAACAACATCTATCGTCTATCCCATCGACTACATTTGGAATATGCAGCCACTTTTAGCCAGAAGGTGGATAATTTAACTATTTACTGTTGTATATGTATAATGACATTATGAAAAAACAAGTTTTTAATTGTGTCTGCAGCATTAAAAATATTCTGCACTCTGTAGGGTCTTGGTATTTATAATATTGATTATATATCCCCTGCCCCCCTCCAAATAATACATTTGTTGATTGGAATGCTTGCTGTTAAATACAGTTATTATAATGCAAATGCCTGTGGTTGCTTTTTAACATAGATATTAAACTCCTTTTAACTCCTTATATGTCGCTGTAAAATAAAAGTATTTTTTATCTTTATAAAATTAGTTTACGAAAAATAGTTGATGAAAGATTGTGTGTTTGATACTATGTGATTTTTTCAAGAAAGTTTCTCATTATAATGATTTTTTTCATCACTTTGCGGAAATGGGCAAACAGAATATGGTATACAGGTCAGATGAAAATAAAAGATGTAACTGACAGATGAAGCTTGACTGCAGTGGGAGGAAATGGCAGTGTGAAGTTGCAGCCTTACATCCTGTCTCACACGGTGTATGTCGAGAGCTCACAACGGACCTGAATGATCCTCCAAACGTCCTCAACATTTCCCTCTCCCCAATCAGAATTCTGAGTGAGTTCATTTTTCTACAGGTTTTCTCTTAAGTTTTGTTTGCATTAAAATAATGATGAGGCTGCTGTCTGAAAGATCTAATGTAGTAGAATTGTAGGGTTAGTGTGTTACATCATACAAAGGTACTATATAAGTTAAACTAAAGGAATGCTTTATATGTGACACTAGAAACCAATATGATGTTATTGCACAATGGAGCCAACATTATGCTGTTGAGGGCTTCTGCATGTTTCAACAAGTAAAAGACTTTTAAAGACTATTTTAAGACCATTTTGAAAGCAATTGAAGACCTATTTCACATCCATGCTGTCAAAAAATATGAAGGAAAGGAAAATCAGTCACTTACAAACTAAATAAATTTATTTGTGTAAATCCATCCATCCATTTCCTATACGCACTTATCCTACTGGGTCTTTATGTAAATGTTTATGTAAATAAAAATATTGCATCATGTTCCTGTACAGGACTTGTAAAAGAAAAAAAATTTAAATACACCTCAGCCTATTGTGAGTACCTACAGTCCATACTCGTGTGCGACATGATTTGAAAAATTAGGAACCATTCTGTAATTTTTAAACTTTTTATTTGTGCCGTGGTAAACTGCAGAAAACTGAAACCACAAATCCAACTGTAACATAATCCAGTCAATTTTTAAGGACGGTCAAAATCATGTTTAAGACATTTTATGGTCTAAAATTTTGAATATCTGTAGAAGTCGCCATGATGTTATTGCAGACAGTCTATAGGAGCCAACAGGGTGTTATTGCAGACAGCCTATAGGAGCCAACAAGGTGTTATTGCAGACAGTCTGTAGGAGCCGACATGGTGTTATTGCAGACAGTCTGTAGCAGCCGACATGGTGTTATTGCAGACAGTCTGTAGGAGCCGACATGGTGTTATTGCAGACAGTCTGTAGGAGCCGACATGGTGTTATTGCAGACAGTCTGTAGGAGCCGACAT
>JAODUD010000095.1:58812-72320 GCA_026784285.1 Stomatorhinus walkeri | reverse complement strand
GCAGGCCCCGGTTTCTGTTTGCGTCATCACAACATACTGTTTCGGCCGTGTTGTTTCGGTGATAAAAATCTTTCGGCTGAAAACCGAAAATGCACTTTTGGGCCATTTTCGGCCGAAAATTTTCGGTGGCCGAATATTCGGTGCATCCCTAATAATCAATCAATTAATCCTCTAGCTTGTTGACTGGTCCATAAGTGATTATTCAGGAAAATTCTTAGGAACACAGAACTGAGAAATCAATACAAGTGGCGTATTTGGTAAAACCTCAAAAACTGACAAAAATGAAGTCAAGGGAACTGTCTAATGAATTGATAAGCACTGTGATTTAAAAGATTTAAAGATGACAATGGTGCCAAGAAGATTGCCAAGCTCCTTAGCCTCAGTGTGTCTGGCCACTGTGAAGGCCATCATGGCGAAGTGGAAGACAACTGGAAGCATAGTGACAAAAACAGTGAGAAATAACAAAGAAAATGGCAAGGAAACTAGTCAAAGGAGTAAGAGCAAATCCTAAGGTGACTCTGTGACCTGCAAAGCTCAGTATCTGTAGCTGGAGTGGATGTGCACAAGACCACTGTATCAAAGGTTTTGCACAGAGTTGCTAGAAAAAAGTCACTACTAAAAAATGTCATCTGAAAGCTCAATTAGCATTCGCTAACAGACTTACTGACAAGAGTCCTGCATTCTGGAGTCAGGTACTTTGGTCTGATGATACCAGGAAGGTCTGGTGGATGGAAGGGACTGCTAATGATCCGGCAAACACCATACCTACCACCAAGCATGGTGGGGGGGAGTGTCATGTTTTGGCGCTACTACTTTAGGGCAGGCACTGGGTGCCTTGTCCGTATTGAATAAAGAATGGCTAATAAGAAGTATATCCAGAAACGTCACCCATCAAACTCGGACAATGTTACCGCTTTCAGTAGGACAATGACCCGAAACACTGTGCAGAAGTAACCATGTAACCATGAAGTAAGCATGGTTTGACAAAAAGGCTTTGCAGTGGCCTAGCCTGAGTCCAGATCTGATTTCAACTGAAAATTTGTGGTGTGAGCTCAGAATTGCAGTTCATAAACTAAAGCCATCAAACCTGGCTCAGTTGGAGCAGTTCTGCAAGGAAGAATGGGGAAAACTGCCTCCATCCAGATGTGCTAAGCTTGTGGATGGCTATCCAAAGTGATTTCAAGCAGTTATTGCCGCAAAAGGGTGCAGCTAACAAGTATTGACTGTGTGTCATATGGAGGGGTCAATTACTTTTTCAACAGAATTTTTAAAAACATGACTGTCCATTTTCATTTGTTTAATTCACCAAGCTCTAATTCTTTCAAAACATGCACACAGAGAAACAAAAGTTCACTGTGATACTCTGTATTTTTGATTTTTATAGGTTGTAATGATGTAAGATAAAAATTTGGTAGCTTTCCAGAGGTGGTTGAATACTTTTTCAACCCACTGTATATCTAACTTCTTTGCCGATTATCTGTCTCTGTCAATTATCTGATCACAATGTGATATGTTGCAGCAAAAGCTAAATAACTTTTGAAAATAGTGAAAATAAACTCTGCCATCGAGATGCTAAAAATATTTTACTTGTGTCATAACACATGGTCCATAGACGGGTCCCCTATGCTGCTGAATAGCATGCAGCATGTCTGATAACTGATTCCAAAAAATGCTTCTACTTCGACTATGTGAAAATGGTTTGGATTTGTGAAATCCAAAGAGGACCAATCTAATGTAATTTGCGAGCTTCACAAAGATGCTGTTCGTATGGCATGTGGCAACAACCAATTTTATTTATCTACTTTGTATTTGTTGTAATCTGAGTTCTAAAATACACAGTTAATGACTGAAGTAATAAAGGTTCATTTTGATTCGAAACTTTATTTTTAAAAATTTAAGAAGCACTTTTGCTCTAATGACACGCTTTTATATGTATACTGTTGTACATGCCTTAATTTTCTTAAGTTCCTATAAGGATAGAATTGCTGTTAAGTGTTTAAATTGTTAATAAAATTACTGCATACATTCCATTTTGGTTGGCTTGTAAACGATTAAAAAAAATAAATGGTATTCTACATCGTGGATCGTGAATCTAACCAGAAATATTGTAACATGACATTTAGGCCGTGTATCTGGGCCCAGAGTCAGCGAGCCCTATAGGCAATATAGGCTATTGCCGTTTGATTGGACATCACAAAAGAGCGAGTGAAAAACACGGTGGCATTCTGTAACATTAGTTATTTAGACTAGCTTTAATATTTCACTACGTTTCTTGTGAAACAGACAAGTTAACTGTGACGCTAAAATGTTTTTAATATGAAAGAATTGACTAAATATGTTGTCTGCTACTATGGGGAATCGGGCGCTCAGCAGAATCTCGTCTAGGGCGCCAGAAAACGCAGGTCCTGTCTGCACCCTATGTGGTGTGTACCCGCATGCATCTGCACCCTAACTACTGTACATCTCCAAAACTAGCACGCCGACTAAGTCATAAGCTGAGGCTAGTACTGCGCAGGTAGCTGCAGTAGCACAATATACATATCTAGATAAACCCATCTAGCTAGATTTATACATACTTACATGTACCACAGAGTGTGTTACTACAGATGACCATCATCAGAGTGTAACGCAGAGATCATTCCCGGTACATTACTCAAAATCCTGCGTTTACACCCTAATTTTTGTTTTGACGCAATGCTCTTTTTAATATGCACTATACCTGGAGACCTGGATACATTTACTGCACGAATTTATACATTCCATTACTGCAGTATCAAGTCCTTCAATATAGATGATGATCATCAGCACTGATCACGTGCGATAGATACCGCGCTTAAAAAAGTCGCGTTTACACCCTTATTCACTTTGACGCAATGCTGTCTTCAATATGCACGTTCCCCACCCAACTGAGTATATTCATACAACCCATCCTTGTACATGCCAGGACCTCGGAAGTTAGCTACACGCCATGCAATTCTTGCGTGCAGCATACCTGAGCTGCGGCTCATCCGCTTCTCCCACCCCGACGGCAGCTTCTCATCATCCGCCATGTTGCCTCCGCGTGCTGGCTCCGCGCGCGCGCACACCCTCTCGCATTTCCGCACGCGCGCACACTTTCTGCACTCCTGACGCCAGGGCGCGAAACTCCGCTTCTGCTTTGGTGTTTTCGATATTGTCCAGTACGCCCTGTATTAAATTTATCTGTTAAAACGATTGGAAGGTTTTTAGTTATTAACGTTAGTTTGAAAGTTATATTTCAATATTTTATTTATATTAATATTTAAAATTAAAATAACATATTTTTCTTTTTCAAGAAGCACCATACGGAAAGTAACGACAGTTCTAGTTGTCACGTCACTTCATCTAGTTTTACGGCATTAATGTAAAGGGTCATACACGAGAAGTTCCTCCCTGGTTTGAAGTAAGCTAATGTCTTATTGGATAACGGGACGTCACTCACAAATAACACTATTGGATTGCATGTTTCTTGCAAAAAAAAGAACTATAGTCGCGCAAGTATTTCTTTTCGGCAGACTGTGTTCAGTTAAGGGTCTCTTTAAACCTGGGTAATTTTGTTGTATGAGACTAAGTGATAAGGTGAGCTGTTAAGTTTTCGGTGCGTATACGTGCTTGTTACATATGTTTATATGTAGCTTCTAACAAACCGAAGATAAAATCGACAAACCGTGTTTGCGTTTAAATGTATGTAAATATAACGCATTCACGTTAAAGGGAACTACTTGCGGTGACAGTAAGCGTTTAACCTCATGCTCAGATACTTTAAACCTGATGCTAGCCACTAAATGGCATGGTCTTCATATATTTTTCATTTTTAATTTCAGGACCAGCCTGACAATGATTGAAGTGGTTTGCAACGACCGCCTGGGCAAGAAAGTGCGGGTGAAGTGCAAGTATCCTTGTCATGTCAGAATGGCTAAAGCTCATGGAATGATTCTCGTATGTCATGTTCATTGGAATCGCTGGGTATTGGAGAGCTGTATTACTGTTAAATAAAATTGTGTTATTTGCCCATGAAGTTCTGCATTATTTTTTTAATTGAATACTTTAATATTGGGAATGTGAAGGTATAATCTTTGTGGCCATTGTGATTGAGCTTATTTCAAATTTGTGAACACATTCCATTCAGTTTTGGAGGGTTATCCCGTTGTTACCTTAGCTTGAACCTCCAGCTCAGAGGATACCATTGGAGATCTGAAGAAGCTGATAGCTGCCCAGACTGGCACCAGGTGGGACAAGATTGTACTGAAGAAATGGTAAGGAGACCTTCATCCTCTATGACTGGGATGGAATATAGACACTCCTTGCTTTATGATGGTTTGACTTTTTGAATTTTTCCATTTCAAAATGGAATGATGGCAATGCACATTCTGTAGTCAGCTCTGAATCTGTTGCTGGACTAGCTGTACACCATATGATATTCTTACTTATGCTTGGTTATGACCGCATTCACGCAGCTCTCCGCTCTCTGAATCGATTGCAAGGGTAAATATCTTGTACAGTGTTTTAACTAACCTGTTGTAGTGTTTTTTTTCCGTGTTTAACCAGATAAACTTGTTAATTTATTTACTTTTTATTTACTGGTATTTAGTTACAGAAACTATTTACTTATTTATATATTTATGTACTTTTGTATTATATATTTAATATTCATATTCAAATTATTAATATTTTTCACAATGGGTTAATCAGAACATAACACCATCGTAAGGCGAGGTGCACCTGTACTGCAAACAGGAAATCAGCTCTGAGGAAGACAGCACAGTGCTTTGGGTGTAGAAACATCCATCTGTCTTCCATAACCCTGGATGGGGTGCCATTGTAGCATAGATCCTTATAGTCACATATTATGGGCAGTTTTCAAAGTACAGAAAGAAAAAAAGAGAACCTAGATTTATGAGCAAAAACATAGAGCAGATATTACAAATAGCAAATGTATTTATGCCCTTCCTTTGGTATTCTTACCAATAAAAAATATTATATAACTCAATTTGCAAACTATTCACATAGTAGTTGAATAAATAGTATGTGGTTGCATTTGTCTAAAAGCATTGTAATGTTTCTGAAATATCGAGATACAGTACACCAAAAGTGATTTCTTAGGCTGAGAAGGTGGACTGAGTCTGAATGTTTAAGGTTTGAAAAAGACACATATGTTTACTTTTGCATTTGAAATATCTATGCTCCAGAGAGAAATGCATTATGAGATGTCTATGTAACTTCAGGTGGTGGTAATTCAAAGCTGCTTTGTATCATCACAGGTACACAATATTCAAGGACCATGTGTCTC
Organism: Stomatorhinus walkeri; assembly: GCA_026784285.1. NCBI lineage: Eukaryota > Metazoa > Chordata > Actinopteri > Osteoglossiformes > Mormyridae > Stomatorhinus > Stomatorhinus walkeri. The sequence goes on along the minus strand of JAODUD010000095.1, from coordinate 67,012 downwards.
TGGGAGATTGTATCCTTCCTCCTAAGTGTTGTCTTCTAGAATGGGCATCTTGAGTTCTGCTTTTCCTAATGCTTTTATACCAGTCAGGGGTGCAATGGCTTACCTCATTAATTAACATTGAGTGTATCATTGCTATAAGGTAGAGCCAGTGCCATGTAATGATAGCCTAAGCCCCTTTCTTAGCTGGGTAGCCCTTAACTTCATGTTCCACAGATGAAATCCATGATGGGATGAACCTGGAGCTATACTACCAGTAGAAGAGGCTAAATCAGCAAAGCTCATTTGTCTCCCATGACTGCTGAAACAAATTGTCTTAGAAGACTTTTTTTTGTTATGGATGAGTCATTTTGTTTTGATATAATCTGATAATAAAATGTGTATTTATGTAAAGTCTGTGTTCAATGTTTGCTGGTTAATGCTCATTTCATTTGCAATGTTATTATTTACTTGCTGTTTGTGGTTTTCTAAATAAATTGTGACAATGCATTGAAAAAACTGCCCTGTGATCCTATGCATACTGATGACCTCTCACAAGTGAGAAACCGTCAAGTTAACACAAGAGGTATATAAGAACCCCAGATTCACTTGTGTTGTGTACAGTGTGAAGTCAGTTATCACTGCAGAGGCATGGTTTGTGCTGAGCATGTATGCATTGCTTGGACATGTTTGTATTGTTGACATTGTGATAATCTGAGAAATAGGGGACATTTATTGGCAGCCGGGTGTTCAAAGAAATACCAGTTCTATTGATTACATTCAGAAAGTTCAGAATTCTCAGGAAAGACAGCTTGTTGACCTCTGTTAGAACTTAGTCCTGGATGACATTCCAGTTCAGCATCTGCAGGCTGTCAGAGGGAATCTGCTCTAATGTTTCTATGATGTAGTTTTTTTGGCAGTGATGCATTTTGTCAGTTTTTTTTTTTTATTAAAACATAGTTAGTCACCTTTGTTTTACCCCAGTGCTAACTGGGCAGAATATAACTGGAGGGAGGCAGGACTGCAGATGGCTGAGGCATCCTGAGTGGATGACAGAGCTGAGACGGTACATCTGTAGATGACACAAGAGCTTGAGAAAGGTGGGTTATTACACGGCTGTGAGGCTGGAGATCTTCAAGCCTGGACTAAGGAGTGGAGGTCTGCGTAGGCCTGGACACAGTGAGGAGTTGAAGGTCTGTCCAGGCATGGACTCAGTGAGGGATTGGAGGTCTGCGTAGGCATGGACTCAGTGAGGTGTTGGAGATCTGCGCAGGCATGGACTAAAATTGGTTTTGGAGGTCTGTCCGGGCTTGGACTAAGTGAGGGTTTGGAGGTCTGTCCGGGCTTGGATTAAGTGAGGGTTTGGAGGTCTGCTTGAGCTTTGACTCAGTGAGATGTGGAGGTCTGCCTGAGCTTTGACTCAGTGAGGGTTTGGAGGTCTGCCTGAGCTTTGACTCAGTGAGGGGTGGAGGTCTGCTTGAGCTTTGACTCAGTGAGGGGTGGAGGTATGCTTGAGCTTTGACTCAGTGAGGGGTGGAGGTCTGCGCAGACATGGACACAAGAAGATGTTCCCTCTGCTGTGGGGAATTTTCTCAGGTTTTCAGTGGCAGCCCATGGCTGCTTTTGCTAGCAGTACTCAGAATAGTCCTCCTCTACATAATTAGCAGGAAACAGTCCAATCTAAGAAAGAAAAAGATGCAAAGTTCCATGAAAGTCCATCCATCTATCTGCTTACTGCTTACCTTAGGTTTTTAGCAAATTAGTCATTAGATTAGCCAATTAATCAAAAAAATCATCTAGGTGCAGCCCTAATGGTGCCTCATTTAACAGCAAATAATTTAGAAATGTTTTTCTATTGAAGACTGTAAGTGCACTGAATTGCCCCTATTGTTATATATTATATACTTTTATATGACGTAAAAGGAAAGGTTTTCAACCTTTTTTAAACCTGGCACCTCCATAGAGCTAGGGACCCCCTACCAATGGGGCATGCATGTGAAAGCACATGGCGGGCTATGGTTGGCACTTATATCTGGGACCCCAAAAGATAATACCCCATAGAGCTAGGGACCCCCCACCAATGGGGCATGCATGTGAAAGCACATGGCGGGCTATGGTTGGCACTTATATCTGGGACCCCAAAAGATAATACCCCATAGAGCTAGGGACCCCCCACCAATGGGGCATGCATGTGAAAGCACATGGCGGGCTATGGTTGGCACTTATATCTGGGACCCCAAAAGATAATACTCCATAGAGCTAGGGAGGACATGCATGCAGCTTTCCCTTTAATTTTTTTCACTCCACCTTGGGGAATCCCCTGTAGTATATACACTCCACCTGGGGGAATCCCCTGTAGTATTTTCACTCCACCTGGGGGAATCCCCTGTAGTATATTCACTCCACCTGGGGGAATCCCCTGTAGTATATTCACTCCACCTGGGGGAAACCCTCTACCAATGCTGATGGTAAGGTATTATTATAATCTACTTTTCTCTGTAACAGTAGTGTAATGGATTACAATTTCAGTTTTTGTAATCACATTACATTTACTACCTTAATTATAATTACGTTACTAGTGTTATACGTTAGGTACATTTAAAATATATATATTTATAGTAAATTTCAGTAAAAAATAAACACATTTAAAATATTATCCTGCTTGTGCTTTTCCTTTTGGAATGGCATTCAATATTAAAAAAGCAAAAGGATGGTAAAAAGACATGTTTTACTTTGTAATTAAATGTAAAGTGTAATTAGTAATATGGTTGTTTTCTGAAAGTAATCAGTAATATCATTACAATTTGAGACAGGTAATTATTAATCTGTAATCTTTTTAAAGTAACTTCCCCAACAGTGCCCACTACTACTGCTCTGTGCTGTAGACTGAAAACATCTGAATTTATGAAATGCCCTGTAGTATGAAGAGGAGAAGGCTAGCTGGGGGAAGCCTTACCCGGCCATACACTTCGCCTTTCCACCACCCGTTGCTGGCCTTTTTGGATATGATTTTTATCGTGTCTCCCTCTCTCAGTGAGAGCTCTGTGCGATCACGGGCAGAAAAGTCATACCGTGCTCTGGCTGTACCAAAGTAACGCACACTGCCCTCTGGTGGAGAGAGGAGAAAACACAAGGTGAATCCCTGCAGTGCCTGGGGAACATCCTCTTGCAAAGCCACTTCCAACTTGGACACAGACCACAGTGTGTGACCATAGTAATACAGTCCTCTCATTCCTGAAATCTACAGAGGTTTTACAACAGGTAAGGTGATATTACATTAAACTATAAATCTGAAAATATTTAAATAAATCAGGATAACCATAACAGTGCACATTCCTGTGCGCTGTAGTTTGAATTTGGGGTATGAGGGGGTTGATATAGAGTAGCATCTCACCAGGGGTGGGTGGGGTAGTGTTCTTTTCTGGTTCCTTATAAGGGAACTGCAGGGTAGTGTCCAGGCCCTTGAAGCACTCCCTGAGTGTATTTTGCTGATAAAACTGGACCAGGTCCTGTAGTGGAAATATAAAGAAATGGCTGCATTACAGAAATGCAGGTTGAAGCCCAGGTTAGGGTTACGGCAAGGGTTAGGACTGGTGGTATCCCTGTTTTGCTGAAAATAGCCATAACTTTGAACCAACTACATTTTCCAATATGGTACAGATTCCACAATTCTTTCCTAAAGACTTAGTGTCACCAATGAATGTAGCCACCAATACCAGAGAGAGAGCAGGATAGCATACATACAATCAGGCCTTTGAAGGCCTTCTTCTCGTTGATGCGGTATAGCCCCTCTGTTGATGTTATCTTGATGTGTTTGACTTCCACTTTGAATCTGCACAGGCAGAGAAGACCAAGTATGAAAGCTGGTACATCAAGCAGGGTCATGTGAGACTTTCAGCTCTGAGGAGCACCATGAAGCTCCAGGTCCTGGGACACTGACTCACTTGATGCTGATGGCAAACTCTCCTCCGTCCTTTTGTCGGACCAAGTAGGTTCCATCAGAACGAGACATCAGCAAATTCTTGGCTGCAGTGCGGTCCATGTTGCCAGCAAACCTGGCAGGTAGAACATTGGAGTCTAATTATGCATCTGTCCATCTTTAAACAGCTTGACCTGGCCACAGTTGCATAGTGGGCTCTATTCCTTTCTGTATATTGTTGATTCCACATAACTGCACATCTGCAGCTGTACTGATGTCTAGGGGTCCATTTCCTTCAGAGAACCCAGAATTTGCCCAAACTTTGGATTTAAATTGAGACTGTGCTGGAAATGTCTCATGTTCATCATGGAAAACATGCCTATTGTGGTTGTGAGATGTTACAGCTAATGCTAGTTACAGTCAGTCATAATTAGCAATTTGGGACCATTTTGGTTTCCCAATAAATTACACCAACACTACTCCAACATTGCCTTTGGTTTGCATTCATTTCTATTTGTGTTTGTGTTTGCAGTTTTAATGATAAATAATTTCGAAACAAATTCTGTTTTCCCTGCTCTACTGAAATTGCACTAAATCATGAACCTAAAACTGAGGTTTGTACCAAACTGAGAACTTTGTGTATGACCACACCCTAACTACACAGGCTGTCGCATATGTCTTCATTTCGAGAGGTCTGTTGCAATATTATAGACCATGGTAAAGTTAGCTCCTTTCGCGTTAATTAAAAAAAATCTTAAATATATTTTCCCAAGCATCTCACAAAATACTGGCCCTGCATCATATAGCAATACGGACATCTATCTTTCAGCATATTGACTTGAGAGAAGTGTTTGACAGACAACTAGGGCAGGTGGGAGAGGCATGGCGGTGTTACGGAACAAATTTTGTTTAGGGGGTTTTGTTCAGTAAGTGGCTAGGTGCCTGATCGTTAGCAAACAAATTGGGTGTGTTGGGGGGGATGTTTCCCTCATTTTACTACATGGCTACATGCTTGATTCACTGCTGCCAATTAGAGGGAGACTCACAGAGCTTCCAGCTGATTTGTGATGTTAGGGAATACAGCTGTCATTTGGTTACATATACGAAGATTATGCCATACCAATATTCATGATTTTACCAAGTAATATACAGAAGTTAAACTCTGGATAAGTGCACACCCCATCCCAATGTATGAAATTCTTCATATTCTTTTAATAAAAGGTCCTGCTCCACTTGCGTGAAAAGGAGCGCCCTTCTTTAATCATTTTGTTGCAGACTATGAAAGACTTGATGATCATGTTGATGATCATGTTTTCTAGATTCGATATATGAGCTTTTCCGTCAACGGGAAATCTCGGATGATTGGATCCAGCTAGACTAATCTACTACACAGCTGCATTTGAAAAACCAACTTATCCTGGCAGTTTCACCGGCAGTAACTCATCCAAGATGAGGCATTTGATATCAGATGTTTCAAGTGACGATGATTACATAGAACAGAGAGCCAAAAGGGCACCTTCAGTAATATCTGCAGTCCAAAAATGTTGTATTACCCATGTCCCTGAACTGGATAAGTGGTTGAAAGATGGACTGATGCATTATGTTTAGAAAATTAGTGGTAACCTGGTTACAAAATCACACAGATGTAGTCATGACTCTCACACACACAAACACATATAGCCTTGGGAAAACTTAGGAGACCACTCTATATTTTTAAACAAATCTGCATTTTTAAATCCTGGTTTAATCCTCGTTCTGCTGGGAGAAGGTTATGCTGAACAACAAGATGCTTCAGGGTTCAAAATTTATAAGAATCGACACAATACGTTTATGTTTGTATGTTATATATGTTTGTTTTACAGTATAAAGTTTTAAAAAATGGGTGAAATGATACCCTTATCTAGACATGAAAGGTCATGTCATATAGTGATGGAGAAATGCAGCATATTTGTATCATACATTTATAAATGTACAAACCATGGAAAGTCTGTCAGGTCTGGCGTTGGTCTCTGTGCACAAAAAGGGAGTTCAATTAAAAAAATGAACACACAGGAGCCTGTGATATACATGATGCATTAAAAGGGTTATGGTTTATGCAGAAGCTATACTTGTATTACATGACAACCCAGCTGGACTTACAGGGACATATGGCCGAACTTTAGAACAAGGAAACCAGCCCATCTCTGCCACTGCTACGTTTCGGCCCTGGAAGAGGGAGAAAGGCACAAGAAAGGTAACGATCAGCAGTAGTGCCAATACACGGACGTGCTGGGGTGGGTGGGTGTGTGGGTGTGTGTGGGTGTGGTATTTTATGAATATACTACATGGACAAAAGTATCAGGACACACCTCTTAATCATTGAGCTCAGGTATTTCATTCAGACCTTTTGCCACAGGTATAGAAAATTAAGCACCTAGCTACGCATTTAGGTGTACAAATAATTGTGAAAGAATGGGTCATTCTGATGAGCTCAAGCATGGTACTGTCATAGGATATAGCAATATGTTTTGTTGATTATAGCCGTATATTTAGCTCTATATTTAATATATAATAATTATTATTTAATAATTAATGTTATCCATCCTAAATATGAAGTTTTGTTTATATATATTTAAATAAAACACACCAATTTAAAACATTCATAAACATAGTTTACTAGTTTATGTAGGTAGTCTAGTAGTCAATAAAACATCTCGCTATGGCCCTAAATATGTGGTTATAGTCATGAAAACATTCTTATTGAGGCAAATGCATGTTCTATTGATTATAACCATATAGCTATTTTTTTCATAATCAATAAAACGCACACCTTTTTAAAACATTCCTGAAAGTATTTTATGTACAGTAATATTCAATGAAATACAGGTACTGTCATACCCTGCCCGTTAAAGCCTCATGTGCCACGCCCCCTGCTACCTCGTGTCTTTCCCCTGATGGATTCCAGCTGTCGTTCATTGTAATCATCTGTTTTTGGTTTGGTTTGTGTTAGCTTTCAGTATTTAGTCCGTGTCCCTGCACTCCGTGTCAGATGAGTCATTGTGGCGTTTACCCCATTTGCGTATTAATAAACCCAGTTTCCCCGGATATTCCTGCCTTATCGTCTTCCCTGCCCGACGCCGCCTGCATCCAGGCACGCTGCTTTCACAGCATCGTGACAAAATGACTCATCTCCCGAAAAAGGCGAAGCAGCAGACCGAGGCAGATCGCCTTGGTTTGCTAAAAGAACTACTGCGCTGGAGCAAGACACCGGAGGTCCAGGCGGATCCGCTGGCGACACTGCTAGTGTGTGAAGCCACGGACCATCTGATGCAAGAACCTCCTCCAAGCGCCATCCTCTGGGCGATAGCATAGCGCGTCTCCGATTTGCCTGATCAGCGCGAGCGGCATGAGTCGCCAGAGGAGGAGAAAGAGACTGAGCTTTCTCTCTCTGTTGGGCGCGCAAGCCTCTGTTCCCTGGGCTCGACCGAAGAAGACCCGGAGACAGCTGATCATAGCCCTCGGGCTTGCGGATCTCTACTCCCGGGGGGGATCTTAAAGACGACGAGTCTCCGCTCCCAGAGGTGGTCTTGCCTCCGGAGCCGACTGCCACCCGGAAGAAAAAGAAGAAGAAGCGAAAGGGTGAGGAAGAACCTCCCCGCTCACTGAGTGAGTTGCCCGTCGTCTCGCCTGCAGAGCCGACACCCGCTTCTCCCGCATCGCCGGCAGCCACGCCCGCTGCCACGGCCGCTTCGCCGGCAGCCACGCCCACTACCCCGGACGTACCCGAGACTCCTGTGGCCCAGGACGTACCTGAGAGTCCCGTTGCCCGGGACGCACCCAAGACTCCTGCTGCCCCGGCTGCCCAGACGTCCCGCTCGTCTGCTCCCCAGCCCACGGCAGCCAAGCCCGTCGAGTTGACGCCTCCCGAGCGGAAGAGTGAGGCCAGGCCTCCCCGCTTGACGGAGCTGACACCCTCTACCACGGTCGCACCCGGGATTCCTCCTGCCCCAGCTGCACAGCTGCCCTGCACTCCAGTTCCGGCCGCCCTGCCCAGAGACGCCTCCGCGTCTGCTGCGCCTGCTCCTACAACCCCTGCAGACACGCCCGCTGAGTTGGCGCCTCCTGAGCGGAAGGGTGAGGTCACTCCTCCCCGCTCGACGGTGCGGTTACCCCAGCAGCCGCACCCGCGGCCCCGGCCCCTGTGGCCCCAGAGACTCCTGCCCCGGCCCCTGTGGCCCCAGAGACTCCTGCCCCGGCCCCTGTGGCCCCAGAGACTCCTGCCCCGGCCCCTGTGGCCCCAGAGACTCCTGCCCCGGCCCCTGTGGC
>JAODUD010000095.1:41651-52406 GCA_026784285.1 Stomatorhinus walkeri | reverse complement strand
AGTTCTTCCCAAGCGAGCTTGATGGGCCGAATGGCCTCCTCTCGTTTGTATAGTTCTTATGTTCTTATGTTCTTAATATTCCTTCCACTATATCCCCATTTGAGGTCAAAAGTGCTCCATCTCCACTGTTAACACCTTGGGTAAAGCCCATCTTCCCCATTCTGAGTCACCTGACATCACCTGACTGAGTCTTTTCAAAGCCAACCAAAAGTAATTTTTCTTGGCCTCACCAAACTCCTCCCACATTATAATTTTTGCTTCTGCAACTGCCAAAGTTGCATTCCACTTGGCCTGCCAGTTCCTATCAGTTGCTTCAGGAGTCCTGCAAGCTAACCAAGCTCGGAAGGCCACCTTCTTCACAAGCTACCCAAACTCAGAAGGCCTTCTTCTTCACCCTAAAGATCCGTTTACCGCTAGTGTCCACTATGGGGTTCAGGGATTTGCACCACGACAGGCACTAATAACCTTATGACCACAACTCCATACAGGTGCCTCATCAACGGAGGCCTGGAATATTTTGAGCCCATTCAGGCTCAATGTCTCCATCCTCCCTTAGGATGCAAGGGAAGTTCTGCTGGAGGTGCAAGTTGAAGATGGACATGGACATGGTCCTCCACCAGACACTCCCAGCACACCTTCAGTATATGTATAAGTTTACCACGTCTGTCCAGAATTTTCCCTTACCATCTGATCCAACTCACTACAGATAATAATCCGTTGACAGCTCAGCTCCTTTAACTAAGTATTCAAAACAAGCAGACACAAATCCTACGATATGATTACAAAATCAATCATCGAGCTGTGGCCTAAGGTGCTCTGGTGTCAAGGGCACTTATGAACACCCTTATGTTCAAACATGGTGTTTGTTATAAACAAACTATGGTTAGCACAAAAGTCCAATAACAGAGCACCACTCTGGTTATGATCCTGTAGGCCGTACTTCCCAATCACATCCTTCCAGATTTCACTATCTTTTCCCACATGATCATTTAAGTCCCCAGCAGAGCAATGGATTCCCCAGAGGGGGTGCCTTTCAGGTCCCCATGCAAGGTCTCCATGATGAGTGAATGGTCTGAGCTAGTATTTGGTGCATATGCACAGACAACAGTCAGCCCGTCCCCCGACTTGAAGTCGGAAGGAGGTGACCCTCTCGTTCACCAGGGTGAACTCCAGTGTACTGGCACTGAAAGAAGGGGCTGTAAGTAGACTGACACCCTCCTGGCCCATCTCACCCTGGACAACTCCAGAGTGGATTTGAGTCCAGCCCTTCTTCCAGAGTTTTGTTCCAGAGCTCAAGCCGTGAATCAAGGTGAGTCCAACTATATGTAGCCAGTATCGCTCTCCCTTTCATACTAGCTCAGGCTCCTTTCCCATCAGAGAGGTAATATTCCATGTTCTTATATCCATATTTGGCTGCAACAATCGGTTTGCCAATGCCCCTGCTTTCAACTGCTATCTAATCTACCTTGCAGTCGATCCCCATGGCCCCTCCTGCAGGCGGTGGGCCCACAGGAGTGTGGACAAATTCAATAACAATCAACACGTTCACAAGGTACTCAGCTTGGATATCATAATAAAAATTGTATGATGAAGCATCATTATGATTGCATCATGAAATCATTTGTTGACTATGCTGCAAAATAATTTCAATGTTCTTGGTACAATGCTAAAAACAAAGTTATGACTAGCTAATATTGTGCCTAGGCTGAAGTGGGAGTGGAAAATGTGTGACAAAGCAGAAAGAGTACAATGTACTCAATGTAATAACGATAAAAGTACAATATAGTAAATGCATAAACCAGTAACATAATTATGTAGTATCATTATGAAATATTAGGTACTGTACATAATTGTGTGTTATACTTTAAGATGACTGGCAGCACAGTAGGTTTGTTTACACCAGCACCACTGCAAATATGTGAGTGATGTGTTATGCTATGATATTACTAAATGATTGGAATTTTTCAGCTCCATTAATACCTTATAGGATCATCATTGTAAATGTGGTCCATCATTGACCGTTGATGGGAATGATTACAGACCTTGGTGGGTAATTGCTTCAATTACATTATGTCTCCAGGTAAAGCTAATCCTTTGTGAATATGGCTTAACTATATCCACACATTTAAAATGCACATATGCATACTTAACCAACAAATAATCTGACTGTTACTATAGTCAAGCTCATAAAACCACATTCCCAATAGGCTAACAATGTTACTGTTAATGAAATTAAGGAATGTAAGCCATACTGAAACATCCTCATGGTTATGATGAAGCCCCCTAGAAGGAAGATCCTTACCTGGGTCAGCTGATCTGCCGGTGACAGATCGCTGGTTCTTGTCCTAAAACAAGAAATCTCACACGTCTCACTGCAAGGTCTGAATAAACACACAGTGATTATTTACATGAGCATCAGAGACCTACCTTTCTGATGGTGCCAGAGTGCTCTGAAAGACACATAGCATAATTTGTGTTAAGGGTAAGACACTATTGTAAATTTGTTAATGACACTGCAAAAAAAATATGTACATGCCGCAGTACTGAAATTCATAATGCACAGTGGAAAATGTGTTATGCCAAAACAAAAGTACGATGGCAAATACTCATGAAGAGAATGAACGAGTAGGTGCAAGTACCTGAGTTTTTCCCACAGGGAGCAACACGCCCTAAACACTCCTTGTGTGCTGGTACCTTACAACGAGCGCATCGGTAGCCCTGGAAGAAGATCCCTCTGAGAAGGAGCAGGAGGAGACATGTTCAGATTTCCTAAAAAGTATTTTTTCTGTATGATAGTTAGGCTGATTCTGAAAATACAAGCACTTAGCCCATCTATATAAAAGTAATACAGAATAAAATATAGAATGAATATGCATGATGATGAATGACAATGTGAAAAGTTAACCATTTTCTCTTCCTGTAATCTTTAGTTACTTTGTCCAAATCTATCAGCTTCTGTGTCTTTTCCTTCATCAGTCTCTCAACTCTCACCTAAGTAGCATTTGACATGCCCTGCAGGATGTGGTCTCCTCAAAGCAGTACATCTGGAAATCATGACTGTTGGCTGTGTTGTTCTCTGGGAACATGTTTGACCTGGGAAGGCAGAAAACGAATCCTACTATGCAGCACACTATGCATATATTGGATTTCCAACCTACTTCCAGTAAACTATACCCCCTTGTTCGTGCCCCTTTTTGGGATCCAATCAGTCTTTCCAACTAAGCTATTCCATTAAGCTATGCCCCTCAGTACATGCCAGTAGTTGTGATTCATTTGGCTTTTCCAATCTAGTTCCACTAAACCACGCCCCTTGTGATCAATTCAGCCGGTGTGACATAGGCTCACTTAGTGACTGGTTGTAGAAAACAAATCCCATCAGTGAAAATGACCGAGTGATCATAAATGGACAGGTTCTTAATATGTACTTTAGCTACATTGTGGGCAGTGGTGGTTTAATAGTTTGGGACATTCACTTGTAATTGGAAGATTGCAGGTTCGAATCCCCGACCAGCAAGGCACCACCCCCAAGCACTGCTCCCCGGGTGCTGAGTTAGCTGCCCCCTACTATGTCACTTATAGGCTAAATGCAGAGTACACATTTTATTGTGGTGTGTCAACAATGACAACTAATCAATAAAATTAGCAAGGTAATTTTGTTCATTTGATCTCAGCCAGATCTATAGCAACACCATCCAAGTTATGACTGAGGGCACACAAATAATCCTGTCAACTTAAAAATGACAAAAATTCCCTTTAGCAAGAAACATTAATGACACTGAAAGAAATAGTCGACTAACTGATCATTGTTTTTCAATCTGTAATGTTATCCATTATATTTACAGAAGTAAACACAAGGCAATAAATGCTTCAATACTGCTGTTTCTCATGGTAAGACTTAACTGGAATTATGATTCGAATTGAATAAGAGAACCAAGCTATGTGTTTGTGTGTGTATGTTTCACTGGCAGGGTTGCTCTTAACGCTACACTACATAAAGACATACTCACAATGGATAAACATGAAAATAGCATTACAGTGTGGTGAGATTAATAAATGACTAAACAAATGGGGAGTAATTCAAACAGATGTATAGAGACATTGTCATAATGTCAGCATAATGTTACAATTATGACAATCATAATTGTGTGATTATCTCTCCTGAGCTTCAGAACAAACAACCACTTGCGGTCACATAGAGTTTAAGGCATCCTTCCCAACACCCCTCCAGCGGATCCGATTTAGCATTTATCATAGTCACTGTCTGCTTCATTATTCCACCATCTTGGTCCACATACACAAAGCAAAGAATCTTCTGGGGCTTTTTAAATGTCATTATATTACGGTGCCCTGTACTGCACATGCTGAGCTGGCTAGCACACATGAACTTTACATCCCCAAGGCAAACTCGTTTGTTTTGATCCCACCAACTCTCTACACCTGGCTGACATAATGTGAGGCTGTAGTGTTGGTCAGCAAGACTAAAATTACTGGCATGCTTTGCATGACACCACACATATCTCTAAATACTGTAATTTAATATGTGTATTTTTAATATGTGTATTTATGTATTTTTGTTCTCAATAGTAAATGTCATAACCGTGTAATGTTTGCTCAGTAATGCGTGTGTTTCATTAGTGTGTAACCGTGAGTGTAAATTGCTGGCTTTCCTGTATGTGCCACTGTTAGTATTAGTTAGTATTATAATCCATGGATTTCCAAACTTTTTAGCTAATGATTCCTAATATAACTGTACCAGAGACATGCGACCCACATTTTGTATGGGGCATCCTCTAGATTTTGCTGACCAGGGGGGCAGATGTTTTCAAATTTTCAGTATCATACTCTGAAATTCATCTCATGACCCCCATTTTGGGAACCCCTGTATTTGATTTATTACAATGACTCACACACTTGGCCCAGTATGTTTATTTGCAAGAAAGTTTCTGAGGTAGCTCTAGGCTCAATGAAATCCTGCTGCATAAATAGCCATGGGGGGTGTAAGGATCAACTTACAGAGCCATTTGAAACTGCTCCAGCCATTTTTTCTTCAGTTCTTTGGTTTTGAAGTAGAGATCAAAACTGTACTGTCCGTATGAATCTATCAGATAGAACATGTAGGACCACTGAAAAATAGAAAGAGAATGAAGAATGAAGAAAGAGAAATTAAGATGTGGAAGCACTGAAAATATGCACTTGCGGGCGCTGTGCAATTGTGTAACACTGTAACAGCAGTACAGGTTAGAGGTGAGCATTAAAGTCAGATTGGTAATCAACAAGAGAGACTCTCAGGGGGTAAAGGGGAAAAAGAATTTGAGTAAGGGGTAAATTAGATGTGGACAAATGGTATAAAGAGGCTCTGCCACCTTCTTGTTTTCCTTCTCGCCCATGGTCTCATCACGGAGCTGATAGTTGTGTAGCTCGATGAGCTCTTTCAGCTCCATGGTATCTCCACTCTTTTTTTTACACACCAGCATAGCTTTGTCAAACAGGAAAGCATACCTGAGAATGAAAAATTAAAATCATGAAACCTTTCACTTTGCCAATCATCTATTTCATTTCAGATAACCTGCTCACCAAAACGAAGAGCTCTGGTCTTTCCTAATGAAAAGTAAACTAAATACAATATTTTATCATTATTATTACTCAAAGTATTAGCTAGTGTTTGTTTCACTTTCCCGCTACCTGTCTTGTTTGGACCTCTTCTCTATGCTGGAGATCTTCAGCTCGCCATCTATCTTGGGGCGACCAAAGAGAGCCAGAGACTGGGTCTAAAGGAGAGAAGAGAAAGGGTGACCAAACACTAAAATCTGTATTATAACTGAATTATTGCACTCCTGATATACATCCTAGGTCTATAGTAAATAATACACACTGATCAAGAGACCAAGCAGATATAATAGGACTTTAGTGAGTCTGTCCCTTAGTGAAACATGTGCAGGAGATTGGGCAGCGCCACCAGCCCTATAATGACCCATTCTCCATAACTAGCAGTCATGTATATGTGATGGACTGCTACAATAATCATATATGAAACAAATACAGTACCTGTACTGTGGTTTTCCATTCCCATAAAAAGAAATTTACTGTATTGCAAAATAAGATGCACACATCTTTTAATTTTGTAGTGCAATCCGTGCCTTATTTTTCATGAAATTTAAGTGCAATATCTTTTAATTATAAAGTGTTGTGATTTCTAGTTACATTATTATTTGCTGTAGAGTACTGGATGTATATTACAATTTTTGTACTTCAGTGTCTCCTCTCTTCTATGACTATCAAGATATGTCCAAATCGACTGGAATCTGGTGTTCCCAGTCCCAAAAGTGAAGGCAATTCAACAGATACCTAAATATAATTTCCATATTGCTCATGACCAAAGCCTGTCTCCATTGGGCATTCAGCTGCAAACTGTCTCAATGCGGCATGAAGGTCACAGCTTGATGAAGCAAAAAGGACCACATCTCAAAAAAGCAGAGATACAATCCTGAGGTAACTGAACTGAACCCCCTCCACCATGGCTGCACCTAGAAGTTCTATCTATAAATGAACAGAATCAGTGACAAAGGGCAGCCCTGGAGGAGTCCAACAACACCCACTAGGAATGAGTCTGACTTACTGCAGGCAATGCAAAACTTGCTTGAGTTACTCGGAATTTAATGGCCCATAACAATGGACGCTGTACCTGCTAATCCCAAAAAATAAAAACCCTACAGGACCCCTTGAGGAACTTGGTTATATGCCTTTTCCAAGTCATAGCACTTGCAAACTACCATGAACCCTTCTCCATCATTAAGGGTAAAAAGCTGGTCCAGTTTTCTATGACTAGGATGGAATCTGCATTGTTCCTAATGGACCTGAGGTTTCACAAATTGACGGACCCCCTCCCCATGACTATAGCATAGACCTTCTCAGGGAGTCTGAAGTGTGTGATCCCCCTGAAGTTGGAACACATCCTCTGGTCCTCTTTCTTAGCAGTTGTGATCACTATCTCTGTCTACTAATCCACAGGCACTATACATGACTTCCCCGCAATATTTAAGAGGTGTGTGCTCTAAGATGGCCCAACAACATAAAGAGCCTTCAAGAACTCAGGGCAAATCTCATCTACCACTAGAGCCTTAATGATGGAGAGATGGAGAGTTTTTTTGACTACTTCAAAAACCTCAAACCTAGTGATTGGCAAGTCCTCCTCTAGGTCTTCCAACCTTACGTCCTCCAAGGAAGGCATGTCTCTGAGATTCAGAAGGTCCTTGAATTCCTTTTTCTACCACCCAACAATGTCTCCAGTTGAGGTCAACAACTCTGTACACAGCAGGGGCGCCCTGTTTCTCCCTTTTAGGCATAGCCAAAGGATAGAAGAGTTCAAGTACAGTGACCTCAAGATTGCATCTTTGTTTTTTGCAGGTGATGTGGTCCTGTTAGCATCATCGAGTTGTGACTTGCAGCATGCACTGGCATGGTTTCCAGCTAGGAGTGAGGCCACTGGGATGAGGATAAGCACCTCTGAGGAAAGTTTAATCTCATGGTATAGTTCACGAGTGAGGAAAGAGACAGGGGGATTAGTGTAGCGTCTACAGTAATGCGGATGCTGTGCATTTCTGTCATGGTAAAGAGAGAGCTAAGCCGGAAGGCAAACCCATAAATTTATCAGTCAATCCATGTTCCTACCCTCACCTATGGTCACAAAGTTTAGGCAATAAATGAGATAGTGGGTGCAAGTGGCAGAAATGAGTTTCTTCCACAGGGTGTCTGGGCTCAGCCTTAGAGATAGGGTGAGGAGCTCCGACATTAGGTCAGAGCTCATAGTAGATCCCCTGTTTCTCTGCATTGAAAGGAGCTAGTTGAGGTGGTCTATCTATGACTTCTGGATGCCTCCCTGGGCATGTTTTGGGCATGTCAAACCAGGAGGAAGTCCCAGGACAGACCTATGACATTATTCACATTGTTTGTTTCGGCACCACATTAGTCAGTTATTCAATGTTTCCATTGATAAACTTCCTCACACTTCATATGCATTACAGGTGACTAGTGTTGCTAAACTGGAATGCATGTTCCAAATGGTTGAGCAGGTATTTTGTAGCAGTCTTGACTGCGTTATTCCATTAAAATGAAAATGACTTAGCAACAAGAAAAACGCACCTTGGTGTACAAACCAAACGTAGGAGCATAAGCAAGCCACACATAAGCTCGAACAGTGCTCGATCAATGCATCAATAGGTTAGAGGTTTTCCAGACTGCCCAAAAAGAAAGTCTGGTAACACACATATATAATGCATTGTAGATACCTTCATAATTCATTCATAAAGTATGACATGGCTATAGGTCTTGTCATGTTAGGGAGCATGTGCTGATGCAGCGCGTTGCCACACCCACCACATGGCAACTCCTCAGGGTCCCAGCTGGCAACCTTCCTGGCAGACACACATTCCCACCCCCCAGAAATGGCCATCCATCTGTCACAGCCAGGTGTTACATGGTCCAGCCCCTGGGCAACAAAGATCTTGCAAGGCAGATCACCCTCAGGAAAATGCAGCACATGGTCATAGTGCTGTAACTGATGCTCCCTCACAATGCAGGTAATGTGCCTCATTTGGGACTCTTCTAGCAATCACTCATTTCACAGATAGGGAAACCAGTGGTACCCAAGGATTTTCCAAAGAGACACAATATCATCATGACCCCCATGCTCTCTAAGTCCATTTGCTGACTTCATAGGAAGAGTCACCAGGGACATGAATGTCCCTACCGAGGTAAGTAAATCGACAAGTTTGACATTCTCTCAATTGGCAGACACATTACTGATAGCTGAGCCTAAAAAGCCATTAAAGGCCTGGATCTTGGTTTTTATCCAGGACACTCGCAATCCCAGACACTCAGAGTCCTCACTCAGTCTCTTGTGAGCCCCAATCAGAGTCTCCATTGACTCAGCTAAGATCTCAGAACAGAGTAGGAACAAGAATACACACCTGGCAAAGCCCAAAATCAACTGGGAAGAGCGCAGAGGTTCTCTTTCCACTCTGCACAGCATTCACAGTACCAGTGTACGGGCAGACCATGTCCAGCAACTTCGAGGGGATCCCATGAAATCATTTTGCCGGAGAGATAAGATGTTCCACATGCCTACCCGGATGGGTCACCTGAAACTGGGACCCAAGTGCCACTATGCAGCAGGCGACGCCTCTGCATCACACCAGCCCCAATCCCCAACAGGCCTAATCCTATTAGCTCTCCGACAGTTTAGACTCTTCTGGGGATGAGACTCCCACGGGCTTTCCCCAATCCCCATCACGATGCATGCAAGTTGGAGAAACACTTTCAGGGCTGGATGCAGTTTAATGTCATACCCAGGACATATAGTACATTATAGCCATATTTATTATGCATTATGAGTGCTCTATGAAGCTCTAATCTATAATGCACTATAAATAGCTTCATAATTCATTATACTGGCTTATACTAAAAGAGAAACTAAAGCATCTGATAAAGAGATAAATGTAATCTAATTCTACAGAACCTTACCATGTTCTCAATGGATAGCTGGAACGTGGTGATCTGGCGAATGATTTCATTGTCTCGTTTAACTTCATTGACACATTGTGCTAAGTCCTGTAAGACACAGGTGACAGCCCATATTACTGGTGAACAGAAGGATGATATGATAACTGATTATGCTCAGAAAAGGTGAACAAATAAGTGACAGGTTGAGTATTTATGAATGGGAGAAGATGGACAAAGATGTGAGTAATTGGAGAAGATGAATCGGTAAATCAGAGGGATACTAAGGGCATGTTTGAGTATCAGGGACTTACTCTCATGGCATCGAGGGCAGTACGCAGGTTCTCCTTCTCAGATGGGTTGGAGGTGTGCTTCACAAGCTCCTGAGAGCATAAAATACACAAACTCTGATAGTAAAGGGGTCTGTACAATGAAATTGTTGTCTAAGATACATTGTCATTTAAATGCTGGTGTTGTACCTGTAAAAGAAGATGGTATTTCAAGACCCTCTGCATGGGAACCATTAGAAGATCTCGAAGAGAAAATCTACCACTGTTTGCTCTTTTGGAGCACTCCTGAGAGCGAGGACAGAGAGAAAGCAGTTTAGGCTGCATTTAAAGGTTGACGGTATCTTCTTAATGATTGACTTTAGCACTCAGTGTGAACATCTCTCACCTCTAGCTTCATTCGAACATCCTCCTTCATATTGGCCATCTTATCCAAGTGCTTTGTAGCCGATTCTACTTGACTACAATAGCGTCCATAAAGTAATAACCTGCGGATGCAGAATTATGGAGTATATAGTTCTACATACTGAAGGCTATAAAAGATACAACCATTGTTTCAAGAGATGCAAAGAAAGATAAGATGGATCTTTATTGATCCCTATGGAGGGAAATGTTTTTATCAACTAGCACAGAAAGATATATAATTAGGTAAATGGAAAGGAAAATCAGCAACAAAATGTTTTTCCAATATGGTAAATATAGTGCAAATGGCTTTTGTGCAAATAGATTTTTTATATCACAGCTACATACCGGAAAGGATAAGTAGTTCATTATTTGAATTAAATGTATGTACATTGTTGTGCAAAAGTCATAGGCAGTCAAAGAAAATGTGAATGGGATTAGAGTTTTGCCCATAAAAATGAATGGAGATTCCCCACAAAGACATACATACAAACGTGTGTGTGTGTGTGTGTGTGTGTGTGCGGGTATACCTATCCTTATGGGGACACAATGTCCCCATAGTGTGATAAAT
>JAODUD010000095.1:17464-33886 GCA_026784285.1 Stomatorhinus walkeri | reverse complement strand
CCTATATCTGATATTTGTCTTGTGTCTCTGTGTGACCGTTTAGTAGTAACATGAGCAATTTCCTCCGGGATCAATAAAGTTTTTCTGATTCTGATTATCCAGAACACTTGCAATCCTAGACACTCAGAGTCCTTGCTCAATCTCTCGAGAGCCCCGATCAGAGCCTCCATTGACTCCACTAAGAACACATAACAGAATAGGAGCAAAAACACACCCCTGGTGAAGCCATCAACTGGGAAGAACACAGAGGTTCTCCCTCCACTCTGCACTGCACTCACAGTACCAGTGTACAGGACGGCCATGACATCCAGCAACTTTGGGGGGATCTCACAAAGTCTCAGGAGGTCTGACAACATGGTGATCTTGCCGGAGAGACAAGACGTTCCACATGCCTAACTGGATGGGTTGCCACAAACTGGGACCCTAGTGTCATGCAGCAAGCAACACCTCAGCACCACACCAGCCCCGATACCCAGCAGGCCAGACCATATTAGCTCTCCAATGGTTTTGTCTCATCCAGGGATGAGGCCCCCGTAGGCTTTCCCCCATACCCTTCATGGCACATGCTGCCTTCCTGTGGACGGCTGCAGCAGACCTACTCCCATGGAGAGCAGAAAGGTATCGTGCCTCTTTAAATCGAGTAGTTGTGAGTTGTTTTACAGTGGCTGGAGTGCCAAGTTGAAGGACCGCTTGCAGGGCCAGATGCAATTTAACGTCATGTCCAGGACACTTAAATGTTATATGTGTTTAAAAATAATATGCTCAAACATTACACTACTGTGCCACTATTTCAAATTTTTATGCCGTTTACCATTATTTTCTAAGCAAAGTGTGCTCTTTGCCATGTATGATGTGCTGGTAAAATGAAAAAAGAGGTTAACAAAACTGCTCATATTAACGTTGTTTACATAGCTAAAGTTTAAAAATTGTACTTCATATCTAATATGAGGCGGTGCAGTGGTTAACGCTGTTGCCTCACAGCAAGAAGTTCCTGGGTTCAATCCTCTTTCAGTGTGGTCAACTGGCTACTCTAAATGTCCCATAGGTGTGAATGTGAGTGTGTGTGGCTGTCTGTCTGTGTTGGCCCTGTGGTGGACTGTTGGCCTGCCCAGGCTGTACCTGCCTTCGCCCAATGATGCTGGGATTGGCTCTGGCTTCCCCGTGACCCAGATGGATAAAGCAGTATGGATGATGGATGGATAGATAGATGACATGTCACAACACAGACTTTCCAACACACAACTACCCCATGTTATGTTAAGGATCTCTCTCTTTTAGAAGTCTGCCTATTAGATATCCGGTGCTGGATGGTAAAAAGTTTCCTTATGTTAAACATAGAAAAAACAGAAGTACTGATAATTGGTCCCAAGGCTGCAATAATATGTCTCACCACCTCAACATTGGTGGCCTTCCTACACAACCTAAGACAGTGGTTAGAAATATTGGTCTTCTAGTTGATTCAGATCTTTGTTTTGATGCTCACATAAGAAGTATTACTAGAACTGTGTTTTATCATCTACAGAACATAGTGAAGCTTCAGAAGATGCTCTCACTTCATGATGCAGAAAAATTAATACATGCCTTTGAAACTTCCAGACTGGACTACTGTAATGCCCTCCTTTCTGGTTACCTGTCTGGATCCTTACATAAACTTAAGCTGCTACGGAATGCAGCAGCCAAAGATCTCACAAACACTAAAAAATTTGATCACATTACACCAGTCTTATCCTCCCTTCATTGGCTTCCACTTAAGTCTCGGCTTGACTGTAAAATACTGCTATTAACCTATAAAGCACCAGAATAGTGCTTAGTGATCTGCTGACCTCATACAACCCCCCACACTTGCTTTGTTCTCAAGGCACAGAATATCTGTTAGTACCTAGGATAGAAAGAGCTACGGCAGACTGCAGAACTTTCTCCTATAGAGCTCCTCAGCAGTGGAATGGTCATCCACTGGATATGCATATTTCAGGCTCAAGTCAAGACTAACAACACACATGTTTAGTTAGGCTTATAGGGACACTAGTTCTAGCTCTAACTAACTCCTCACTCCCAATTAGACCTATAGTGTGAGGTGTAGAGCTGGGTGGGGATCGATGCCATTAATTTTGGATAAATTGAACTCCCCATGCCTGCGTTCCCATTTGCCTCCCCCTCCTACTTATGCTGCCATAATCATATCTGCTGGAGCTTGCACAATGCACTTCATATTCCACTAAGCTAACTGTTAGCGCTGCCTGTAGTCTCCCCTACTTTGACTAATTGCACATTTTATTTCCCCTACTCCTACTGGGGTGTGCTGCCTGGAGACCTCAATCTATCAAGATATCCAGCACACCTTGCTACATGTGACGTCGCCACTACCCATGATGTCCTTGCATGCAGCTCACTGTTCTGCCTGTATCATCCTCCATGTATGACCCGCTGCCAGACTACTGGTTGCCTTGTTGGAAAGCTCTTCCTCCTCAGTCAACAAAAGCCCCTAACGACCATATCATTAACATTCCAACTGACCACTGCTTTGGGAACTTATCTGTCCAATAACTTATCAGTATGCCTGAAGGGGATTCCAAAAAGATCACAACCTTAAAGCAATATCTCTAAGTAAAACAGTAATCCTAATATCTGGTCAGAGATTGGTGTATCACCATCTTCAAAGAAGACCCATTGCTTGGTTTAGTATTTAAGGAAGGGTTCACGAGAAAGTTGGGGGGAGAACCCCTACATGGTAACTGTGATTAGCATATTCACCGAGAGTAGCCTTTACAGAGCTCCCACACAGTGCGCTGCATTTAACATCTGTAGCCGGTTCTGTCTCACAACTACCATGTGCATCTTCTGTTGGGTTATCTATAACTTGGTCTCTGTGCTGTCTTGCATGTGTATAATGTATTATATCATCATCATTATATATAACATTATATCAGTCCATGTGTTGTGGTTTTCACTGGTGATGGATGTTTGTTGTTTTACCATATATTTATTATTCTGGAAGTATATTTTACTACATACATTACCTTAAGGCAATCTGCACCGAGCACAAAGCAATTTCTTTTCTTGGATTACTGATGTTTCCCAACAGGGTGTGTCCATCCACCCATCCATTATCTATACTGCTTAATTCATCTCTAATACAGTCACAGGGAAGATGGAGCCAATCCCAGCATCTTCAGGCGAAAGGCAGGGTACACCCTGGGCAGGTTGGCAGTCCACCACACAGGCAACACAGACAGACAGCCACACACACTCATATTCACACCTATGGGCAATTTAGAGTAGCTAGTTACCTGACCTAAGCTGCATGTCTTTGGACTGTTGGAGAAAACCAGAGCACCCAGAGGAAACCCACACATGCATGGGGAGAACGTGCAAACTCCACACAGAAAGACACCCTGGGTGCCAAAGATGGTGATAGGCTACATTTTAAAGTCTGTAAGGTTGGTGATGAAGGCAGTGAGGTCTTCTGTTACTTCTGGAGATCTACAAGATACACATTTATCCATGAGCAATATAAGGAAGTCCAATGTTTTCTTCTACTGAAAAGATCTCTGCAAACACTCACTTTCAATCACCAAAATAGCTATTAAAAACTTGCCTGTTACTTCCTCTTCTTGTGAGTTTTGCTTCCCTGTTAGAATTATAAAATGCTGAGTGGATGTGTGTATGTTCTAGACCAGGGGTGGGGAATCTGATCCATGGAGGACTGGTGTGGGTGCAGGTTTTTGGGATGGCTTCTCAATCAGCCAATCACAGTGGGTCCCCAGGACTGGTGTTGAGAACCACTGCTTTATTATTGGATGATTGAGAGGTCATCCCATAAACCCGCACCGGCCCTCCATGGAACAGGTTCCCTACCCCTGTTCTAGACACTATATCAAAATTATATCCTAGAATACTGAATGGTGTTATACAAATTCGCAGGCACACATTTATTAGATAAGCAGAGCATGTAGTCTTACCTTAGCAAAATCCCGCACATCAAACAGGTCAAAAGCTTCAAAGAGCTCATTCTTCTTTAGCCCAAAGGATTCTTGGCAGGCATTCAGGAAGGTCCTGATGTTCTTCAGGCAAAGGAACTGTTGATGGCAAGAAATGTCAGCGGAATATCCATGTCATCAGGGTCAATGTAATCTTGGATATGAGCTCTATTTCTGTGAGTTGTGTTCTATGCTCATTTGAGCAGCAGAAGAGGAGTCGTCATAAGGAAGATCGCAACAGGTCCTAAAAACATGCTTTAGTCATTTGTGGTGGGCACACGCACACAGGCATTGCTATGGCCATTTGCTGATGAATGATACATCAAGTATCAAGAAACCAGCAGAGCGATAAATATGTGTGCAGCGAGGAACAGCACAGCAGAAACTGTGGCTAGAAAACTAATGTCAGAGTGAAGAGTTCAGAGGTGCCAGTCAAGACTTCAGAGGGAACAGACAAGAGATTTGACTCTGACAAAACTAAAGTAAAAAGTAAAAGTAGTGTGGACTTCCTTATAAAGTCTTTTTTAGAATTATCCTCAGCTGTGTAACAGACTTTGCGTCAGTTCCTTTGGGTATGTGCCTGGTTTCTATGGAATGCATTTAAATGAATGCTGGGAGTCTTCCCATGATCCTGATCAGGATAAATTAGAAGATCCCTCAAATCACCTGAGAAATACATTTAGTCAGGCACACTGCTTTTTCTGAAGGTTTTCTGGTTTATTTTAATTGCTCACTCTCACAGTGCAGAGAGCAAAGGTTATGTGAGTCTAAATCCCCACATTAAATCCCCAATTTAACTGAGTGATTAAGTCTGATATAGTAAACTGTCAAGAGTAATGTCAAGAACCAATTTTATTAGGAATACTGTATATGGAGTTTTTAAACATCAATTACTATGGTGTGTTCTATGGAGTAATTTCAAAAATATCAAAATATTTAATAATCCTATCAACCAAAGACCACACACACACACACATTCAAGAATTGAGCAAATTATTGCCCTTATGTAACTCAACAAAATTATGTTTATGACAACCCCAAAGGTGTATTAATAAGGTGGCAGCCCAGGGGGGGGCTCCTCTGTGATGGTGACTCCCATAAACCTGAAGCTGGATAATCTTTCCACAGCCTGTGCTTTGATTCTTACTGGATGGTGATTGATCTTTTTAGTATTCCTAAAGTTGATTTCTTTGGTCTTTTTTGGTATTTAAGATCAAATTGTTGGTGTCACACCATGCTGATAGGTTCTGAACCTCCTCCTTATATGCAGCTTCAACATCATTTGACATGAATCCAATAACAGTTGTATAATCTGCAAACTTAACAATAATGTTTGATTTGTGAGTGAGTTGACAGTCATGGGTGAAAAGTGCATGGATGAGGGGACTTAGCACAGAGCCCTGTGGCAAACTGGTGCTCAGGGTGAGGATAGATGATGTGTACTTTGACAATGTACCACCAAACTGGGGGCTGTTGATGGAAAAGCCCAGTAACTAGTTGCATATGGAGGGTGTTAAACCTAATGTGTTGAGTTTGTTGATCAGGTGGCTTGGTACGATGTTTAAAGCCTTGCTGTAGTCAAGGAAGAGCATCTTAATGTAGGTGTTGGGCTTTTCCAGGTGCAAGAGGATAGCATGCAAAGCCACACATTTGGCATCTTCAGTCAATCGGTCCAGTAGGCAAACTGGTGTTTGTCTAGATCAGCTGGGACAGAGGCTTTAATCTAGGTGAGTATCAGTCATTCAAAACATTTTGCAATGACAGGAATGAGAGTAACTGGTTGGTAGTCATTAAGACAGGTAATCATAGGAGTTTTTGGAACAGGCACTATGGTCATGGATTTCAGGGTCACTGGAACTGTACAATAGGAAAGAGAGAGGTAGAATATTACTATTAGCTATTAACTATTAGCACTTCACAGCAGCTCAGTCTAAACAGGAACAATACCCTTCTGCTCTCTGTAGGAGTAGCTCTGCTGCAGCAGCCTACAAGAAGGCTGCACACACCTTGAAGGGGATGGGGGAAAGCCTTCAGAAGCCTCATCCCTGGTAGAGTTGAAACTGTCAGAGAGCTAATAGGGTCACGCCTGTTAGGGATTGGGGCTAGTGTGTTTCTGAGGCATCACCTGCTGCATGGCAGCACATAGGTCCCAATTTGAGGCGGCCCATCTGGGTAGGCACAAGATGACCATCTTCCTCTGCTTTCAGGGGAGCTTCATACACTTAACATTTCGGTGGTGGTACTCTGTGAGGTACACAAACTGGGGAGTGGCCTGGTCTCTGTAGTTGGATGCCCTTAGCCTCATCCTTCAACTTGGTACTCCAACACTGATGATGTGGAGAAGAAGATCCTCATGGGCAGACACTGGACGCTCCTGCAAAACTGCAGAAATGAGTCTACAGAAGTGCCCAGTTTGTGAATTCTGACTACAGACTTCTTGTTGCCATTCCGAAAATTGAGTTTAGCCATTAGGCTATCACCTACTTTGAAAATGAGGCTGGACTTGGCCACACTCCAAGATCAAGCTGTTTGGGTGCGACTGCCAACTGTAATGTGATGTGGGAGACCTTCTGTGATAAGACCCCGAAGGTTTCCAAGGGTTGTGCTGGTGTTGCTGTTGTTCCCAGTAGGACGTGTTTCATCTCACACGACACCCTGGATATTATCGCAAGGAGTCGCAGTGCATAACTTGGTGTGAACCTCAATCTGTACTGGTAACTGTGGAGAACAGCTGTGATGGGTCTGAGAGCAGATAAGGAGGTGTTTGTGAGATGCATCTGTGAGCAGGTGACACATCATCTGTGGTCTAGTGACTGGGTGTTGGGCAGTGTTGTGGGGTCCAGCAGTTGTGGAGCATCTGTTGGTGAAGAAAGATTTACTGATCTTGACTTTGCCAATGATGCAGTGATCTTCGCAGAGTCAATGAAGGGTCTGATCAGGGCTCTTGAGAGACTGAGTAAGAAGTCTGGGTATCTGGGTTGCGAGTGTTCTGGAGTGTCCTAGGTCTTTAATGACATCTTAGGCACAGCCATCAATATTTGGTTTGACTTTGTGTCAATTAGCAGTTGCTAGAGGTGTCCTGAATGAAGCACACTACCTGCATTGTGAGGGAGCATCGGTTACGTCAGTACAGCCATGTGATTTCCCTGGGGGTGACCCAGCTCACAGGATCCTTGTTGCTGAGGACTCAAGGGGCTGGACCATTCTGAGGGGATGCCCATATAACACCTGGCTGCAACAGATCAATATCAATTTCCAGAGGGTGGGATTGGACCATATGTCTGCCTGGGGGGTCGCTAGCCAGGATCTCACTGGATCGCACTGCATCAGCACATGCTCCCAAACCTGACCTGTATGTTTGAAGCAGTCCTGCAGTTGGGAGATGCCATTCTCAGGCCCAACTTTGACAGTCCTTCTAGTTAGCACTGTTAATTAGGGCTTTGGGCGCAGGGACAAGAAACAGAGTAAGATAATTAGACTGTCCATGGTGGGGGCATGGTATGACCTGGTAAGCATCTTTTATGTTTGCATAAACATGAGCCGGTATGTTTTCCCTCTTGTTTTGCAGCTCACTTGTTGGTAGAATCTCGAAAGTATATTCTTAAGATTCACTTGATTGGCAATGACGAAAACTCTGTCGGGTGTGTTCTGTTTACTGATAGCATCATATAGCTGCTTAAGTGCTAGCTTAATATTAGCGTGGCACAGTATGTACACTGTCATAACAATAACAGCTGAATGTTCTCTGGGCAGGAAGAATGGTCAGCATCTTAGCATATGATATTCCAAGTCCATAACTTATTGATTATGGTTGTTTTGGTGCACCGAGCATTATTAATGTAGATACAGAGTCCTTCTCCCTGTTTCTTACCTGAGTCTAGCTTGACAGTATCCAGTATGTTGGAAAATCCCCAAAAAAATCAGAAGGCAACAGTGCCTTGTAGTTTTATGTGCTGCAATGTCCAGTTGGAGCTCATCTATTTTGTTAGTGAGTGATGTAGCATTCACAAGAAAAGCACTAGGAAGGGGGGTTCTATGCAGAGCAGCTTTCAGCCTAGCTAGCAAACCTGCTCGTTGCCCCTCTTCTGCTACCTCTCCCTGCACCATCTGCATCATCTCCCTCCAGGGGTAGGAGAGGAGCGTAAGTCCAGGTGATCTGAGAATCTTTGCTTCCAAGTTATAATACTGATCTGTACAGTTCAAGCCGATCTGTAAAAGCTTCTGGCAGCTATAGTTTATGTTCACCTTTGTTTGTAGGACAGTAATAGTCAGTATTAAAAATGTTATTAAAATAAAAGTACACCGATTGGGGGCGCATGAAGCTACTGCATCTATGCGTGCCACCATCTTGTATAATAAAACTGTCAAATACTTTCACAAGTAAAAATATACACACACAATAATGACTGTATTGACCAGATCATATCAAAGAAGTCCTTAAAAATGACTCCCTCTTCAGAATCTGCTTCAACTTAATAATCAATTGTCCAGCAGTGGTGGAATGTTCGGGTTCAGAACAAGATTTTGTTGAGTTCTCCGTGAATGACTCTTTATACTCAACTGGTTGGTTGAAACAAAATTTTGGTCTGGATTTGTACTTTCTAAAGCTGAACTTTCCACCTCTGCTGTCCAGTTCCTCCTTTTGAGTTGGATCTCCCATCACTAGTCAGTGGCTCTGCTTAGGGTTAGCAAAAAGTCTCATGATCTTTGCATTTTACATTTTACTTTATTTAGCTAACACTTTTATCCAAATGACTTCAAAGTGAGAAAATTAGTAATTACAAAGAAAAAAATAATCTTTGCGGCTCAGAACTAAAAAAAAGTGCCCTCCAAAACATTTGGGACAAAGACACAATATTCTTTGATTTGCCCCTGTACTGCACAGTTTAAAATTTCTAATCAAACAATTCAAAGGTGATTAAAGTGAACATTATAGACTTTGATTTAAAGGTATATGCATACATTTTGTTTTCACCTTGTAGAAATTACAGCATTATTACAGAGGGCAGTGTATGTCTGATGGGGGAGATCACATGACAATGCCAATAAAGTTACAACTAATTACGTAATGAGCAGCCATTTAGCAGGAGGTTAGAAGACGTGTCTGTAGCTGGATGGTCGTAGAGTTGCAGAGTCATGTCACTGCTGGATCCTCGACTAAGGCTCTCAACCCTGCTTTCTGAAAAATGCACATAATTTCGGATAAAAGCATCCGCTAAGTGAAGAAAAATGTAACGATTACGTTGCTAGTATGAAAAAAGACTATAAAAATATCTGTGTCCTGGGAAACTACCATTTCTGTGAAGAGAATCAGAAACCTTCTCCTGCTGTTTTAAGCAGGCTGTACAGTCATGTATAAAGTGCAGTCGCACAGCAGATAGCTTGGTTAGCAGGAACAGGGGAGAGCTGTTCGGAAGTGGAAACAGAATTAGGCAACCACTGTGTAACGTGAGATTCGGAAAAACAGAGCATGTAGTGTGATTCTGTCAGTGTGCAGTGCTGTCCCGTAGTAAATCACAGACACCAGAGAGACTGCATTTTCATAGCTACCTGCCAGTCAGTCAAAACGTGTGAATAGACAACTTTCATTTAAAGGATAAAACTGTAAACTTGGATTTTTTTCTTTTGTTAAAAGAGGAACTTCAAATTATCAGACAGTTGTGAGTCACAGTGATTTTAGTTCACTGGATAATGCCATTACACAGCAATGGTCATTTTCATCAGTGCAGGCTTGTGAGTGACGCACATTTTCACACAGTTTGGTATGGAGCCGTGGAGTATCCTTCCTCTGTATTTATTCTGTTGTGACCAAGTTCCAATGTTCCAGCAAGAACATGGTGGTTAGGAGTGAGATCCTCTGTTACTTCAGGAGATCTACAAGGTCTGCATTGATCGATGATCGATACATTGAAGTCCAATGTTTTCTTATACTAAAATTACCTCTGCAAACACTCTATTCGAAAGCTCTACAGATGGAATATCTCACCAGATATCTTTCTCCACAGGCTCAAAGAGGGGAAATTTTCCCATTAGAGAGTTCCCTGGTACATTAATATATAGACTATCAGGTATTCATGAAACAGAAGACATGAGAATTCAAATGACATGCTTTTCATATCAGATTCAGTGAGATACTAGGACAGTATGAAAATTTTTTATGGAAATCTGTATGTAAATTATCCAGGAAATGTTGCATTTTACAAATGAGAGGAGGCCATTTGGCCCATTAAGTTTGTTTGGGGAGAACTCAACCAATAGCTCAGAGTTGTCAAAATCTTATCTAGCTCTGATTTAAAGGTTTTAGCTTGCACTACACTAACAGGAAGACTTTTCCATACTCTAACTACATGCTGTATAAAGAAAAGCTTTCTCAAATCCAGTTTAAAATATTCTCCCACTAATTTCCACCTATGGCTTTGAGTTCTTGTATTTGGACTAGTATTGAAGTAACTATTTGGTTGAACAGCATCCAGACCTGTTAAAATCTTCCATACCTGGATCATGTCCCCTCTTAGTCTCCTTTGCTCGAGGTTGAACAGATTCAGCTCAGCTAACCTCTCCTTATAGGACATTTCTCTAAGACCAGGAATCATTCTTGTAGCCTTATGTTGAACCCTTTCTAGAGCAATAATGTCCTTTTTAAGGATTAGGTGACCTAACCTGCACACAATATTCTGGGTGGGGTCTTACCAAGGAATTGTATAATCTTAGCATCACCTCCCTTGACTTAAATTACACACACCTAGAGATGTAACCCAACATCCTATTGGCCTTTTTAATTGTTTCCCCACACAGGCAAGAGTGGGACATGGAAGCATCAACATACACACTGAGGTCTTTCTCATAATTAGCTACCTTTATTTCAATGGAACCCATAAAATAACTGTACTTTATATTTCCGCTCCCTGCATGGATTACTTTACATTTGTCTCAATTAAATTTCATCTGTCAGGTATCAGCCCAGTCACTAATTAAACCAAGATCACACTATAGCCTCATCTGCAAATTTAATCAGCTTACTCTATTCATTGGTGTCAATATCATTAATGTAAATTAGGAATAACAGTGGTCCTATAGTTGAACCCTGCGGTACCCCCACTATGAACGCCAGCCCACTGTGATATTGTGCATCTAATAACTACCTGCTGCTTCCTGTCTGTTAACCAGTTTTAAATACAAGATGCCTCAGGTCCTTAGAT
Source organism: Stomatorhinus walkeri (assembly GCA_026784285.1). Lineage (NCBI taxonomy): Eukaryota > Metazoa > Chordata > Actinopteri > Osteoglossiformes > Mormyridae > Stomatorhinus > Stomatorhinus walkeri. The sequence continues at coordinate 22,710 of JAODUD010000095.1, read as the reverse complement.
ACTACTGCTTTATTTTGACATCATTAGTTATTTTCCATTTGTGAAACTGAGATTTTTTCCTCCTGACTATAGTCTTAATTTCCATAGTAAACCACATTGGTTGCAGTTTCCTACATTTAGTTTTGCTGGAAATAGGCATGAAGTCCTCTTGCACTTGCAATAATGTGCTTTTTAAAAATTCCCATGCCTCTTCAACAGTTTTGTTTTTAATTCCACCCAGTTTACAATTTCTAGTTTCAGTCTCATACTATTAAAGTTAGCCTTCCTAACACTGTATAGTTTTGTTTTGGACTTTGCTCTTCAGACACTAAAATTAACTTCAAATTTAAGCATGGTATGATCACTACTGTCAAGTGGACCTTAGGTTTTCCATCCTATCCTGGTTATTAAAGAAAACAAGATTGTGAATGTTAGGGGTTTTAACAAACTGAGTAGAAAAGCAATCCTGTACCATTTCATTTAGTAGAGCCAGAGACTATGTACCACTGTATCCCAGGTAAATTAAAATCACCCATAACTACAACATAATTTTTATTGCTCATAATCCTGATCTTGTCGTTTAACATTTTGCTTTCCCCTGCAGCTACATTAGGTGCTATATAGCAACTTGCATTTTTAGCATTTGTGATTTTACCATCTAGTTTTACCCATACAGCTTCTGTATGTTTTTTTTATTATCAGTGAGCTTCCTTGCCTGCAAGTTTTCTTTTACATATGCTGCAACACCACCACCCTATTCGGTCTCTATGAAACAACGTGTAACCATTAATATATTCTTCTCCATCATTGTCACTCAACCATGTTTCTGTTATTGATATAGTGTTAGGGGCCACGTGTGGCTGTATTCACAAGGTTGCTGGTTCAAACCCAGCCTCAGCACGTCTGTGGGTCTTTGAACAAGGCCCTTAACCCTCAGCTCCCTGGGCGCCGCTATCGGTGACTGCCCTTTGCAGAGAACTTACTGTACTAAGAGCAAGTTGAGGGAGGTGTAAAGACAATTTCCCCACAGGGATCAATGAAGGTATTGATTGTTATTATAAGAGTCTGATGAAGACTGAAGAGTCTTCATAGGGGGAGGGGGCTCCTCAGTGTACATGGGCCCATCTGCTTCCCCAGTCTCATCTAGCTCTAAAGCTGGAAGCACCTGAAAAGTGTGAACACCCTTTCTTACGTCTCTGACCTATGGTCACCCAGCACCCGACCTCTCTGTTCTTAATTCTCCCCCCTCCCCACTTCTGGTGTACACACTATCTCCCTAAAAGGCATTTAACTGTCTCTTCTATCTCCACCCGTCTGACTGGATGCAACAGATATCCATGCTGTTGCAGTTGTAGTCTGCCAGAGTCAGACCCTGATACAGACTGGAATCCAATCAGCATACCAAGATTTCGATACAAGTCACTGAATGTCACAAGGAAGGCAATCAGCATACTGAGCTTTATATACAGCCTGCTGAAGCAATTGATATGGTTATATATATATGTATGTATGACAGTGACCATCATATTGGCATTATTTGTTAAACACTATGGTATCACCATATTTATGCACACATTTCATAGAAAGCATAACTACTCTGAAAAAATACAACAAATCCCATTATTTGATCTTTATTCATTAATCTTTGATCCTCTGAAATACTTTGATACTGTATTAAATTATTTGTTTGTTTGTTTGTTTGTTTATAACATAGGCTGTTTGCTGTTGTAATAAGTATTGCAGGAACAAATATACAAATATATGTAGCTGCAAGGATCAGTCAAATAGGAGATGCATATATGTCTCATATATGGCTTCGGGCTATACAGGATATGAACATGGCTGCCAAAACGTGACATTTTAATGAGCCAAGGCCTCATAAAATGCTCCTGAATGTGACAAAGACATACAGGGCAGGGCTCAAATCTTATACAGGCTATCCACAGAACTCCTGCCTGTCCAATACCTAGTACTAATACACAGACACTGGCCCACACACATGAAACTGGCACATTTACCAAACACCAACATATCAACTACCTACAAGCCTTCCCACATGCTACACTACACACCAGCCATACACCTATGTTTGCAAGAGTGCATGCCTGTTTGTGTATACAGTTACCCCTTCGCATTGCAAGGGCTGGGGTGGAAGATCCCAGCAAATGTGAAAATTTGCAAACAATACTTGGGCCCATTACTATCAATGCAAAATTAATGGCACTGAAAAAGATTAAAACTTACTATGATAAATTCTAGATTTCACAGTCACAAAGACAACTAACATGCAAGTGAGGCTGGTTGCTGAGACAAGGATGCATGGCATGCCAAAGCCAAGATGTATAGATGCCACTGTGCAAATTTTTGACAAAAATCTTCTCATTTAGTTGTTCTCAGCCAACTCAAGAATCATCGAAACCAAATTTGAATGCCAAATTTGTGAATCTGGAGGGGCGTCTGTATTTGGGTGTGATAGTATGACCTTAAATGTCTATTTTTGCAAAATTGTGTTTTAATTTACATTTTATGCAGTGTGGGTTATATAGCAACAGAGGATAACATGAGTATAATCAAACAGTATAATTGGGCTAGAGCCTGTGAGTGTAAATGAAGGAGGCTGCGTGTAATAATGGATGCACACAATGTGACACATAGATGTGACATGGACAGACTGGAAATGGGTGAAGTAGCTCACCTGTGACATTTGTGGTCGCAGATTGATGTCCCTCAGGTTGATGGACAGTGGACGCAAGTTGTTGAGCAGTTGGCAGAGGAGAACACCATCCCGCAGTGCGTGGACCAGCTCGCACACCTGGGCACTCTCACAGGTGACCCGGTGCTTTTCCGGCAGGACCCGGCACTGAATGAGCCACGCTGCACACTGCCTCCACAGGTCCATCTCGGGTCAAAAGGAGGCTCCGTTGCTCCCACTGCTTGTCTTTGTGCTCTTTCTGTGCTACTCTCCTTCGTCTGTCTTTCACTGCCTGGCGGATGTTCTGCAAGTTTTAGCTGCACACTCAACTTCCTCTTTCCTGACCGCAGTTATGAGCAGTTTGTCTGTTTGCCTACAGATCTGTACTTGTTTTTGTGCATCTATAGGATTATATTCTTCTGCATGTGACTGTTACTCCACGCTTGGTTGAGAAAGACAGTTTACTTCACTGGGTATCTGTTGGTGCTTGCATGTCTGTACTAATAAAAGAGAAGCCTTGCAGTTACAGAACCAACAGGAAGTTTGCACCAAGGCATATGGTAGCGTGGGAGCTGTAGTGTGCAAAGGGGAGGAGCTAAACAGGCAAACTGCCCTCCATACAGCTCGTGCCTATGAACATGCAGAAAGATACAGTACTGTGCAATCTTAGGCAGGCAAAGAAATGATGTTTAGATTATCCTCGTGTTGGTGTAAAACTATGATATTATGCTTGTCAAAGTGTGTCAGCTTAGCCATTTCAGAACCTCTGCTAAAATCATCGCAGTATTTGCAGCGACCGTCCAATGCAGCCATGTATTTTTTGACTTGGCCACTAGCACACCTCATACAGCTAGTCAATCTGTCACTGACTTTTAAACCAATTTATTTAATTATTTAATTGAGCTGTTCGTGAAACTTAATAAAATCATGGAACAATTGAGGTGCCCCTGAGGAGAAGTTTGGGAACTGAAGTGGTGTTCATCTAAGCATCCAACTAGATATCAGTAACTTTTTAGAAAACAGAAGAAATTATAACTAGTTTTTATTGTGTTACTCTTAATTTGCATGTTCTAATGTTAAATTGTGTATTTTGTTATAAGCCAAAGTACATTTGCTCCCCAGTAAACAGCTTTAAACATTTCTTTGGACTGCCTGAGACTTTTACACAGTACTGTGTATCTCCACTACCTTTAATTTTAAAGTTCATATTCGAATTGTTTAGCATAAGAAAGTGGCTATGTGCACTTGTGATTTTGAGCAAACAAAACAACAACAGTGAACTAAATGTATTGCTTTGATTACTCAATTTTGTAATTAGTTGTTGAATACATTAATTTCTTCCTTCCGTCATTTTTGTTCCCTTGGTGATTCTCACCATCTCCTGTTTTATACTGCATTGTGCCCTGCAAAAAATGTTGTTTGACACCTTGTGTTGTGGTGGGAGAGCCATCTGCAGGGGGACAGGAAGTCTTACCTCAAACAGAAACACCTTGCCTCAAAATTGGAGGATATTGCTTCTACATATGGTATGAGGACACTTCGACCAGTCAGTCTTCTAATTAGTAATCTAATTAGGGAGTTACAGAGAAAACACACAGCAACCATTTCTGGATAAGATTGTCCACCCTTGCCATTGAAGAACATACTTTACTTGAACATTTTCACTGAACAGTATAAATGAGTATAACTGTTAAATCTTAATGAGTACTCAAACAATGCAATTTCATAGAAGCAGTGGAAGCCTGCAGTAGTGACAGTAAATCCTCCTAGTGTGCTGTGGCACAATAGCACCCTATAGGAATAGTGGGTCCCCCTTGTGTGTGGTGTGATAAGACCATCCTGTAGTGAAGTGTGCCCCCCCTAGTGTAGAGTGAGAAAAGAGCACCCTGTAGTCATAACATGGCCTAGCCCAATCCCTGAAAAACAACCCCATCCCATTTCCTCCCCTCCACAAAATTTTATAGTTTCCACAATACAGTCAGGCAGGTAATTTTCTCCTGGCGTCTGCCAAACTTAGACTGGTCCATCAGACTGCCAGACAGGGAAGTGTGATTAGTCACACACAGTGAATTTTCTAAAGGAAAAAGGGTATATTCTATAAGATATTCGTTATTAGTAGCACACATTGTTGCCCATCTCTACCCTCCACAAAGCAGTCCAAGTAAAGACAATGCTTGTGGCCCAGGAGTAGGGGCTCCTTGGTAGGCGATATGGGCAACAACTCCCTCACTGTGCCACCTGCTCAAAATTTTCTGGCAGCTGTGCCAAGGGGTCAGGATGGGGCAATTCTGTGCAATTTGTCGTCTCTCCAGAGTGATAGCGTGGTGTGTCAGATGCTGAATGACACATCTGCCATGATCCCGCAGCGGGCAGCACAGTGTGGCTGATGCTCACAGTGATGCTGTGGGCAGCACAGTGTGGCTGGTGCTCACAGCGATGCTGTGGGCAGCACAGTGTGGCTGGTGCTCACAGCGATGCTGTGGGCAGCACAGTGTGGTTGGTGCTCACAGCGATGCTGTGGGCAGCACAGTGTGGCTGGTGCTCACAGCGATGCTGTGGGCAGCACAGTGTGGCT
>JAODUD010000095.1:0-12422 GCA_026784285.1 Stomatorhinus walkeri | reverse complement strand
TGTTTCCCCTCGTCTTCGTGCTGGTTCCGCCATGGTTTACTTTGGCTTTACATATATTACAAATTGCAAGCTTTGTGTCGTCTTCACTCACAGTGAAGAACTTCCATGCTAACAACATGCTAGTGTGTGGTTGTGAGTGTGTACGCAGCTATGAGGCTATTGCCTGTGTCACTGCGCATATTATGTGTGGTGCATGCAGTAAAAACAGACTGGTTCAGTATTGGAAATATATTGGCTGATTGGTCTTCAGTCCAGGCCGAACATGCTGAAAATTGGCCAATTCCAGTCCCTGGATGATTGATCGTTGCGTCAATAGATGTTACATCAGTTCTTTGCTTCATGCATCATCCTTACTGCAGCTACAGCAGCATCAGTGCTCAGGGTAGTGGAGAATGCTCCCCCTACTTTTGGTTGCTATGTTATTATGTGGTAGTTGTCTCAGAAGGTGCAGTACCGTGGTTAGCAGCTGTTCTTTAGGGAAATGCATCCCAGGTTAGTTGAGATGCCTCATTAGCAGAAGCCCCTGAGTAAACCATTCTTCTGAAGATGACAGAAGATGGTTGAATGTACCATATAATCAATGGCCTTTTACTTGATCATTTTTATCATTGTCCAGTGAAATTTTAAAAATATGTACCTTCATTTTTTTCTGGAGAATAACTTAAATATACACTTTTAGGATATTTAGTACAAGGTACACAGTACATTATCTATGACTGGAATTTGTTAATGTCTACAGAAGGTCATAATGACCTTGTTTCTTTGTTTTTTTTTTTTTACAAATTCCATTCCATTAACTCCTTCTTTGCATGCCCTTTTAAATTCCTGCACATGCAATGACATGTAGGTAGGCCTGTACTCTGCACTGTGTGAATGTGAGGTGTGGCTCTGATTTGGATCCCTGATTGCCAGGTATCAGGAAGTAGCAGAGGGATGGATTCCCTGAAGAAGGAGCTGGAGGAGGAGCTGAAGCTGAGCACAGAGGACATGAGGAGCCATGCCTGGTACCACGGTCCAATCAGCCGAGAGGTGAGTGGCATCACCCAGATTCTGCGCTTACAGGTGATACCTGTCACTGGTATTATAAGAGAACACAGATCTTATACTACCCTGCATTTCTCCTTCTTCTGGGTCTGTGAATCAGCTCCTGTTTTTTTGGATGAGCTGTGCCCTCTGCTTCCTTAACAGTAACTTTGACAGTTTGCCTGTTTTTCCCCCTTGACCTGAGCTTTCGCCTGTGTAGGGTGCAGAGGCACTGCTGCAACGTGATGGAGACTTCCTGATCCGTGACTCCTGGAGCAGCCCAGGGGACTATGTCCTGACATGTCAGTGGAAGAATGAGCCCATGCACTTTAAAATCATCCGAGTGGTGCTGCGGCCCAAGGAGGTACAACTCTGGTCTTGGTTCTATTTCTGGTCCACTGTAGAGGACTCGCATACAGTGCACGCAGTGAACTGTAGCATCCCTGTAGGCGTCGTTCTGAGCCCAATCCTAAATCATGCTGTTTCAGGGCTACTCGCGGGTGTTGTTCCAGTTTGAGCAGGACCGCTTCGACAACATCCCAGCTCTGGTCCGGTTCCATGTGGGTGGCAGGAGGCCCATCTCTGAAGCCTCAGGAGCCATCATCTTCCAGCCCATCACACGCACAGTGCCTCTGCGCATTATCAGTGAGCGTGAGGCTATGTGTGAACGTGGAGGCAGACTATGCCGGTCAGGAAGGGCACAGAAGCAGCATCCTGAGGCCATCAAGAGACTGAGCTTCACCTCCAGCCAGATGGACACGCTGCACGTCAGCAGTAACCTGCTCAGGTATGTCACACCAGAAAATGTACAGGAGCACATTCTGCTCTTCACCCGTGTCCTTTGGAAGTATAACGTGTATGGGTACGTGCAGAGAAAATGGTGGAGCAAGAGGCAATAAAGGAAGAGAACAACAAAATATTAGAGCTGTAATCAGTTCTGCTGATCATCTTAATCTGAAAAACTGGAAAATGAGCATCTCTAAATGCATAGCTGCAACTACCAAAAGGCCCTGCATGTCAGAACAAGTGCTGAGTGCATACATCTGTCTTCCAGACTCTTATCTTTTTTTCATTGTGACAAAATCCAGGTTTTCACATAAATAGCTACTTTAGGAAGCCATATTTGCTGTTATCAAACTGGTATCAGAATGACTGTGTAGCCTGTATACTGTCTGATATTATTCATATGTGTTTTAGGTCTGCTAGTTGATTAGCTTGTGTTTCTTCTTCACTTGTGGCGAAATCCAGTCTTTCACAAGTGCAAGGCCTCTCACTTTTTCAAACTCTGAAGGCCATTATCTGGGTGATAAATTAGAACTTATCAAATTTTAAGACAAATTGCCCCTAAACTGAAGCGGCTAAGATGACTAAGACAGTTTACCTTTAATGCAATAACTCAAAAAGTAAAGGCTAAGTACACCGAGTTCACTAATGTTAGTGCAAGACTGCAACAACCAACCTTAACTCAAGTTTTACAAAAGTGAGAGAAAATGTCCAAAGACAGCTCACAGGCCATAAAAATAAAAGAGGCTCTTACTCACTTTATTGCACTCGATGACCAGCCACTTTTGGTTTAATAATGTTAGATTTCGCTGTCTTCTCAGCATGGTGGAGCCAAGATATGAAATTCCCAATTGCCCCTACATCACAGACATTATGTTGCCAAAGGTGTACGATGGTGTGAAAAATCATGTTAGGTCCTTGGTGCATGATGTTGTGGCATTAAGTTAAAGTTTCACAACTGATATATGGACTAGTAACATCTGCCCAATGTCTCTCCACAGTTTAATGGCACAATGGATAGATTTTAATTGAAATGTGCCAACTGAGTAATGGTTCTGCTCACTTTTGTTAAGTTGGCTGTGTTAACAGCACATTTTTTTCTGTTTATATTTACATTTTACAGTGATGACACTGCTTTTTTTGTTAAAACCAGAAAGATCTGTGTATTTTTGGCTTGGAATAGCTTTCTGGTTTGCCTTATTGTAGGCTTATTATAATCTGAAAATGAGAAAATAAAACCTACCTCCCAGTTAATTACACTTTCATGGAAAACCAATCTAATAAATATCGGTATCGGTACTCGGTATCGGCAAGTATGCAAATAAAAATACTCGTACCTGTATCGGTTTGTAAAATAAGTGTGGTATTGCGGTAGAAATATTATAAATCCCCTCTGATAACTCCGGTGAAGCCACTTAGAATAAAACTCAGGACCTCTTGGTTGGTGAGCAAAGTCTCTTTAATTCGAGCAATCCAGCAAAGTGCTCCCATCACACTCTAGGACCAGGTACCAAGTACCCCAGCACAGAAAGCAACCAGTTGACAACACCAGAGTAGTGATGTGTGGGCTGCGTTGCGAACGAACCAGCTCTTTATAGTGAACGATCGGAGCCTGCCTGGGAGCCCGAGCCACTTTTTTTTTCTTCCTCTAATTGTTTCTGTTCAAGCCACATGTGATTGGTCCGATACATGATGCGTGGTGGCATCTGTATGTCCACACTGAACAGGAGGGGGTGAAGCGGGGCTTACAGACACAGCACACACACTGAAAGAGAGAGAGCTCATAAATAGTGGCACACTAAATGTATTATTTTTCTCCAGTTTTCATTGGACAAACAGAGCAGTTCTCAGGGTGAGCTGGGCTTTTTCCTGGGGGGCACTGGTTTTAGTTATTATAGTTTTTAGCTCTTGTTCAATTAACCTTCTGGGAACTTGGGGCATGATCACAATTTTTTTCAATATAAACTTAATTCATGGCAAATAAATTATTTCTTATATTTGTTTTGGCATTACACTCATCTTAATTTTAATGTATATTGTAAATATGTCAGATTTATGGTAAGTTTGTAACCTGACATCAAAGAATGGACATTGCTAAATTTATTTTGGAACACTTACAGAAACATTATAAACCCTAACCCTAACCCCTTTAAGGTGCTGATGGGGATGTATCTGGATTGCGTTTCACTGTTGCGCTGTTCATCAAATTACCATGTGAATTTGATTAGCGATCTTTAAGGTGGGGGTGGTGCTGCAAGCCCCCGATGCAGGTAAAACAAAGAAAGGTGACATGCTTTACTTTTTTGCCGATTTAACCTAATTTTAAAAACTTTAATACTTCCAACAATGGACATTTGAAACAAGACTTACGGATTTAGTCAGCGTTTTTTTTCCATGATTATTCATAAAGATTTAAGCGAGATATAAACTGAAATAGATGCGAAAAATAACCCCAGAGGGTTAAAAAACGTTATGGGTGTGTACTTGTTCTGTTTGCATCAGGTATTTGTGTTATTTGAACATGTTTGAAGTCTTTGTAATTTTGTTGTTACTAAGACAGTAATTGTTGCTACACAAGTCAGCAAGACATTCCCCAAATTCAGTGTTGCTGGTCCAGGTGGTCTGTATTCTATAAGAATATAGATAGGTGGGTCAGGCACCATTTGAATTAGCATAAAATCTTCTATAACTTTGGGTTCAATTTTTAACAGTGAGTTAAAATATATGTCAGGCGGCCTCCACACCCACCCAGAGCCACGTGGTTTCTGTATGAAACTAAACCCATCAGGTGAGGTTTCAACAAGAGCAATAGCAGTATTTCCCATCCATCCATTATCTACACTTGCTTATCCTTCTGGGTTGCCTGGAGCCTATATGGAAAATATGTCATTGACAAGAAGTTATTTACTTCCTAAAGAGCAAATGTTCAATAGTCAGCATTTTATGTTGTGATTCATGAAATCTTATTAATAGGATTGATATTAAGTTATCCACATAGGAGGCAGCAGTGGAACATTTAGGTCGAAATCTTGGTCTCATAATAGTTACTATATTCTTTCTAGGCTCACTGAACTATGTTTATAAATAGTTGTTAGATTTAGGGCACACTGTATTATGGGGCACTGTATTAGAAAAAAAGCAGACGAATAACATCTCCCCAGTGGACACATTTGATTTAATTCCATATCTTTGTAGGGGTTTTTAATATATATCATTGTTCAGTTTTATTTTAAAAAGAGAGTTTTTAGGAGTAATACTTCCTATAAAGTTCATATTTGTAAATGTTATTTATTTACAGTAAATATTTCAATCAAATAACTGCAAAATTTGGGTCATACTGTTATGAACTACATAAATGAGCCTTGGTTGGCCTGCAAATTCATAGGCGGGCTTTAATTTGGTCTTTCCAGTATGCATGTGACCCTGGTCAAGACATTGTGGTATATCATATTTTTTTAAAAGCAATATTCTGCTATTGTAAAATCTTGTTGATTTACTGTCTGCGAACCAGGAGTAAGGATAAGAGTGGCAGTCACCCAGCCAACCTTGAGATTCTAGGAAGAAGACCATCTTTGCAGTCTGCTCAGTCTGACAGCAACCTGTGCTCAGGTAGATATTACAGTCATACACACAAACACCCTCACACAAATCTACCACGATCTGTCAGGCATGCTTTCCTCTCCCTGCCATCCATGTCTCTGACTGCTTACTTAGGAGCAGCACCTGATGTACCTGTGGAAGCCAGCCCCACCACCATCTCTCCTGTCTTCCGGACAGGCAGTGAGCCGTTGTTGAGCCCACGTATGCCTCAGCATGTCCAGTCCTCTCAGCCAGGAGGGGGCACCACCCCGCGCGGCTCTGATGGACAGCTGCACTCCCGGGCACCTCCCAAGCCCCTACGGGTGTCCACCCTTTTCCCCTGCACCCCCTCCCAGACAGAGGAGGATCCCAGCCGCCTGTATGATGAGCTCATTCCACGTGCCCCTTTGAAATTGCCTCGCAGCCATGCTGACCGCCTGCGGGCTGAGGAGAAGTGGCACAGTCGCGCCCGCATCACCGAGACCAGCTTCAACTTCCTTGAGACAGCTCCAGAGTGGGAGGAGCTACCAGAAGGGAATGAGCCACAGTTTGTACGGCCGGAGTTTGAGATGAGCTCCTGCTTTCACCTGGAGCACTTCCATTCCCTGCTGCTTCCAGACAACAATCGGCCTTTAGAGCCCACGGTCCTGCTGGCCCTCAAGCAGCTGTTTGCCCGCAGTGATGCCAGGACCACGGCTTTGCATATCCTCAGCGTCGACTGCCAGGTGCACTCCATTCAAAAAAATGCTTAACTTCACCTTACTTCCTGTATGTTACAGGGTACAAACACACACACCCACTGGTTTACCATTATATCTTTGTGGGGACTCTCCCTTCATTTCTATGGGGAAAACTCATAACATGAGGACCTTAACTCCTACCCAGCCCTAACCTTAACCATAAGTAACCAACAAAAGACTTTTGGTTTTTTTACTTTTTTGATGGCATTTTTTATTTTTGTGGGGACCTGAAAAGTGGTACCTACGTTTGGTCCCCCAATGAAATATAAACATAATTCACACACCCACATAAAATTCCACTTTGCACTCAGAACAGAAAGACTGATCAATCTAATTGCATTGCTTTTGAATATGAGAGAATAAGCAGAAAATCCTTCTGAAGAGGGAGAATAAGTAAACTACATGTACAGAGCAGGGGTTGGATTTAAATCTCCAGGGTTAGATGGTAAGGCAATACTGCTTTGTGGAATACCCCCCTTGTCAGGGTCACAAAGACCTCAGCTCTACCCACAACCTCAGTATCTGTACCCATCCTACTTCTGCAGGTAGCACGGATCACAGGCGTGACAGAGGAGCAAAAGAGACTGATGGGTGTGAGCTCTGGTCTGGAGCTCATCACACTTCCACATGGGCAACAGCTAAGACGGGACCTGCTGGAAAGGTGGCTGTATATCAGTGTGTCTGTTTGAAGAACATCTCACCTGTGGGAGCAGTGCAAATGTGCTTCATCTCCTTCTGAGGATCTCCTCTTCCTGTGGCAGCACCAGCTCTTTCTGAGGATCTCCTTTAGCTAGCACCTGGTCCTTCTGAGGCTCCCCTCTTTCTGTGGCATCACCAGGTCCTTCTGAGGATCTCCTTTCTCTGTGGCAGACACCAGCTCCTTATGAGGCTCCTCTCTCTCCAACAGGCACCAGTTTTTTCTACCTCTTCCCTTGTCTCTGTGACAATCACCTGCTCCTTCTGAGGTACCCTGTTTCTGTGGCAGCATCAGCTCCTTTTGATGCTCCACCCTCTTTTGGGCAATACCAGCTCCTTCTGAGGCTCCCCATTCTCTTTGGCAGGCACAAAATCCTTCTGACATCCCCTGTCTCTGTGGTGGAACCAGCTCCATCTGAGGCTCTTCTCTCTCTGTGGCAGGCACCAGCTTCTGGCGTTGGGGTTGGCTATAGACATCCTGGGTTGCACCGGTACAGTGGGCCAGAGAGCTGCTGTGTTGCACAAGGTCATCCAGCTGGCTAAGGAGTTGCGGCACACAGCCCACGACATCTATGCTTTCTCTGCTGTCATGAAGGCCCTGGATCTGCCACAGGTGCCCCCATCACACCTTTTTATGATACATGAAGCTTTATCCTCATACCATTATTAGTATTGTAAGAACATACCATTTATTATAGGTGATGAAAATCTGTTTTGGTATGCTACAGCAGTACAGTCTTGCTATAAGTTAATATGCGTAGATGTTGGACTCTGCCAGGTGGGCTGTAAGTGAGGTAGGACTGTTTTTATTTGCTTATGCCTATGAAATGGGTACTATGTGTTAAACGTGACTCGTATGCATTAAAATGGCACGCAGGTTTTTTGACCGGTTTTATCTGCTGTAGCACATATTGTGCTTATTTTTGCATTTTACAGGTGGTCAGACTGGAGAAGACATGGCGAGCCTTAAGAAGGAACCACACTGACAGTGCAGTGTCTTTTGAAAAGACACTCAAGCCTTTCATGAAAGCTCTGAACGAAGGAGATGGTAAGAGCACCAACCTCACTGGTCCCAGCCCTGAAGACATGTATTCCATGTCAGTGTTGACAGCAGCAAGCATGTAATGAGTTTGCTATGTGACTAGTTCTCTGTGACTTTAAATTAGTTATGTATAAAAGATAAAGACATATGTATAAAAGATAAAGACATAGTAAGGGAGAGAAGGAAACAGCTTATTGTGTGGATAAGTGATGTTGGGAGGAGTTATAGAGTGATGGTTGTGGGCAGAAAGAATTTCCTGTGACATTCAATGGAGCACTCAGTCTGCAGCCAAAGGTGCTTTTCTGTCCAACCACAACCTTGTTTAGTGGGTGATCCACATTTTCAATAATAGACTAAATTCTAGCCAACATTCACTGATCTACCATAGTTTCCCAGGTGTCCATTCCTAATCATATAATGCATACCAGCAATTCTGTGGAGCTGGACCCGAGCCAGTGGAAAAGCATGAAACCAGTTCCAAATTTGGCACCAGCTCAGGACCAGGACCAGTACCGCATTGCTGGAAAGGGCCATCTAGAAATTTTTAAGCATAGCAAGTCAGCTTTTCAATCAGTTTTTGAGAAATGATTGTATTGAACTAAAATCCAAAGAGCATACCAGTCAATGCTGGGTCCAGTAACTTGCAGGGGGAAAAAATGGGAGTTGGATTGGTAGTCTAGTCACCGTAAACACTTAATGAAGCTTCGAAACAGCAGACAGGACTCCTTTCTGCTCTCCATGGGAGTAGCACTGCTGCAGCCACCCATAGGAGAGCTGCATACATTATGAAGGGAATGGGGAAAGCCCTCATGGTGTTGACACACCATCTATTGTCTAGTAACCCACGTCCTGCTTACAGAGGAATTGAAGCATTATGCACATCTGGGTCTGTTCCTCAGATGGTCACAGTCCGGGCGGGTGATGGAACAGTCCTTATAGATTACGCTGCAGGTGTGACTCGTGGGGCCTGTTACTTTGAGCAGCTGTTTAAAGCTCATCCTCCGGCTATGACGTTGGACATTTCTGGGTCCACAGTTCTTGAGGCTGATCATCCTTGATCCATGATCACTTGCTCCCCTATCAGTGACTGGAGCAGTTTTATGCCTAAGAAGTATACATCAGTCGCAACTGGGCACTGAGGGTTCTTAGTAAGCATGAACATGAATATTGGCACAGTTTATTTGCAGTCTGTGTCATTTTTCATAATGTGTTAGATGCAGTTGATGGACATGCCCTGTGGGACATCCAGAGATTTTGTGGGACCCCACTGAATTTGCTGGACATCATGGCCAGCCTGTACACTGGTACTGTGAGTGCTGTGCAGAGTGGAGGGAGAACCTCTGTGTTCTTCTCAGTTGATTCTGGGGTTCATCAGGGGTGTGTTCTTGCTCCGACTCTGTTCAGTGCCTGTATGCACTAGGTTCTGGGTAAGGATGTGGGGTCCAGTTGCTGTGGTACATCTGTTAGTGAAAAAAGATTCACTGATCTTGACTTGCTGATGACATTGTGATCTTCGCAGAATCAATGGAGGCTCTGGCCGGGGCTCTCGAGAGACTGAGCAATGGGACAAAGTATCTGGATTTGCAAGTGTCCAGGATCAAAACCAAGATCCAGGCCTTTTATGATATCTTGGGCACAGCCATCAGCAGTGTGTCTGTCTGTGGAGAGAATGTTGACCACACTGAGATGTTCACTTACCTTGCCAGCAACATTCATGTCTCTGGTGATTTTTCCTATGGCGTCAATAGATGTATTGGGAGACCATGGGGTGATGAGGTCACTGAAAGGGAGTGTGTGGCACTCTCAATTTCTTTGCAAGAGGACAAAGGTCCAAGTCTTCAGAGTCCTGGTGCTTCCTGTCTTACTATATGGCTGTGAGACATGGTCGCTATCCAGTGGCCTGAAATTAAGACTGGACTCCTTCAGTACTGTGTCTTTTTGGAGAATCCCTGGGTACCAGTGGTTTGATTTTTGTGGAATGAGCAATTTCTCAGGAAGTCCTGAATGAGGCATTTTACCTGCATCATGAGGGAGTGCCAGTCACAGCACTATGGCTAAGTGGTGTGATTCCCTGAGGGTGATCTGGGTCACAAGATCCTCATTGCTGAGGACCCAAGAGGCTGGCCCATGCCAAGGGGACCCCCACGTAACACCTGGCTGTGACAAATAGGCGGGCATTTCCAAAGGGTGAGATGGGACCTGTTGGCCTGGGGGATTGCCACCCGGAATCCAGTGGTGTTTCGTGGTGCGGGTGTGGCAATGCACTGTAGTAGTACATGCTCCCTAACCAGGTCATTTCAGTTAATGTCACTGCCTGAATAAATATTTAATATTCCCTTGTTTCACCTGATGTTTCATGCCAGTGGCCATGGACTGTGAATCTGTCTCTGTGCCACACCTGGTGCCACTGCTCAGGCTGATGGAGGGGGAGGATGCAGGTGAACACACAGGACATGGCTGCCAGCTGCTCCTGAGTATCCTACAGTCCGCCCGTGACTCCGCTCTCAATGCTGGGCGACACCAGGCCCACGCTCATGCTCTACTAACAGGTGGGTCCTTAACCAAGCAACTGCCCAAAACCCACTCCCAGTGCTGTTAGCAGCTGGGGTTGGATTTGTAGTTTTTCATACTGTCAAATTATTTCCCAAAATATTGAGTGCCTGACATTTTACTGCTTCTTTAGCAGGCTGGGAACCCATCCCTGAGCTTTTGGAGGCCTTTCAGACAGAGTTTGCCCTTCGCCTCTTCTGGGGCCAAGCAGGGGTTAGAGCAGAGCGTCAGGAACGTTACAAGAAATTTGATGCGATACTTAGTGCTTTATCAAACAAGCTGGAATCTGCCAATGACTCTGACCTTTGAGTCAATGTCAGCTCTATCTCCCAGATCCTGAAGGATCCATACTATAAGCCAACATGGGTGTCAAACAAACACTTTAATGATGAACCCTGGCAAGTGAGAGACAGATGTATTAATCTACCTATCCATTATGTGACATAGATGTAGTAGGGGAAAGCTCCTATCAACAGAATTGGAACACAGTAAGAAGCCCTTTTTACAGGGAATGTAAAAATCAGAGACCTTACTGGGAATCCTACTGAACATGGTAAGGAACAGAAACATTTCTGGGCATCAATGCAGTATAACAATTAAATATTTTGGGGTGGTGTGTGGCTCATTGGGCTAAGCCTGTGTGCTTGTAATCAGGTCACTAGTTCAAACCCAGCCTCGGCACGTCTACGGGTCCTTGAGCAAGGCCCTTAACCCCCAGCTCCCTGAGCACCACAACAGGTGGCTGCCCTTCACACACATCTTACTCTACAAAGAGCAAGTTGAGGGAGGTATAAAAAGACAATTTCCCCACAGGGATCAATTAAAAAAAAGTATCAATTTTCATATTGAGCATGGGGAGGAACAGAGACCTTACTTGGCATCAGACTACAGTACAGAACAAAGCCTGTACTGGGAATCAGAATGGAAGTAGTGCTAAGCAGGAGGAGTAACAAAGATGGAGTTATGTATGGTTATGTATCCACAGGGGACTGGTTCCAAAACCAGGTCCTTTATATACAATGATATAGTATTTGCATATAACCTGCCCACATCCTCCTTTAAATCAATTGTAGATCACCTACAATACCTAATACAATGTAAATGATATGTAAATATACAGTATTGTTCAGGGAATAAAAATGGTATATGTTCAGTACAGAGGCAACCATCATGGCACATATAGAAATTATAAATAGATAACATAAATTCATTTTCTCTCTAACACACACCATAACCCTACCCCTAACACACATTAACACTGTGTTAACACTCACCAGCACCCAAAACTACACATCACTTCATTTACATTGATTCAGTATAGTGCTAGGTGCCTGGAAATTTCAAGTTTTACTTTTTGTAACTTTACAGAATGTTTTTTTTTTTCAGAATATTTTCAATCCACAATTAATTGAATCCATGGATGTGAAACCCACAAATATGGGGGGCTGACTTTACTTACCACACTTAGGTTACCAAATAAATTGATAACCTTGCCATTCTCTTAAAATGTAATGCATTTTTTCTAATATGTTTGTATGTTAGTTTACCTTTATGAAAGTGAAATAAAGAGCAAATACTATCTGAAGTATGTCTCTGGCTCATGAGTTTCCATGCCTACTCATTATTAATCATTAAAAAAAAAAGTTGGCACCAGTGATTTAATGCACACTTGTAATTGAAAGACTGCAGGTTTGAATCCCTGAGCAAGGTACCGCCCCCAAGCACTGCTCCCCTCCTGTCACATTGTCACATATGGGTTAAATGCAGAGGACATATTTTGTTGTTCTGCACTGTTATGCACCGCTGTTTGTCCACTCCGTTTGACCCTTGCTCTGCCTCCCTGTCCGGACTCCGCCCATGTCTTGCAGCAAGACCCCGTCACTTCCGTCTGCCTGGAGTAAAACGCCACTGGTTACCAACTTCGGGAGCACTGGGGGGTATTCCAGAAAGCAGGTTATGTGACATACCCGGGTAAGTTTAAGGGTAAGTTAGTGGATAACCTCAACTTT
>JAODUD010000094.1:56123-77082 GCA_026784285.1 Stomatorhinus walkeri | reverse complement strand
ATGATCTCATCAGACGTAAGACTGGAAAACTGGGTTAGTGAGGGGGAAGGGAAATCTTGGGTGTGTAGTGTAGTGGATGGGGAGGGAAGGAATGTCTGGCAGACGTTCCGTTCCTCATGTCCACCCTGACCCTGCCACGTTCCGTTCCTCATGTCCTCCCTGACCCTGCCACGTTCCGTTCCTCATGTCCTTCCTGATCCTGCCACATTCCGTTCCTCATGTCCTCCCTGATCCTGCCTCGTTCCGTTCCTCATGTCCTCCCTGACCCTGCCACGTTCCGTTCCTCATGTACTCCCTGATCCAGCCACGTTCCGTTCCTCATGTCCTCCCTGATCCAGCCACGTTCCGTTCCTCATGTCCTTCCTGACCCTGCCACGTTCCGTTCCTCATGTCCTTCCTGATCCTGCCACGTTCCGTTCCTCATGTCCTCCCTGATCCTGCCACGTTCCGTTCCTCATGTCCTCCCTGATCCTTCCACGTTCCGTTCCTCATGTTCTTCCTGACCCTGCCACGTTCCGTTCCTCATGTCCTTCCTGATCCTGCCACGTTCCGTTCCTCATGTCCTCCCTGATCCTGCCACGTTCCGGTCCTCACGTCCTCCCTGACCACCTCTCATCCTTCCAGTCTGTGCTCCTTCCATCTACCCCTCTCTAAATCCTCCAGACCTCTTTGGCCACCCCCCCAAACCCACGCCCCTTGATTAACACCTTGTCAGGCAAGCCCATCGCACTAATTCTCTCCTGGTTATACTCAACCCTCCACAGCCAGCCCACTCTGACAGGTGTGGCTGCCAGCAGCCCTATACCCCGCTCCGGCAGCCTGTCAAAATGTGCCCCGCCCCCGTTCTCACCTCGCCACCGCCCCATCCTCCGAGTCACCTTCCTGCTGCGGTGGCTTGTTTTAATAGTGTGAAAAACGCCTCATCTCCCTGCTGGCCGTACAGCCGAAACAGCCTTTATATGACTTCAACCACGGCAAAACCTGGATGTTAATGCACTCATTTGGTTCGATCAGGGTTCGATCATTAAGTAAATGATGGAAATCTAGTGACCTCTGCCCTGGCACAATCTCAGCCCCCACCACAAAATGCCTCATTTGGGCCCCACCCAAAATCATCAAGACAACACTGTTAATAAGTTCACACCTTGCATAATTCCAGCTTCTTAAAAGTCATTTTACAATTAACTGATAATTTCATGCATGAGTTCCTGATACTTCAGTACCAATTTTTAACACAGTAACCCAATTTTTTAGTCTGCTGATCAGTAGTATTACAATTGAGTTTCAACAAATGCACTGCACTTGATATGTTTTTAAATGAAAACCTGTAATCAAATACACATACTACTCAAAAATGGCAGAAATATGGAAAGAAACCAAAAGCGGTGATAGATAGCAGTGTGATGGAGAAAAGCAGACAAAATGCAGCATCATTAACAGCGGCTGAGATACACGAGTTTCAAATGGTAAGACGGGCAGAGAGGGAAAGCAGAACATTAAAAAAATAAATGTCCTCACAGATGTATATGCCGTGTACCACAAACTCATTACATGATCCACAGCGACAAGGATTTATGAGCTGGTTGCTATGGCGAATTGGAATGGGGGGGGGGTGGCGGGGACAGGTTAACTTTGGGGTCCGCTGTGGATTCATGGTGAATGACAGGTCAATCAGTTGCCGTAAATAAAAGGCTTTTTTACAAACAGGATAGCTAATAGAACAACAGAATTAGGCCGGTGCCACCCGCAGACACATTGCTGCCCACAGTCTGGATTCCTTTCAATCACGTATCATTATGGTAGCGTGGCAGGCGCAGGGATTCAAAAAACTGTTTTCCCTGCTTCTCCCCAGTGCTTGAGGTGTGCGCGTGTGCGCGTGTGTGTGTGTGTGCGCGTGCGCGTGTGGAGGCCGGAAGAGCACGTTGACGTACCTGGCCCAGTATCCCGCCCAGCAGGCTCCACACGGCCTGGCCCTCGCTTCTCAGCACGCCGTTGATATTCTGCAGCTCCTCCAACGTCTCGCAGAGCTGAGTGGAGATAACAGGGTGGTGAGAGGGAGATCAGATTAGAGGGCGACCTCAGACCCAACCCTGTTCTCTCTCTCTCTCTCTCTCTCACACACACACACACACACACACACACAGGTGTGAGTGTGCACATGCACTTAAGCGAGCACCTAGCGCTCTCCAGGCTGGCAGAGGCTACCCCAGAGACGCCACCCGGTGGATGGCATGCAAATAAGAGCCACTTTAAATGCAGGGAAATAAACCTCAAGTTTTATTAGTCCTTGGTTCAAAGCTGTAGAGTGACGCAGACCAATAAACGGGAACATGGCAGCATTTTCTCATCACATGTCACGACTCATATCCATGCATCTCAGATACTCCAGGTGGAGAGAGGGCCAAGAAAGGAATACAAAAATAAAAAATAATAAAAAATAAAAATACCTAAAAAAATATAGAAATATAATAAAGAATCTGCCACCTGAAACTGTCATTGCATGGGGCAACTATCCGGACCCCGGGAATATGCATGAGCTGGGATGAAATGGAACGCGACTTCTGTCTGATAACGGCGCATGGGGAAAAGTCAGCACAAAAATAGCCAAATTGGATTTCCATACTGCGCATTATCCTATTTTTTGGACATCATTCAATATATAAGACTATGTCTGCAGATAGTGACGGTGCTCAGAATCACTTCAGCGAACTTGTTCTGATTTAATGCAGCAATTATTTACAATTCTGCCTGTGTGTGGCTGGGGGGTGTCTTCCAACAATGGGCCAAAAAAATGCATCCAGTGTATTTATGGAAAAGAGGAAAATAAATAAAATAAACCCTTACCCAGGTTAATTTTCATGAAGCTAAACCATTGATTTGGCACCCCCATCCAAGGAGGGTGTCATGTAAGTCCAATGCGAGGGACTCAAATTAGCCGTAGCACCACATTAAATAGGCCCAGCGCATGTGGCTGAGCAGCCAACGCCACATTAACTCCCCGACTGCGACTCCTCCGTGTTCCAGCCTTACACACTTCGGCTCGGCTCCGCAGTCACATGATCACGGCCGGGACAGACATTGTTCCTTTTTATGTCCTTTGCCCCAAATTCTACAGATATTTTAGAAAATGCCTGGAACGATATATCGACATCTACTGATACATTTGGGGGTAAACGGTAGCTGTGAAGTCCTCACATTAAATAACGTACAAACACACACACAGCGTAAATATAAACACACACATACATACAAACACGCATATAAACTTGGTAGCCTTAATTAAAATGGACAGAACCGCTTTTACAGCACAGATCTGTCCTTTGGTCTTATGAGTGCAGGGCTCTTGCAGGTTCTACAGAATACAATTTGATTAGCACCTGATCAAAAGCCGACAGCAGGCTAGGAGACCTACCGCCCCGACTGCTACCTCGATAAAGCTACACAGGTCAGCGCAGGCAGCGCAGGCAGCACCGCCCGGGTCGCCCTCTGGGCCGCACCTTGTTGTATTCCACGTGCAGCTTGTCCTGTTCACCCTCCAGCTTGTCCTTCAGGTTCTTCTGCTCGGCGATGTTGTCCTGGATCTGGATCATCCGCATATTCCGCTCTAAAGTGAGGGACAATAATGAGGTTCTCTCTCCATGAAAAAGGTGCAACCAAACGTTGGCAGGAGTCGGGCATCCTGGCCTCCTGCGAGGAGGCACGGCGGGGTATGTTCAAGGCGGGGGTAAGGTTAGGGTTAGGAGGCACGGCGGGGTATGTTCAAGGCGGCGGTAAGGTTAGGGTTAGGAGGCACGGCGGGGTATGTTCAAGGCGGGGGTAAGGTTAGGGTTAGGAGGCACGGTGGGGTATGTTCAAGGCGGCGGTAAGGTTAGGGTTAGGAGGCACGGCGGGGTATGTTCAAGGTGGCGGTAGTCACACGCGGGGCTCAGGGGGGCCCAGAGACCTTCCTCAAACAATCAAGACTGCAAGGACAGTCAAGACCCACGGCAATTACGGACTAGCGAGGACGACAGTAAGGACCATATCTGAAAGCCAGATGCGTCCAGAACCGATAAAGTGCTGGTACATTTTAACAGGACACGTGGCTCAATAAATCAGATTCAAATTCTGCAAATACAAAACACGGACAAACCACATAATTACTGTTATGTAACAGTAGTACAGCTACCAACAAGTTTCTGCCAGTATTTACTGAAAAAGCTATTAGAAATTTATTCCAATTAGTTTCCTCAGATCCCACGTATGTGAAAATATGGTTTTTTTTTGCAAAAAGGACTCCATTAAAACAAAAATTAAGCACAGATCGAGACATCTGTGTGAAGTCAACTGTTCCTGAAATCATTCCCCGGTTTCTTCCGCATTAATTTACGCCATGTCTTCACTTGATTATAATTGTAATTATAATTTAGGCCTGAGCATAATAAATAATCACCATTGCCGCTATCATTTACAATTCTGTAAACGCAATTACGTTTTGTGCTAAGCTTACATTTTTTTCCCAGGAGACCCAACCCTAACATTAAGCTAATTATGCATTCATTTGATAATTTGAAGATACATCACAAACAAGCATCTGTGTACTGAATTGCTTAATAGGGTACACAGCCTTAGTTAAAAGTATGTCTCTTTTCGCACATAAAGTAATGCATGTTTACTGCCTCACATGTCGTCTGTATAGGTCAGGGGGAGCACTGAAGCCAGGCTTGAGCTCAAAGGTTAGCCTGACAGCACTCCTGGTGGTAGGAGGACCAAATTGTCAGGAGCCACCTGGCCGGCTGCTCAGATCCCTTACCCAGGTAGTAGTTGACAAAGTCAGCGGTAAGGGCCGGCTGCTTGTGCTTGCGGCGACCGTCAACGCTGGCGCTGGCGTCTGAGGTGTCCACGGGGAAGATGTCTGTGCTGATGCCCATGAGCTCGGCTTTGCGCATCAGCTTGCGGATGGCCGAGGCACTGGAGGTCAGGGGCCGCGGTAGCTTCTCGCGGGGGACCCAGGCTTGCGGCCGTGTGTTCCGGGACAGCTCCGCCTTGGCCCGGTATTGCTGCAGGCGGGTGCTGATGCGGGCCTGCAGCAGGTGAGGCCAGGAGCATTACAGCACTGGGATCGCACGCAGTTGCATTTAAAAGAGGATTAACGCAGTCTGAGGAAAGGCAGGGCAAGAAGCCAGCCCTGAACATCCGGTAGGGGGCATCCGGTAGACACCTGCACCCTTGGGGATGCAACCTCCCCCTCACCTGGGCCTCGGGCGTCAGCTGCTTCTCCCGCTCCTGCAGGGACATCTTGCAGTACGACTGCAGTGCCAGGTAGTTCTTCCTCTTCCACTTCCTGTCGAAACGGTCGGCGTGCTGCTTGCAGTAGGCGAAAAACGGGTCTGCTATGTCCTATGAGGGTTAAGAAACAAGCTAAGTGCGAGGGTTCTGAAACCCTAAAAGCAGCAGTGCTGTAATTCTTGTGGTGAATTAACCCTGATTATTCCTTCTAAGTTCCACTGAGACAGACATGTGCACTACCCCGCAATGTCCCGTCCTCAAAATACAGGTGAAAACACATCAACATGGAAAGGAACGAAAAGAAAAAAAATGACAACCCACAAAGGTCCAGCAAAGGCAAAGCTTTTCATAGAATTCTGCAGCCCATTAATTATCCCCCCACCCATTAGAATTTCATAACTTCCTGGGAACAACTCCCCCTCCCCATCCCCAAACAACCACTGCCAAACTGAGAACAACAAGACGGCCATTTCCCAGCTCCCTGAAAAATCGTTTAGGCTTAAGGTGTCTCCATGGCCGCTATCAGCGCTCCTGCCTACCGATAGGGGCCCTTGTCACAGCCCGCTGGATTAAATGGATTGCAGTTAGTAGGTAGTTTCTGCGGCAGTTATCGCAGCACGTGCTACCTTCACACCACAAGACCGCGCAGGGTGGGGCTCGCTGAAGCGGGCCGGGCCGGTAGTGAACGCTATACCCTGGGCAGCACTGGGTCGGGGTTCCCCACAACCCCATTCTCGGCCCTGACCATATAAACCAGACTCAGAAACAGGACATGAGGGACCCAGTAACGCACATCTGAAAGAGCAGAAGCGGCACTGTGTCATGGCATGGCGCACCTAGAAGGTACGAATGGGCAGCAGGACGGTGGCAGACTCTGCCCCTTTATATCTATTAGTCAGGGGGACAGAGCAGATCTCAGCCACAGAGAAAGAAGGATGCTGATGCCTTGTCAGCCTGCAAGATCATTCAAAACACCAATGTTAGCAGTTAGCCAGCAACAATAATGCTTCCTTTAACAGAAGCGGGGGCATGACTGAATTTTTTTTACTAAGCTCTGAGGGAAAACCTTCCCCCTACCTAGAAACATCCCAAACTCTAAATCCACCAATCATTCACTCATTCTGAACTGACCACTGGCCATTTAGTCTTTCCCCATTAACTGATCCAGACAACTAACCCCAGCCCAAGATAACTCCAAACTCACGGAAGATTGGGGGGGTTAGGACGTTGAAGATTCTGCTCTCCGTTTCAGCAAGCCTTCGTTCTCCAGGTCGTCCTAATCCGTCTCTGACGTGCGACATATTTTCTTGCCGTCACGGTCAGACTGGCCCACGGGATGTGAGGCATGCTCACCAGAGCGGGAGCTAATATCCCCAGGATTTCTCACCCCCTACACCCCACCCCCAGGGCTGACCACTTCACCCGAGCGTGGCCTGGTCTGGACAGAGGGACTCCATTACTGATAATGACAGCCCCTTCTCCACTTTGCTTTTCCAGGAGCCAGGAAAGGTACAGCTGTCAGCAATTCTTTCAGGGGAAAAAAAACCCCTAACTATCTGTAATGCTGGGCTTCACGCCTATAATTAGTCAGTATGATTTCCCTCCGGATCTCATCAGCGCCTCGTGTCTGAAACACATCTTCCCCCAAAGCCCAGTGCAGATGTGAGCCGACTCCTGCACGGCATCGCACCCCATCGACGCAGCGATCTATATGGCAAGACACTGCTGTGTCAGTCCTTAAGTCCTATTATTTATGATAGAAAATGGTTGTCTTCATTTGCTTCTTATACATCTGTTAGATTATAAAAATACCATTCATTTTAATGTAGTCCTGCTGTTTGAAACTTAAGACTAACCCTTCATTTGGATAGCGGACCAAGAAGGTCCACAGGTCCAGATTTTAGTGTTGCTTTTACAATTAGTCATTTATCTGACGCTTTTATCCAAAGCGACTTACATTATAGATAAGGGTTACAATTTACATGTGCTCCCTGGGATTTGAACCCTTAACCTGTGCGTTGTTAGCCCACTGCAAAGAGCCATACAATTAAGGAAAAAGGATCAGGCAGTCCCTGCAGCAATTGCGGGGGAATCGAATCAGCGATCTTTCAATCACAGGCACAGCGCCCTGACCTGCTGTGGTACACGCTGTACTCCAGCACCACCCCAAAAGCACGCACCTCCTCCGCGGCAGCCTCGGACAGCAGGCCCTCGCGCTGCGCACAAGTCACGTGAAAGTAGGAACGGCACATGCCAGCGTCGCAGCTGATGCAGACGCCCGTACGCGCAAAGCGGGCATCTTCGCAGAAGCTGCACTCCTGTAACAAGAAGGGCAGCATGGGTGAGGTCATCCTGAGGTCATCCTGCTTTTGCATGCCATATCCACACTACTGGATCTGGATTATATTTTGGGGCAGAAAATACAGCAGAAAACCACAGCATATGGGGGGACGACACTTGAAATGTATCATAAAGTGCTCATTTTCTGAAACATGAGGTCTGAAAATGTAACTACTCGTACTGAATGGAATTCAGCATATATTTTTTTGAGTCATTTTAAAGAGCAAAGTCTATAAATGCGTAGTCTGAATGACTAATGACCGTAAAAATCATTTGAAGCAATCATTACCACTTCTCATTTTAATTAAATGGCATTAAACACCTCTGTGCATAAGTGTCTTTGCACTGATTTAGTGGCTCTAGAACGAAATGAACCGAAACGTTTTTAAAATGGTGCTTTTGCCAAAAACCTTGAAATCCGGAAGTGACAAGTAGTACAGTTTTTGAGAGGGTTTGTTTTGATAATTCTGGAATAACCTGTGCGGGCTGGAGGGTAGCTGCCAGGAAGGTCTACCGGCATTACATGAACCGCTTCAAAGATGGCTGTGCAGTACGCAAATGAGATCCTACTGACGTGTTTGATTACAGACGAGCTGTAGGCCACCTGACCGAAAGCGAAGTTACTCAAGTTCGCATGCCGTCCAGGATAGACTTTGCTCTGTCCAATTACAATATTCAACTAATTAAGCATACACTTGCCCCATGGACATATTAAGTGCAACTACATCGCTACACTCATCTGATGGATGATTAGTGAAGTAATCAAAATCACGGGTCGGGGAGGGAGGGGCGGGGCAGCGACGACATTAATGAAAGGGACACTTACCTTGGCTCCGTACTTCGAGTAGTTCATCTCGGTGAGGGTCACCGGCCGCAGCTTGTCGATGTCACCAAATGCCACACCGGGGACATACAGAGCGCAGACCACATGGACCCACCTAGGAAGGCAGACACCACAACAAAAGGGTCACGTGACAAAGGTCCAGTTTGGGCGGCGGCGAGGTTCGAACAAGGCACTAGCACACATTAATTTATGAGATTCAAGCAGTGAGCCCCTTCAAAACACCCCATTAGCTGTCATAGGCAGTAAAAAGACATTAAAAAAGAAAGGACGTTGGTGAAGGAAAGGGAGTCCAATAAGAAGATATCCATCTACCGATAGCCTCTGCTCTGCTGTTTAATTTGCCGTGTTTTTCACGCTCTAGTGAAGTATCAAATTCGGGTGCAGGCCAGTCAGGGAGAGCTATCTCAGATAACCATGCTGAAGTATCCGGGCTCCACACAGCTGCCGCTCAGAGTCTCCGCTTCAGGGAGCTCGCAGGTCAGACGGATGGATGGAGAACCAGGAGGTGGCGGGGAGTGAGAACCCCTCAGTCGTACACAATCGCAAAACAAAATATAGCTGGCGAGAGTTTGTGATGCCTTAAAAAAACACAGATGCGGATTTACAGCACCACGAAATGGTGGTCAGACATAGTGCAGACTAAGCCAGTGAGAAAACATTTAACATCTGTTTCACTGGCACCCCACTGGGTTCATCCCCAGGTTCCGTCCAAAGGTCGTCTAGGACTTTATACGGATTTCTTTCACAACACAGTAATCTCAGCCTGGGGCCGAGGGGCGACCTGTACTTGAGAAGACACACTCTGCACCCTTTCGAGCAGCTAACCCACCTGCCTGCATCCGTCTCCTTGAAGATCCCATCCTGATTGGGGCAGAGCTCACAGCTGGGCGTGACCCCGTTCTTGCAGGCGTCGCAGAACCATGGTTCCGTGGAGTTCTCGGAGGCGGAGCTCATGATGGAGTCGCTCTCCCCGTCCACGCCGTAGCAACCTGAGAAGACGGCACGACGTTACCCAGCGCCATTCCTTGGATGACGGCCAGTCTAACCCCCTCTAGAGCACAGTTACAAAGAGGATCAGATCTGTGAATGTGAAGCTTCATCAACCATATAGCTAACTGCCAGCATTGCGCAGAGCCTCATATTCATGAGGACTCCTATCCCAGCGACACAGGGGACGACCTAAAACAATGGTGTCACTGGAAATGCTGTCAACTTCCAAGGAATCTTGAAATTTGGGTAACGTAACAGCACATCTTCATTAGAAGAAGTATAAGAGGTCAGTTTTTTATCCTGCCCCTCAGCCAGCAACGAAATGAGAAACACAGGATCAAAAATAAATCCTTCTGTACTTTCTTGAACTTTAATCGGAGTGAGCTCAAAGCGCACAGAACCACAAACCCATGTACTCCATAATTAAGTTCTGATAAATACAGTCTATATGAAACGTAACCTTTAAAAATGATTACTCAGATGTGCAAACAAGATTTAATAATTCCTTCTCTCCATCCCCCATTCTAGCAGTGAAAAGAGAGGTAAAGATGCTTCAGAGAAACATACTAAGCCACTGAATGTTTTTAAATCTAAATACAAAATGAAGCCACCGTGTGCTACCAAACGACTGGCCTTTGAAAAGCGTGGCCCATTTGCGGAGCAGTCTCTGCTCTCGTTTAGCCCGCTCACGGCTGTACCGTTACGCAAATCACTGTTGTTCTTCCTGAATCGAAGCATGGGGCTGAGATGGCCAATAGGAGGCTGGCTGGTGGAAAGCGATGACTGCGGGATAACTTCATAATCCACCAAGTGCAGTTTATCCATGTTTGGACCGGCGGTTCAACGTTTTAAGGAAGTTGGGGGGCCAGCGGCAAACAGAGAGAAAGGCTTAGCCTGAGATCCAGGCGGGCTGCAGGGCTATCTGTGTTAAAACCAACAGCACATGTGTCAGGCAGTCACAGGAAAAAAAGCCGTGCCATGTGATGGTAGGAAGTGGTATGGACCTCAGAAAGCGAGGCAGTACATTATTCTGACAGTATAGAAACCATCTCCCTCTCACACTAATGACCATCTTCTTGTTCTTACAATTACACTTTGTCCTGTCGCCCCGAGATTAATGCCCTAGGACACCAGGCAATTCACAGGGTAATTAATCAACCTCATTTTCCTCACTTAACTTCATTACCACGTGTTAATTTTTAGGGAGAAAAAAAAACATACTAGTTCCATAACTACAGCACCTCTGCACCTAAGGAACCGAAGGTCACAATCTGAGGATCAGGGCTGGCACAAAATTAGCTCGACATCTTAAGATGCATTCATCCATGTGACCTCAATTAATGGAAGCATGTGAGAAGCATCCTCTCCTAACTTTAGCCTTCGAGGAAGACGCACACAAAACAAAGCCCTTCGTGTCTTTTCATGGCCTGTCGCAGCTGTAACTGCTCTCAACATACAACTGGGAAGTATGACCATTTTCCAATCAATGTGAATTGATTTATATTTATGAAAATAAACGATGAGTTTATAAAAACAACAAAGAAAATGCCATTTGCGACACATTAATCACATTCAATTGAGTAAAGAATGGTACCTATTCATCTGAGCATGTTCCGGGCTAAACCATTCAAGACTGATGCCTTGAAATTAGCTGAACTCGACCAGATGCTAACAGTTCCCAAGCCAAGATAACAGAGGAGGCGATGCATCAATGCAGTTATCGTGTGGGTCCGCCATAGAATAAGACTTCGGCGAGCGGGAGCAATTAGATGCGCGGAAATTGCTCTACCCCGTTTTCATAACAGATGGGGAGGAAAAGAGAGCCAGATGCAGGCAGGGAGTGGAAGACGAGCTGCAGCTGCCTTCGGCGAAGAAGTTCAATACCTCGAGGTTCGATAACCACTCTCCATCCGAAACGTCACGCGGACACTCTCCTGCGGCTTAGCAAAACGGGCGACCTTTTATCGCCAACCGATTGCGTTTCACATTCTGCGTTTTAATTTCGCTCCTTCAACCCGACTTAATGAGAAATTAAATTCGCTGCTCTCTTCCAGAATCTGGGCCCCCTGATGGAAGTACTCCATAAACCATTGGACATCTTTCACGATGCACTTTCGGAGCTGTGTACTTAATCCCCCGTATGAATTAGCCACGAATATGCAGACCTCAGGAGCCTGTCAGGGGAAGACGAAAAGAGAAATAAATAAAAAATAAAAATAAATGACTGTGGTACTGGCACTGCATCTCCTCATTAGTCCGAGGTGATTTGGCTCAGGTGATGAGGGGATTTAACATAGCGAACGCTAAGCCTGCTGGAAATCAGTGATGAGCGGCATGGAAAAGGACTGAGGCCACACATGCTAAATAAATGAGCTATCATTGTGTGTGTGAGTGTGTGTGTGTGTGTGTAAAACTAATGCATGAATCATTCATAAAAAAGTACAGAAGATATAAAACGTGGTTAGGAAACTAGGCCTCAAACAAGAGGACTGATATCTCCAGAGGAAATTATCACCACACCAAAAGATCCAAGGTCCAAGATTTTGCATTCAAAGCATTTACTTCAGAAATTAGGCACAACTGTAATACATAACCATGTTTATGATGCAACTGTATTCATGCACCACAGCAGAAAACCATGAGAGATGAACCTTAATGATGAAATTTCTGAAACAGCTTGGAAATTATAGCAGACATCAAGCTGCAGCTGCAGCCCCCCCCCATTTAACCCAAGGAGTGAGTGCAGAACAAGGGCTATGACAAATAAAGGAGGTGCAAACAAAAATCAATTGATCAGAAATGGGGAGGGGGGAAGGTATAATTAGAACTGCAGCCCAGAATGCATTATGGACTGTGAAAAATCAATAACTGCAGTATGTTAATTGGTATTAGGACAGGTGTGAGCTCATTAAAAATAATATGGTGGTGGTGGGGCGGGGGCTTTGGCACAATACTCCAGGAGGGCCATTTAAATAAGAGTGCTTACTTTTAAAGCAAAAAATGGTCAATTTTTTTTTCCAAGGGTAGTCTGGGCTCTGTGGGAGGACCAAGCCAGCAGGACCCAGGTCCACTGATACTGACAGGACAAAGCAGGGATCGCAGGGACAGAACAGGAAGCCAGCAAGACCCAGGTCCACTGATACTGACAGGACAAAGCAGGGATCGCAGGGACAGAACAGGAAGCCAGCAGGACCCAGGTCCACTGATACTGACAGGACAAAGCAGGGATCGCAGGGACAGAACAGGAAGACAGCAAGACCCAGGTCCACTGATACTGACAGGACAAAGCAGGGATCGCAGGGACAGAACAGGAAGCCAGCAAGACCCACTACCTGCTAAAGAAGAAACAGATTCAGGCTCGGCTCACTACATAAAAAATACTTCCATCAGAACTGCCGGCAACAGCAGCAAATGACGAAAATGTAGACTGTACCAGGAGGTGAGCAGGCACCAGACACGGGCACGCTAAACCCGGCCAAACTGCCACCTTCCCCACTAACGAGCATTTCAGCGACGTGACAGACCTGCAAACGTGACCGGTCACCTGCACACCCTGTATGCCAGGCAGAGGTTAATTAGGCAGCCCGCATGCTTATACATAGCTGTGAAGATGCACCTCAGGGCTGTGAAGAGAGAGGTGGCAAATAAAGCAAATGCCACTGCGAGAAAACCCGTTACTGGGTACCTCATTCTAACTGGGGAAGAACCTGGATCAGTACCACTTTGTTACGGCGTGGGAGTGAAAAAAGGGTGACAATCCACTGGCAGCTCTGTGACAAAATGGGCTGATTAACAAAAGAGAATCACACTGACAAAAAACACAAAAACAAAAAGAGCAAGCAAGAGGACAGACACACAGTATCACAGCACAATGACTGACTGGAGAACAATCAATTAACCAATCAGCAAAGTGCATGTAAACAGGCAACAGGTGGAGAAACTAACAATTAACAAACACAGAAATTATGGAATTTTGACAAATACCAAAACTAGGAAACATTAACTACACAACAGAAAATAAACACTAGAAAATTAACTAAAAACTAACGGGTAACACTAGGAAGACAAACACAAGCATAACAAAAATAAACCAGGCACAAATAGGGATAAACAAAACTAAAATGCCAGAAAATAAACAGAAAACCAATAAACAAATGAGGCTGGCCTCAAACCCATTACTGCAGGGTTACAGCCTTGGTGCTGCACACTCAACCCACTGAACTATGCGGCGGCCTGAGGAACAAGGAAAACACACTAGGGACCTGTACAAAGACAGAGGGAACAGGATGGCCAATGACACCTGCTGGCCAAACGGGGACCAAACACATAGCACAGGGATGAACAAGCACCAACCCTTACACACTTAGGAAAACCTGATACTCATTTAACTCTACTTGAATAAAAGAGACTTTCCAAAAAACACACAGACAAACCCAGACCACAGATACTAAAACAACACATTTTGAATAGCGGCAACAGGAAAGATTCTACTGTGTTAAAACGTTAGATCTGAGCATGGTGAGCTTCATTAATGTTGAGGTGCAGAACCTTAACAGCTTCTTTATGGCTAGTCCACACACATTAATTCCAAGAAACTTTGCACTCGTATCTTAACTCAAACAGACCATGAGGCCACAATCCATCCGTTACCATTCCTTCCATCCATCTCGAACCTATAAACGTGAATTCTGTGCTTAATCAAGACCGGAAAGTGGACCGTAAAAATGACTTTAGCATATATATTGATGCACGTCATACAGGTCTGCTGAGCAAGCAACTGATGAAAAAAGAGCCTTGAATCCTAACAGTATGGCAACAGACACAAGAAATTCAACACCTAAAAAATGAAAGGAAGGAAGTTTGTTTTAAATCCGCCACCCGCTGGCTAGGGGGCCACCCTGCGGGCAGGCGACCGCCTCTTGGCTCACAGAGGCTGATACTTTCTGGCGCGTGCACTCGGAGTTAAGCGAAACACAGCACACAGTGAGAGAGATGGGGAGGGGGGAATAAAATTAAAAATGGCTGAGAAGCAGCCACTCCCCGTGACAGCGGGCAGCCAGCTGACGACGGAGTGTGACGGCACTTCATAGGGTGAGGCCGTCGGGCGGAATCGAGAGCAGCTGTGGGCACGGCAGCGCGGTGTGTCCACAGGCGACTTGAGCGAGACACCGAACGCGCCAGTTAACAACTGCCCCCCGGACACTGACGCCCCCACCTCCAATCACACCCCTGCGAAACACTAGGCACCTGAACCGAAATAATGCAACTGCAGCAGAGTCAAACGCTCTCGTTCTCAATCCCCCAGCTGGTTCGCTCCTGATGATGTCACTGCCCAAAAACAGACCCCCTTCTCAGGCGGTGTCGTGTTGCTGCCTGCTACCCTCCTGTCTGTGTGACCACATAGGGGCGAGCATGGCTGACAAGCCCCCCCCCACTCCCACCAGGCCTGGCAATGAGGCACACAGCTGGCCCCCCTGCGTCTGAAAGGTGCACCCAAGGAGCAGCTGTCCATTCAGTCGGAGGCCCTACTGGCATGCATCCCCCCGCTGCCGAGACTCGTGTACCAGCAGATGAAGGAGAAAGCCTGCCCTTCCTGGCACCAAACACCCCCCGCTGCTCTCACTGCCAGCTGCAGGTTCGAAGCTCATTTTTCAATTCCCCTCACGGCTGTGGAAAGCTGGCCTCCTGAACCCACAGCACCAAGGCAAATGAAAACAAGAAAAATAATACATTTAAAATACCAGTCAACAAATAAAACAAAGGAACGTCTAGCAGTCATGGTTCTACACCATGCTAGCCTAGCTTAGCCTAACCTCTTGAATCCGCATTTCCCTGCAGATTCCCGGAATTAAAAAGACCCCGCTACTAGCAGGATTACAAAAGGGTGGAAAATTTCTGGAAACTTACCATTCCATGGGAAGTTAAGCTAAGGAAAACTGGAAATATTCCAAGTTGGGAACTTTCCAGGGGAATTAATAGGGATACATTGGAATTAATGGGAAAATTCCAGACCTTTGCATCCCCAGCTATTAGTGAGAAGGTCAATGACAGGCGCTACGACACTGGATGACATGCTGTAAGTGTCTGTAAGTGGGCCATGATCTCAAATCACAGCACTGTTCCTAGCAGCTTGGGAGGCAAAAAAAGCGCATACATTCAACAGAGGAGGAAATAGCAGCATATTTAAAGCACCTGGAATCACAAGGATCAGTAAAAAATGTATGTACTTGTACATTTCTTTGCCGATGGACAGCAAAGGGCTACAGTGTGTGATTAGGGAATATAAGCGCTTCATGGCCAGTGTCAGAGTGGGGCGGCCTCATGTGATCCCTGTTTGCTGCAGCGTCGCTGAGCCACGCGACGAAAACCACTCAGCCCCCCTTTTCATGGAGATTAATCATGCCTCAAAGGAATTAAATATTATAATGGAAGATTAACAGAGTGACACCGGCAATCTCGTGCGGCCCCCGGCTGCGATTCTGTTGTCGGCCAATGGCTGGAATGGTCACGTTACGGGGGGGGGAGGGTTATTTGGGGGGGAAGTGTTAAAAATCCAGCAGTGTGAGTATCAAAATTGCCCCAGGCAATAACTTAGTGTTAAACATCTTCAGTCTCTAATGGCTGATAGTGAAAGTGAGTCAGAGGAGGCATTTATAACAATTAAAAACTGATTCACAGGTTACACCCCCGTGTCAGGAACTCAGGCCAAATGTGGCTGCTGAACGCGCCTGAACGGTCCAGCTGAACGTGCCTGAACGGTCCAGGTGTCCGTCAATCACATCCAGTGAGTCCCAAAGAAGCTCATGACATCACATTGTCAGGAAGCCCCGTTCGTCTGCAAGAATCCTACATTTAAATAAATGATTTGAAAATCAGGGAGGACAGAAAAGCAGCGTGCGGCCGGATCAAACAGTTTACAGTCCTCTATTCAAACTAAAGAGCAAAGAATATGACTAAAACCATCAGGTGAATCACCTAAAATCACCAGCGTGGAGAGACTCCAGCATTGAGGCCCTGCCCTATTTCACAGCCCCTGGTTCTGTACTAAACCGCGAGAACACTGCTCTGGGCTTCCTATAGGACATGCTCATCCAGCCAGGCCTGCAGCTATAAACCACGACACCCATCGTACATGGCACGCGTGACATTGCAGTGCAAGGCTGCGCACCTCAGTCCTACTTAACCCGCGGTATTTCTGGTGACTTGTGCCTTGCGACGGGCTTCCTGCTTGGAGACACACGCTTCCCTGCGTACCTTCGTGCACAGTCACCCCACAGTTGTCACACTGGATGATCTCGTCCGCATCCTCGCTGTTGTCCCCCAAGCAGACGCAGCAGATCAGGATGTGCTCCATCCTTTGGGAACTCCAGGTTTGCGTTCTGTCTAGCAGGGAATCCTAAGGGTAAAAAAAAAATTTTTTAAATAAAACACACAGTGGGAATATTTCACTGGTACCTCAAATTCCCAGAGAAATCCTTACGAAAAGTTGCATGATTCTTTTATCCGTTATTTAAATACAGTCACCATCCATTTCTAATTTGATTGGTAAAAGCCGTTTTAGTTCCATTTTCTATTATTGTTGGTAGTTGCCATATCAGAAAGCATGTCGCTGAGAACTTTCTTTATACATAGAGACACTCAGCTTGCTTTATTCCTTTAACAACATTCACTTTAATCAGTTTTTGCATCCACCCAGACCTGCTGGGGATCTGAGGTTTGCTCAGAGTGGACAGACACCATGTCATCCCACCTCGTTATTCTTGCCCTGGGACAGGCTCAGGCTGTCATTGGTCAGCTCCTCGTCGTAGGAGGCAGTGCACTTGACCGCCTTACGCTTGGCCTTCTTCTCCTCCTTGTCGCTCCCGCTGCTGCTGTGGTCTTCGCCGTCGATCTCCTCATCAAAGTCGTCGTCCTCCTCGCTCCCGCTGCCGTCGTCGTCCTCCTCGCTGCCTGCCTTCTGGGCCGCTGACTTGCTGCGCTTCTTCCCCGCCTTTGGCCTCCAGTCGTTGTCATCCTCGCTGTCATAGTCGTCCATCTCGTTCAGCTCCTCCATGGTGGTAAAGTCCAGCATGGGCCGGTTGCGCCGCAAGTTCCATTTCTTGGGTTCGGCGGGGTGCTCCTCCGCAGTTCCGCCTCCCTCTGCTGCTCCCATGCCGCCCCCAGGTGCCTCCCCACTTCCACTGGCCTCCCCGTCGGAGGCCTTGTCACTCCGCTTCTTGACCTTGGACGCCTCGTCCTCTTTGGTTCCGCCGTCCAACTGCTCCTGCTGCTCCTTGTCCTGCTCCCGCTCCTCCACTGGGCTCCCATTCTGCGTAAAGTCCTTCACTTCATCCTCCCCGATGGCCGCCTCCTCCTCCTCGGAGACAATGGCGTCCGAGTCACTGTCAGAACCAGCTGCACTCTCTTTGGATCCATCCTCCTCGCTCCCGTTGCCGCTGCCCTCTGAGCCTGCCAGGGAGAGGACACAACTGTGTGAGAGAGACCACCACCATTTTCAGGAAAGATAGAAAATATTTTTAATATAACAGTTTAAAGATGACAAATTTACACAAAGTTACATGAAGGTCAAAATTCCTAAACTTTCAAATTCATAAAACAATCCTATTATTTAGAAGGTTTTTTTCCCAACAACATGGTATCTAATGTGTTTGGTCTTCAACAGGGACAATGATAATTCCTAATGGAAATATTATACAAAGCTTTAAGCAAATTTAGCCATCTGTCAGAAACACTGATGTGCATTTTCGCTCCTCCAGAATTCCAGGGCAATTATAGTTCTTCATTTTCATAATGGATGGAATAATAAAAAAACACGTTTCATTTTAAAACTTATAACACAATCCATTCAGACACAGCAAGGAAGTTCTCAATGACCATTTTTTCCCCTGCACAGCACACGACCGGCTGCGACAGTTGAGCCACGCTCACTCCCACCCGGGGGGTGCGGAGACTCTCCATAAAAGTCATTAGCCGCCACCGGCCTGTCGACACCTCTGCGGGCGAACAGGAGACGGGAGCGGTGGTGGGTGCCGCCATCTGGCCGCTGTAGCCCTGCAAGGAGGCGACTCGAGCCCGGCTTGGCGGTGCAGAGGACGGGCGATGAGGACTTCATCTCCAGCCCAGCATGCGTCTCCATCTGGCCACTGCCGAGGCGGGATGTCGCCATGACAACATACACTGGGTAGAGCCACGGTTAAGTTTGGCCATTCTCACGGGTAATGTAAACGCAATGAAAACGCTCTTTGTAATGTCAATTTAAGGTGAAAAAGCGGTCTTAAGCACAGACCTACAGGCTTTAAGCATCCTGACATGCAGTTTCATTCTATACCAAGAACAACATGCATTCTGCCATCAATCTTCATTAAGCTAGTACAGGGTCATAGTGAGCCTGGGGCTAATTCCAGGAAGTACAAGACACAAGGAGCAGTCCAAGGAAGGGGCACCTTGGACATAAATGCCAGTCCATCACAAGGTGCACAAGCATTTGCACAATTACACTCAAGGCAATTTAGAGACACCATTTTTGGACTACACGATAGGGCTGTGCAATTAATCGAATTTCGATTTCGGGTCTCAACGATCACAAAAATGGTGTAGTCCAAAAAAACGATTATTCACTTTTTTTAAAGTTATTTTAACCTGCGTTCTGACACGCGCGCACGTATCCACACTTTCGCCCTTCCAGAAGCCCGAACTCTCTCACTCTATACTGTCAGCGAAGAAGTTGCGTATGTGGTATCTGATCGCATTTAAAAATCAGCGCGAGTGAAGATGGCAGAAAAAGAGTAGCCACAGAAGTCTTTGGTCAACAAAAGTGGTAGAAGCAATTCTGTTGTTTGGGAACAGTTTGGGTTCGAAGAAACGGACGTGGATCAAAAACATATTAGGTGCAAGATTTGCTACGTGGTTGTGTCGGCACCGGTTGGTAACACCACAAATCTTTTTACCCATTTAAAATTTAAACACAGACCGACATATGACCAACTAATAAAAAAACAGAAAGAACGACGAACAACCCCCACAACATCCTCCGCAACACAGTCATCCATTAAAGACATGCTCTTTTTTTTTTTTTTTTACCCTTTAAGGTTTAGATCTGCAACCCTATCAGCAATTTGGCCATATTGAAACATGTTTTCATAGGCTAAAGTTGAAGTTAAACATATTTGCTGTTACTTCTGAGTGATAGTGTGCCAGCCTTAAAATATTTTTGGACTTAGTTACTGACCGGAATTTTATTGTTAATTATGTTTAAAATGTAGAATGTTGTAAAATGTTGTTTTGAATTTTTCAGTTTGTTAAGGCACATACGTGAGCGAATTTATTTTGGACTAATTTATTTATTTTATTTAATATTTATATTTTATTTATTACTTGTTTTCAAAAGATTGTGGAAGTGCACTACATTGTTGATCTTGTTTGCCTTTATCTGTTTTATCTGTCTTAATCTGTTTTAAGGAGAATTCACTGTTCTGTTCAATAAATGCAACATATTTCCAAAGTCAATGAGTAATCGTGTAAAATAATCGTGATTTCAATCATGACCAAAATAATCGTGATTATGATTTTTCCATAATCGAGCAGCCCTATGTGCTAACAACTGGAAGGTGGCTGGTTCACATCCTGCAAATGCCCCGAGTGATTTTACTCCATTTGGCCCTTGAGCAAGGCCCTTAACCTGCAATATCTTCATCCTGGGTATGACATTAACCTACATTCAGCCCTATAAGGAGATCCTCCAACATACAGAAAAAAAACTTTGGAGTTGGTGGGAGAATTGGCTCCCCAGCCACCAGAAAAACCTCACACTGGTCCCTTCAGTGTAGTGTGGTGCTGAGGTATCACCTGTCAAATCATGCACTTATGGTTCTCATCCCTTGGTGGTTTGATATGTGGTGGTTGCGGCAATGCACTGTAATCAGTGCATGCTCCTTACCTAAACGAGCAAGGTCTTACAATACGAGTACTACGTATGCGATGTGACACTAGAAAAGGCCAAAATGTCCACTAGTTGCACTAGTGAGGGTGTTTTGACCTCACCAGTGTCACTAGTGTAACTAGTAAGGGGCAATTGATTACTTGTGGAAGATTACCGGAATATTATTGATCGCTTATAACACACATTCTTTTCTCTTACTTTTTACATGTATGTATTTGAGCAGCATTAACGATTCTGATTTATTCCATAAACTTCTGGCA
This sequence comes from Stomatorhinus walkeri, assembly GCA_026784285.1. Taxonomy (NCBI): domain Eukaryota; kingdom Metazoa; phylum Chordata; class Actinopteri; order Osteoglossiformes; family Mormyridae; genus Stomatorhinus; species Stomatorhinus walkeri. Next base: position 56,441 of record JAODUD010000094.1, on the reverse strand, counting down.
ATATTTCCCCCACATACGCTGAAATGTCATACTTAGATATGCCGATTTAAGAAATTAAGTGTTGTTTTTAAATTTTCTCCAGAGCTGTATGTCGGTTGCTTTCAGGGGGGTATTCCACGAAGCAGGATTAAGGGAAAGTCTGGCTTATTTCGATAAGTCTGTCATATTTAAGTGAGAGTTCCGTTCCATCAACGTGTCTTAAATGAATCCCCGCTGAATTACCATGGTAACTTGCACCTCTGAACAAGTCTGCTCGGGACCAGGTTAACTGTCTCGCTTATTTAAGCGGAGTCTCAAAAACTCACCCACGTGTGGGAA
>JAODUD010000094.1:13669-26032 GCA_026784285.1 Stomatorhinus walkeri | reverse complement strand
TGACTGGCTCACACACAGCCTTGACCTCAACCCCATCAAACACCTTCAGGATGACATTGTGAGCCAGGCCTTCGCGTCCAACATCAGTGACTGACTTCAGAAACGCTCTTCTGGATAAATGGGCTCCATATTGATGTCTATAGATTTAGAATGGGACGTCATAAAGGTTCCTGCAGGTGTAATGGCCAGGTGTCCCAGTACTTTTATCCATATATTACATCTAGGTGAGAGATTTGTCATTTATCTAGTAGCCCTGGAGCATTTTCTGGAAGTTTAAGGGCCAATACAAATATGACTATTTTTCTGAAGATGCGATTCAAACCGGTGACCTTTTGATCACACAACTAATCCACTGAGCCACACATCGCCCCCTGATGGCTGAATATCTCTTTTCTCCCCAAAGCTGTACTTACAGAACCTTACTATAGCAACAGGAAGGGAGCGAAAAACGTATTGAATTGACCTGGGCTAATAGAGTATAAAGGGATCCATACAGATATTTCAAGCTTTCAGCTAAAAAATAGTCCAGCCTTGCATAAGTGACCTTGGTCCATCATTGGTCAGTTGTTAAAGGTATGGCCTATTCTGGCATTGTATTAAATGAATGTGCAGTTTAATTTACTGCACTAAATCTGACGCCATCAAAAAAAAATCCTCAAAAAAAAAAAAAAGGTTATTGTTGTTGCTGTCACTGTTAACAACAACCACGGTTTCAATAATCCCATCTCTCCAACAATCGATACAGACCTGGCCGGGTAATGGCTCAGGTACAACAGGGTTTTTTTCCTGTAAGCTGAGAGTCATTTTTAACCATCCAGAATCAGACAGAATGAATATCTCCAACTTTATTACCGTTTATTCTATGAATACTATAATAAATGTATGAACAGCCCATGTTTAAATTCCCAAAAGACACAAGACTGCTTACACATTAAATTTTTTATCGATAAATAAAAAAGTAGGGCATGTCTGCTCCGTAGAGCCGGGGGTTGAATCCCACTGCTGTTGTGTGTGCAGAGTTTGGAGGTTACACGGCTTTCCTGTGGGACCCCCCCTTTCCGATCATAGTCCGAGGACATACAGATAGACCAAGTGGCACCTCTAACTGTGACCTGTGCCTATTCTGTCTCCCGGCCTCATACTGCCCAGGATAGACGTCCAGGTTCCAGGGAACCCTGAATGGGATAAGTAGAGAAAAAAACGGATGTAAATAATAATAAAATATAATTGCAACTGGCTACAACTATATCCTTCCATTTTCTATGCTGCTTATTGACAGGGTCACAGAGCAGTCAAGTTACAATAATTTAATAAGCAACAACAACAGAACAAAAATAACAGTAATTTAGTGTCCTAAAATTTTCCATTCAAGTTAACACCCAAAATCCAAGCATGCGGATTAAGTTTGATCCTCAGTGACTTGTAAATCCAACCGTCATTAACTCATTGACAAATGGGGTTAATTTGCTTGCAATGCCTTTGTTTATGCATCAAGGCAAGAGTTCTAATTGTTCACCATCCGCAAGATTAACGTTGTCTTTAAGTTTATTACAACGCCAGACAACGAACGGATTAACCCCAAATAGGCAATTATGAAAACAGTTATGCTGCTTCCCAACTTGCTATGTAACTGTGGGAGCTGGAATTCAGCATGTTGCTGGAGATATACAATGTAACGCTTAATTTATGAAATGCTGCCAAATTATGTAGCATGTTCCCAGCAGTGGCTGGACGGCAAGATTTCGTTCAATTGGGCCTAACAGTCAAAGCTCAGTAGAACTTGCACTTTACAACTAGCATTGAACAGCTACACCTGTCTGACGGCAATTATTATTTTATTCCCAGTGGGCCGTGCATGTTTGGACTACAATTTTCTGGAATAAAACGAGAGCATGAAATCTGAGAGCATCTCCATTTAGTCCCGAGGCATAAACTCCCAAATAAGCTACAAATTGACAGAACTGGAATTTTGATGATTTAATTACTCGTATGTCCGGCATGGCAGCGATAACTCCGCAGTGCCCAAAGGAACAACAAGCCTCACGGGGCCGCATCGCGAAGAGCTCCTTAAATGGCCGTGAAGCCTTAAAAGACACCGAGGCAAATATGAAACATGTCACATGTAGCGTGGAGATGTGAGGAGACACACGGCAAGCAGCAGGCGAGGACGGCGGGAAAATGATGAAAGGTACAAGAGATGGATACGAGAGGAGGTGAAGGGAAAATGAGAGACGTGGAGATAGAGAGGGACAGAGGGAATGAGAGATACCGGGACAGGGGGAGAGGAGAGAGGCAGGCGGGGAGGACAGGAGACATGGAGATGAAGAATGAGAGGGAGAGAGAGAATGAAAGATACAGAGACGGAGAGGAGGGAGAAATGTATTGAGAGGTGAAAGGAGAAAGAAAGAAAAAGACATTAGAAGAGAGAGAGACTGGCAGAGAGAGGGGGGGGGGGGAGAAGGAGAGGGAGAATCAAACACTTTCTGAATTGAGCCCAAATATCCAGGGTTAATTTTCTGAGAAGGCTGCAGCACCCAGATAAGACCATCCCTGCAAATGAGTTTTGCCTGCCTGGATTACAGCTAAATTTATGCAGCTTCCCTTATCCTTTCAGTAGCTCCTCTGAAGTGGCATAATTAACTCGCACACATAAAATGTGCACATTTTCTGCTTGGTGGTAACCATTCCTTATTTCCCCGCTTTGATTTTTGACCCTGTTCAAAAAGGTACTTCTTTATTTGCTTTCGACCAAGTCTGAAGATTTGAAAGTGCCAAGAAACAAAGAGGTCCCTAAAACACACGATTATAGCTGCTTACAGCTGGACCAAAAAAAAGAGATACGTAAATAATGTGATTTTTATGTGCCGGGAATTGATTTATTGACTTACAGCCCGACCCTCACTTCACGCCTCCCTTCCTGAAGATTCAACAACCATAGCAGAGGAGCATTTCATGGATGTGGATAATTTTCCCAACAGTACCTGGCACAAACACTTACACCGGGGAAGGTGGCTCTGACGTTTCGTGTGCGTGTCTGTCTCGTTTACGCCGTACACGCTCGAAGAAGCCAGCCGAACAGGACAAGGCAAGACAAGAAGCTCTGCTGAAGAGTGTGTAACACGTTAGGTTAAAAGCGCTGCAGCTCGAGAAGAAACTATCTTCAAAGCTAGAGCGACTCGCATGCAAATGCGCTAAGCTGCTCTTCAGGACACCGGGATGTGTTACACTATTACTGTGGTTACCCTCTCCCCCTTGCCAGTCTGCCCTGCCCCCCCCCGCTTATCTGGTTCTATTCCAAAAGGTCTCAGAAGGGGTGCCGGCAGCATCATCACCTCCCTGCCGTTCACTTCCAGACCTGAAACCCGCTCTCACGTGAACTCTGTTTAGTTTTAGGGCACAATAATTCGACTATCTTTTAGCCCAGCTGAAAACCAGCGAGACTGAAGCTGCGCTTCCACAGTCGATCTGATTCACATCAAAGTGCAGTTTTGCCTTTTGAGGATTCCACTGTATTTTGGCACCTCGAATTGTGTGAAAACACTGTTTCATTTTGTCTTTTTAATTGGCTTTAAATGTTTTGAAACAATGCCAGATACTCTGCTGGGGAAAATGTTATTCCGACATTGTTATGTAACTCACGGCTTTGCCGGATTAAAACATTTAATTTCATAATTTAGCTTTAGCTGAGTGGAAAGATGAAGATGTCAACACAAGCTACAACAAAATACATAGGTATTAGCTCTCAAAATAATTAAAAAACATAATGTAACTAAGCTGAGTGGACCGTAAATCTATAAAATCTATAAATATGTAAAAATGTTTATTTTTAAAGCATTTAGTTTTCCTTTGCATAATTACTCCAAGACAGTCCATAGCGCCACTGAAGGAGGATGCAAAAATGAACACGTCTGGCAGCATCTAAATTCACCTAGTAAATGTCAAGAGAAAGTCTCTTTTATCGTCCTTCGAGAAACAAACCTGAAATGTTCATTTAATGTGCAATTTAGACGTAGAAAAATACCTAAAAGAGAAGCTGAAAGAGCCGTAATTATAACGTTGAGTCGTACGCTTGCCGCAGAGCGTAACCTGCCACGCTGAAATACTCTGTCTGCAACCCCGGTTCTACCGAGAAGCACTTTTAAAAGCCACCATTTTCAGTTCGGCTAAAATTAGCAGACGTTATTAGGCAATTAATAGTGCATTAAAGCCTTAACAGCGGAGCACTCGCAATCTCGGTTTAAGGCAGAAATGCATTTGGAGACGGGCTCCGATGCTCACACACCAGCAGGCACGCGGCAGGCATCTGCGCGCAATCTTTAGCTGAAAACCACGCGCGTCACGCAGTTTGCGGCTCACATTAAGCGCATGATGCTCCGATCGCTGGCAATTGAATAAAGTGAGCATGACCATCATATATGCATTCACTAAAGAGTACATATACATATGAAAATGGCATGGAAAATACTGCGTAATTGGATTATGGTTGGCTTGCCTCAGTACATTGTTGTATTTTGATTGATTACTACGCAGGAGAGATAAACGTGAAATGTGAAAAGGTGTGCGTTTAAAATCACTGGATGCTTGACTTTAGAATTTGGTTAAATAAGCCCTGGTACCCAGCAGGTGTAAACCCTGAATAGGACGCCAGTCTGTCACAGGGCACACACAAACACTATATAAACAGCATTTAGCTGAATGTAATGGCTTGGGACTGCAGAAGGAAAACCACACAAGACGGTCGGAGCATACAAACCCAGCCCACATGAAGGCAGGACCAGACTCCAGTCCTGTAGCTCTGAGGCGTCACTGCAACTCCAGGGACAGCAATACATTGCAAAGCACACAAAGGTGATTTTCATGGATTTGACAACCTGTTGCATCATCAGGAGTGACTCATATGGTGCAAAGGATTAACAACTTTGAAAATTGAAAATATATTGATGTATGAAATGTACAACAATGTTCTATTGATTGGTGTGTATTGGTTTCTTCATAAGCAGTATTCCAGTCCTTTCACTGGTTTCATTTAACAGTTATAAAATTTGCACATCAACAATCCATCCCTCATCAAACCCAATGTTTCCCAATCCAGTCCTCAGGGACCTGCAGACCGGGAGCTGGGAGGAAGCAAGAATGTGAACTGCCCTAACAGGGAAAAGGGAGCAAAAATGTGTGTTCAGGTTTCTGCTCCAACCGTTCAGTACATTTATGAAGAGATTGCTACTGTATGTTCCTATAGTTGTAATGACAACTGTTAAACAGTCTGCAAAGCAGGGCCATCGTTAGGTCAGATCACTCAGGAGTACGGCCCAGGTATTTTAGCCCCTGATGCAAATCTTCCTTTAAAAACAATAAATCAAGACCCATGTAAACTTGACTTAGCCCTGGATTTCTCCAATAGCCAGAAACAGCCCAGCTCCAAAACTAATATTTTTACAAAACTGTGTCCTTCAGTATTGTTAGGAACGTGCTCGAGCAGATTTACACCTGTCATATTTTGTAAATCTTACAAATACCATCTTGCATCTTCCGGCTTTTTTCCCATTTCTATTTCTTCCCTACTTTTCCATATCACACGTGCTTATAAAACGCATGGTGTCTTACCACAAACTCTTTTAAAGTACTTTGGGAAAACTGTGTTGTTATAGGTGCTATATAAATAAAATCCATATTGATAAGTCCAAACGTATTTCAAGCCATTCAGAATATGGCAAGATGATTTAAAGTCCATTGGGACCCTGTAGCCGCGATTTCAGTTATCTGTGGTTTGCCATGGTCCAAAAACAATTTGTAGAATTTCAGAAATAAACAGTTCATAAGTTTCAAACCTCGCACCATGCGAGTCCTGGCTTGGACATGGTGAAATGCATCAGCCCAGTCGCATCCTGCATGCATAATTACATGACTCATCTGCCTTTACCTCCATACCTACGCTTCTCCGCCAAACTCCCATCCAGCGCACCCCTAGTGTTCTTGCTGATCCGTTGCTGCATTATTGCAGAGCATGTGTTATAAAAATGCACAAAAATCAGGATTTTCATTGCTCTCTCAGCTCTTGAGAATCTCAGGATCCCTTTCATTCGAGAGACCGAGTACAGTACTGTATACTGTATAATGTGTAATGTACTTTATTATTACACTATATAATGTTGGTTGTGTCTCACTGTGTAAAATCTATCAATTAATCTTTGCCGTATGTACTTGTAAATCACTTTATACGTGGGATCCGTGGATGGTTCACTCTTTTCCATGGTTTCAGCTATTTGTGGTATTTCTTGGAACATACTACTCACGGGTTTGATGAACAGTACTGTACTGTTTAAAATCTCATTACATTTAACTCATGCCTGTGCAAACCTGACCGGCAGCGTTTGGAAGTGGGAGATGTACTAAGATAATCATCGGCAGGTTTCTGGGCATGACCCCAGGTTGCACAACATTTCCCTGCTCATTCAGGTGCGGAGCCTGTAAAGCTGTGAAGCTCCACTGTTGAGCCCAGAACAGAAATAGAAATATAAAAAAGCCAAACGTTTTTCTTCCAGAAATTGCTATTTGTGTCGATTGCATCTGTTAGCATAAAATTTCAGTGGCTTTGAGTTACGCTTGAAGTTTTTCAGACGCACTGGATCCATTCTATGGCTGTGCTCTGATAGTGTCCTGGAGGTGCATTTGATGAAGTAATTTGATCGCGCGCTTTAGAAGCTGGGTAGGAAGAGGAGCCCTAGGATTTGTACGATGACGAGCATCAGTGATGTCCTGGTGAATGAGCTCAACATTAAGAAACGACTGTCTAAAAATATGCCAGGTATGCGGCAGAAAAAGGTGGGTCAACGGTTGGTAAATCTCACGGTTTTCAGTGGTCATGACTGGACGGGTGACAGTAATGCTGACAGGAAGTTACGAGGAGTTGTGCTGAAATGCAGGGGAGGAAGATGAACATTGAAGTCCAGTATATTAAATCTCCCCCAAAGCCCACTTATCTAACAACTAGCTGGTTAAGGCCTTATTGCTAAAAGGTTGTTGTGGGACCTGCTGGTATGAATATACAGTAAATATGTATAAATGCGTACTCAATACATATAACACTTGACTTTTACACTACAGAATGTAAAATGACGAAACTCCAATTTTAAATTTGAACCCAGCTTTCACAGATGGCTGGCAGATGTATGCAGGTTTACTCAGTTATTTGGTTACCTAGCAAACATGGAACGTTCAACTAACATTTATGGTTCTTCAATGGTTAGTTTTACAAAAACCTTCTCATAACATTTAAAGAACATTTCCTCCAGGTTCTTAGCCTTCAGAACAATCCCGATATGTTTTGGGAACTGAAAACTAACATTAAAGTTCATATAATGTTTAGAGAACCTAACTTGGAACATTGTCGTAAGGTTTTCCAAAGGTTTCTTTTATAGATGTGGTTAGAGGAGCATCAATACAAGCAAACAGGAATGTTTTCCAAAGCTTGACCAACAGTTCCCACGTTACAAATGTTAGGAGAATGTTCCGTAAATGCAAACCATAGGAGACATAGAGACATTCAGGGAACGTTCCTGTGACCAAAAAATAATGTTTCCAGAATATTCTGAGAACCAAAATAGGGCAGAAATTGTGAAGGTAGAGCTGGTTTTATTGGTGCAAAGGCCTTCATACTGCTCAGAGGAAGATATAAGATCACTGGGGTTTTTTCAGACCCCCTTGTGGGGACACCCCATTGACTACATTAACTGTTCTCCTTCAAAATGATCAGTGGGAACAATTTGGCAGACAAAAGAAAAGTGATGCCCCCAATGGCTGACAGATTCCAGGGCAGAAACTGCTGTTTAACCTTTGAAGAATGGCCCTTTGATGGATGGCTTTACTGTGGTACCCTGTAACTAAATGTGTGAAATCAAATGCTTTTCGGGCACAGGATGGGTACGTATTATTGATTCTGATGGAACATTTCATCTTACTGTAGAACATGTGAAGCAGTATTTTCTTTGACTCACGGTGATTCCCGTGACTTGAGCCTCCAGACCCCCCACAGCCCACCCAAGGTAAGCACTCTGAAAGAAGGATGGATGGATGGATGGATGTTTTGGGGGTCTTTGCTACATTAGCTACATACATTAGCTACTCTCCCATCTTTTATCCCTGAGGAATTGTTCATGCACTGATCCATTTACCAAATACCCTTTTAGGTCCTTCAAAGGTATGGATCTATTGGGTGACAAATTCGAGATTTCAGGTAACCCTATTGAACGCTTGTCCCACAGAGTAACATCCTCTCTGATTTCCAAATCGTGACACAAATGTCCATGCATTAATCAACAAAATAAAAGCCCACACAGAGTACAACGGCCCGAAAAGTCCCTTTGGTTACAAATGAGGATGGTGTGATCTGAATAAGGCTTAAGGATTCGGTTCTGTCATATATCCCAAAGTTCGACTTTTCTGTTAAGTCAGAAATAGCCAGTGTCTAATTGAAATGGCCTTCACCACAGCGCATCCACGGGGATCCGTGACTCGTCGCAGTGGTTCCTGCAATGCGCCTTTTATCCCTGCCCGAGTTCTTAGGCTAAAGTGGAATGGTAGAAGTTTTTTTTATCCCTCTCTTAATTCTCTGCTCTTGGCCACTTAAGTTAATTGCCCGTGACAAATTACATTTTTTTTTACTTAAGGCTTCTGTTTTATCTTGAATTAGCGATCCCACCTTCAGATAGAGCACGATCATTTCATTTCCTCATGCCTGACCTGCTCTCCGCCGACTGAACGTCAAGAACATGTCTTGCTTTTCATCATGAGTATTTTATTTCCCGATCAAAGCTTTTAACGATTAATCTGAGATAAATCCCGACTGTTTGTGTGCCGTTCTTATTCAAATGGTTGCTCCAGATTTGCAAGAATGTAGCCAAGAAGACAAAGATGATGGAAGGATTTGTTTCAATAGCCTGGAGAAAGACACACTGTGGAGATTCTGTGTGCACAGATTCTTACAGAGCAGCGGGTGCAATCCATTTGAATGCAGCACATTATATAGCATCAATTATTCCCAATAACATGCTGTGCTTTTTTTTTTTAAGGTTTTTACTGTCTGGAATCAAAGGGTAGTCACAGCTGTATAAGACATAAGTGGCTACTTCAAGCTCCGAACAGTCGCAAAAATTACAGTGAAAATTGATTGGTTGCTATGTAAAAGTAGGTAAAAGGTTCACAGAGTTGTTTGGAAGTTTAACTGCTATGCTTTTCTTGTGCCGGAGGAACTATGAGATGGTTTTTAGAACTGCATAAAAATAGATGGATTCAAAGACTATTATCTTAGAACAGGAATCCGTGAGATTACGCCCAAATGAGGGAAAAATCTGGTATGAATCCCATTTTCCCCAAACACAAGATGATATTCCTTTTCAGCAATATGATCTTCGACAATGATTAAAATTCATAAATGATAATAGATAATGCATGCGTATGCATCCATTTATAATCAACAATATAAACTCGGGAATTACAAAATTATGACATGAAAGCATTTAAAAATACACATTTTTCTATTGTTTGTCAGCATTGCGAATGATGGGTTTGCCTGGTTCCAAACGTGTGTCTGAAGGGTACAATAAAGCTGGACTGGCCAACAGTAAGGACTGGTGCGAGATTACATCAGTTTATGCTAAGAGTAGGATCACATCATGAACAGTGAGATGCAAGGAGGGTGTCACGCTTACGGGTGAAGCGTGCCTGGATGTCGGCAGCGTAAGGCAGGCAAAGACTAGGAAAGTGGGTACTTCCAGAGAACAAGACGGGGAAATGCTACAAGACACCACAATGACTGATCTGACACCAGGTACTGAGACGCGGACTAAATACTCAAGACTGACAGGAAACTAACAGGAAACAGATGATCACAATCAGACGGATGCACAGCAGGTGGTTTCCAGCAGGATTGAACACGGGGAGCGAGGGGGGCGTGGCACACACGAGGCTCGGAGGGACGGATCATGACAGAGGGTGTCTAGGTTTCCAGGAAGAGGTCAGGAGGAAAGCCCCTCAAATGTAATCAGTTTTAAGGCTTCAGTTTTTTTTTATTTTATTTAGAATATTTGCTTTGCGAGACACTGAGATAAATGGGCCCAGCAGTATGACTTTCCGGTGTCTTCCTTTTGGTTAGAGAGCAAAAGCACTATTTTGTATATATGCTCAGCTTACATACCTGCTTGCATCTTAAGGAAACAAACACAGTTCCCACTTCATCCGCCTGTTCCTGAATTTGTAGCTGGATCCAGCCACAGACCCAAGGAATGACTTCCAGCCTACGTTGATAAACATGAGTTACCTGAAGTTTGGAAGTTGCGTAGAAGCAGAGACGTTGCCTATATCCCTAAATCCTAGGGCTCCTTTATATCTGAGCCATCTAAACGCATCTCATTTACTTAGTGGGCACTTAAGCTCCAAATTCTTTGGGCTTAGACAAAGCGGAGCACCAACCTCTCAATTCACGACATTTTGCCAAAATGTACAAAACACGCTCCATCCTAAAAAGTCAATCCAAAGAAACTCCTATTTCCTGCAAGACAGGGACTTTTGTAGGTGGATGGATCATACGTGTCAGCTGGTGCAAGTTCTGCAAAGGTTCTTTGTAGAACTCTCTTCATTTTTAGTTGTCCCATGATGCAAGTGAGGAATGATTATTCTGGGGATTAAGCATAACATTTCTGCAAATCTAGGAGACTGTTTGCATGTTGTCTTGTGTCTTGTTGATGACGATAAGCCAAAGTAGACAAGGAAGAACTTTTTTCCAGGCTTCTAGGCAAGAGAATAAGAGAAAAAGAAAAAAAAAATCCCTGTTAGACCAGCCATCATTTGTCTTATCTTGTTCAGCTGCACTTCGGACCATCATCGATCCAAGATCCTCCTTAAGCCGTTTCTTGAACGATCCAGTTGGTCTGACTGCACCAATGTGGCAGAACTGCTACTGTTAATTATCGTGGCTGGAGAGTAAGCTCACCCTTCAAGCATGCAGGACAGAGGAGCCCATGTCTCCAGACCCTTTCCCCGCCTGATCACAGCTGGCCCCGGTATTTCATTTCTGGGTTACATACCTACACCCCCTCTCCCTTCACAGCACTATTAATGTGAGTTGAGAATAATTTGTACTAAATTTGTATTGACAGCTGCATGAGGACGCAGTAGGTAACACTGTGGCCTCACACCTTCTGGCTTAGGGGTTTGAATTTGGCTGCTCTCCCGTTTTCTTAGGGTTTTATTTTTTTGGGGAAATTGGTGCCGCAGGAGGTAGCAGTATCGTTCAGCAACTGTAGGGTTGCAGGTTTGAGACCTGGTTCCTCCTGACCCCATCAAAGTGTCCTTGAGCAAGACACTGAACCCCCAATTGCTCCCGGTGTGCAGGTTGGTGCTTTGCATGGCAGCCTCTGCTACCGGTGTGTGTGTGTGTGTGTGTGTGAATGGGTGAATGAGAGGCATTATTGTAAAGCGCTTCGGAAAAAGCGCTATATAAATGCAGTCCATTTACCATTTGCCATGCTATGTGACTATGACTGCATGTCAGCGTGTGCCTGGTCATGAACTGGGAATCCAGCCTGATACCCAGTGGCCTCCGGGAGTGACTCTAACTTCACTGTGAGCCTATTGTCTTTTAAAATGGACGCTCCATTGGATAACCCACATTCCACAGTTTAATTGAGCACCATGTGACCTTCACAGCCAGTCATAAATCATGAACACCCATCTCTGTCTCCTTACGGCAGAATACTAAATTCAAAACACCAGACAATATACTATTTGCCATGCAGTAGAAGCTCATTTATGTCCGTCAGACATAAATTATGAAATGGTGACTTTAATCTTCATTTTGTCAAGTCCATTTGTGAAGTGTACAGTATGGCAAACAGAGTGGTATCATCTGGAAGATACAGTAAGAACCTAACGGTGGCCTGCGCCTGCAGTACAGGGGCAGCATGGCAGAGGGCGGGCAGAGCGACAATCACTGTCAGAAAGGGGCCGTCAGCTGCAGAGGCCACAGACAATGTTTTTTAAAGAAGCAAGATAGCAAATAATGTGGGTTTTGCTTTCCAGCTGCTTTCGGGCAAAAAAATAATAATAAATAGGAAGCACTTTTGTCCATGAACAAAGGAAAACCTTCAACAGAGGGTCGGCACTTTCAGGCAGGGCCCTGGGCAGCTTCTCCAATGGCCCTGGACTCTGGCCAGTAAGGACGCAGCGAGCTCTGTCCTTCTGTGAGATTCAGAAATGTCATTGGCCTCCTCCTTTTAAGGACGGACAGGAAACACACACACACACACACACACACACACACCTATGTAGGGTAAACATATCCTTATGGGGACCGCTCATTCATTTCTA